>ML791316.1:334863-387945 GCA_009831015.1 Picea engelmannii
TTGACTTTGTGGCCCTGCCATTGCAGCACTAGAAAGCCTAACCTTCTAGTCCTTAAATTTAAATCCCTCCAAGCCTCTAGCCTTACTCCTTGACTCCATTTACCCTAAGGCACTAGTCTAATAATGCAACGTTGAGTCTTTTGAGATAAAAAAATCTTTCTACCTTTCAAAAATTGAAACCCTAACTAACCCTAATTTGCTGATGATGTCTTGCCTCTTTTGAACTTTTGCTTGGTATTAAATTTGCGGCTAGGTCAGCCATTGATAGACATAGAAGTGTTGAGCATTTTCATTGGCCTATTTTGCTAAACGTCCACCTCTTTCCCTACCAAAACTAACCTAGAATAGGGCTGACGTCACCCTCAGTAGGCTTGACGCAACAACATTACATGTGAGCATATTTATGGTATTTAATGCATTGTGATAACTCAAAGATTGATTTAGTACATTGAATGCTATTATCATTGAAGAAGTAATATTATAATCCATAGCTTTGATTGCAATCATTGACTTCGTCAATAATTACATTTTTTTATGCAAGATCCTTCTAGAAGTTGAAGCTTCTATTAGGTCTTCTTACATTTGACTTATTCTTCCTTATTGTTAGGCCTTATTAATATTGGCCTTTATTACATGGAATTATATTATTCTACCTACGTGAGGGGTTAGGGAGGTTAGGTCCCGAACATGCCCTCCTCCCTGAAGAAAAACCTTGTCCTCAAGGCTTCAGATGAGGGAATTGTTATAGAATGGTGGCCGACTCCTAGGTGACATATTTTGGAGGGGTATCTTTCCATTGGATGAACACTTCTTGGATGGTGCGCTAATGGAGACAACTCTCTCTCTAGGCCAAGACTGCTTGTGGTGCAACCATATGGAACCTTCTTCATCCAACTCAGGGATACTAGTTTGAGTTTGGTACTTAGTTCCAATCACCTTCTTTAAGCGGGAAACTTGAAAAATAAGATTTATCTACGATTAACTGGGTAGAGCTAACTTATAGGCCATCGATCCCACATGATTGACAACTTTATAAGGACCATAAATTTTGGGCACAATTTTCTGACAGTGTTGATCTTTGAGTGAAGTATTCTTATAAGGTTGTAGTCAAATAAATACCTGGTCCCCTTCAACAAAATGGATTTTTAAATGACCTTGATCTGCATTGCTTCATGCGATTCTAAGACATGACCAAATTGTCTTTGAGGGAACGAAGAATAGCCTCGCGGACTATAATATTTGTGTCAACCTCCTAAACCTTTGAGACCCCTATCATTTAGGAGAGAACTGATGGAGGATTTTGGCCATAGACTGCTTCAAAAGGAGTCATACGAGTAGCTTTATGGTAAGAGGTGTTGTACCAGCATTCATCTAGGGGTAACCATTGAGCCCACCTATTTTTCCACTCAGATGCAAAACACCTCAAATATGTTTCGAAACACTTGTTGACAACTTCAGTCTGGCCATCTGTCTTGAGGTGATAGGCAGTGCTGAGATGCAATTGGGTGCCTTGTAGCTTGAACAATTATTACCAAAAATTGCTGGTGAAAATGGAGTCTCTGTCAGAGACAATAGAATTAAGCATGCCATGAAGCTTGAAGATATTATGCATGAATATTTTATCCACTATGGCGGTTCTGAATGGGTGTTGAATAACAAAAAAATGAGCATATTTGGAGAGACAATCAATGACCACCATGTTATAGCAAGATTTGCCTCATCCTATGCAATCTTGCATAGAGGGCCTTATCCCATTTCCCTATGTAGACTTATCTTCCCTGTTGATAAAATCTAGAGACAAAAATTAATATTTTTCCACATGTACACATCTTGCACACTATACAACATGCGTATACATAGTCTGCTCCACTACAACCTACGTACATCAACATTTGTGCCAGAAAATCAAAATTATTTTTTGGATTTCCATGTCACGATAGGAGATCTATGATTCTTGGCCTTCCATATATTGGAAATGTTCTGAATCGGCCCTTCAGTTCCATTTTGAAGGATATAAATAGGCCAATTCTGAGCTATGGAAAAGGTAGAAAGAATTCAACTTTGAGAGCAAAGTTACTCTGGGGAAATTATTAATTCATATTGAGTCTGCATCCCTTTGTCCTTTAAGTCTGAACACAGTGTTTAGCCCCCAATATATTCCCTTATTGATGGAGAAACTCATTTTCTCCCTTCTATGATATTGCCTTTGGTGGAGGATTGAAGTGGTGGAGGCCTAGCTGGAAGGAACTTAGTCTCTCAGTTCCGAACCATGCCGACACAAAAGTTTGTACTGTTTTCACTTTTGCTGATCATTTATTAATAGAAATACTCCTTTCCCATCCAATTGATATCTTGAGAATATATGAGTTATTATCCATGCGCGTATTTGTCATTTATATCAATGGATTATCCTATCTAATATGCTAACCTTTTATATTATCACTATATTCTTGCTTTGCTTGTCTGTTGAGAACTTGTTGCAGGTATAAAGATTTGGGTCAAAGTGCTCAATGATGGACATCATCGAATATCTAGACGAGGTAGGCCTCTTTCTTATCTCGCTTGCATATTGGTTTATATAGCATGCTTTTTGGATAGAGTTGATTTCTTCATTCATATCCGTCTGTTGTGGTTTACCTTAGCCATAAAGAGTTTTTCCCTCATAACACACCATGATGACTGAATTATTTCCTGATTTAGGTAAGCCTACAATAAAGCCCATATAAATATATCGCCAAATAGAAGGGGGAATTGAAAGCGGTTGGAGTGTTCCTAGAGCTTTGAAAATTTCTCCCTTGTTACGTTGAAATACCTTGCATTCAACCACAAAGGTAGGCATGTATTATTTCATACCCTCCCAGAAAAAAGAACATTTCACCCTTTCATAGGTTTTGGTAAATCCTGAATTCCTAGATGTGCGTGAGGCATGAAGTTCAAAAAACACTCTGGATTTAAGTTGGGATTTCTTGCATAAGTACAAATGACCTTTGTAGTGAATCTCGTCATTATGCCAAGAGTACCCTGGATAAAATAAAGAATTGTGTTGAAATTGTTGGAGCAGGCTAGAAATTTGGGGGTCTTTCAACCATTCCCGACGAACAACTTGGAGCCAATCAGGTACAATGAAGGAGAGGGAAAAAATGGACCCTTTTTCTTCATATTTCCAGGAAAGAGCATCAACCACTACATTTTCCTTTCCCTTCTTGTAAATCATCTCATAATTATATCCAAATAGCTTGGTCACGCATTTTTGTTGTGTCAGGGATGAAATTCAAAATTCCAGAAAATACTTGAGAATTTGATGATCAATTTTGATTTGGAATCGTTGACCCAATAAATAAGGATGCCAAAGATCCACAACTTGCATAATAACTAACATTTACTTTTCATAAATGGATTGGCCCAAATTTCACTCTGAAATTTGTTTGCTAGTGAAGGACAAGGGCCTGCCATCTTGCATGAGGATGGCTCCAATTCCTTTCCCAGAAGCATCACATTCCAATACAAATGTCGTTGTGAAGTTTGGGAGTGTAAGGACAGGGGTCAAGCACATAACATATTTTAAGGCTTCGAAGGCATGATCCACATCTAAAGTCCAAGTGAAAGAATTCATTTTAAGGAGGGAAGTGAGAGGCGCTGCAATCTTTCCATAATTATGAAAAAAACTTCCTATAATAGCCTGTTAAACCCAGAAAACCATGCAAGCTCTTAAGAGTTTTAGGGCAAGGCCAATCTTGCATAGATTTAATTTTAGTAGGATCCACTCGGACACCATCCTTGCCAAAAATATGACCCAGGTATTCCACTTCTGAGGCACTAAAGGCACATTTATATTTTTTGAGGAAAAGTCGGTGCTTAGAGAGTAGATGGAGAACTTGATTCACATGGGAGAGATGGGATGAAAAAGTTTTACTATAGATGAGAACATCATCAAAGAAAACTAAGACAAAATAACGGAGAAAAGGATGAAATACATGATTCATAAGACTTTGGAAAGTGGAAGGATCATTACACAATCCAAAGGGAATTACCAAGAATTCATAATGACCCTCATGAGTGAGAAATGCAGTCTTGGGAATGTATTCTTCTTTCATATGGATCTAGTGGTAGCCAGAATGTAGATTAAATTTGGTGAAGAATTGAGCACCACTCAATTCATACAAGAGGTCATCAATGACAATAATGGGGAATTTGTCTTTGATTGTGAGTCTTTTGTGGGTGAAGAAATCAGGACACATGCACCAAGTACCTTCTTTCTCGAGTACCATGACCATAGGGGAAGAATAGGGGCTAGTACTGGGACGGATAACACCGACTTCTAGTAATTCATGAACAATTTTCTCAATTTCATTCTTCTGGGAAAAGGGATGACAATAAGGCCTAACATTGGGGGGAATATTGCTCGGGATGAGAGGGATGGAATGTTCATGGACGCCACGGGAAGGGGGAAGTTCGTTGGGGGTGGTAAAAACAACTTGGTGGTGGGAGATGATATATTGGAGGTAGGGATGCACAAAAGGTGTCTCATAAACATGAATGGAATGGAGTTGGGATATAATTCCTGGATTACCTTTTTTGAGGAGCTTTTCCATATGATGGGAACTGATGATCTTAGGGGATCCTACTGTGATGCCTTGGAACTTATACTTTTTTCCCTCCTGTTGGAATTGCATGGTTAAGTCCTTAAAATATATGATAATGGGGCCTAGAGTGCATAACCATTTAGCACCAAGAACAATGTCAAAACCACCCATGTCTATAGTAAACATATGGGATTTCAGGTGATACTGACCAATTTGGAGTCACACATTTTCACATCATTCCCCACATTTCATGGAACCACCATTGGCAATAAATATTTGAAATTTATTGACGACATGGATGTAACAATTGACTTCTTGGGAAATGTGGTGATGAATAAAGTTATGGGTGCTACCACTGTCCACAAGGATGATGAATTTCCTATTTTTGATGTAACCAATTAATTTGAGAGTCTGGGGAGAAGAGAAGGTGTTAGGATATTTAGACACTTAGGAGTTAGATAAGATCTACTTGGTCTAATGTGTCATTAGGTAAAAGTGTATTTCTTAGTGTGTTTCTTTAGTATGTGCTAGTCCCTAAAGTTTCTCTTGACTATGAGAGGGAAAGCTAGGGCATCGTCGGTTTATTGCAAAGTGTTTAGAAGGTTTTTATAATTTGGTTTTTTGGATAAGGTGGTTGAAAACTGGCTCAAGGCTATAACATAACATGAAAATCAAGATCAAAACATAGTATATCCCATTGACTGAGTAAAATGTAGTCACATAGATGGATTAAACCAATAAATAAAAGAGAGGATGAAGCCTTCAATTTGTTAATTTCACATAAATTCTTGTCTCATAATATCATAAATAAACAAGAACATCAGCTTGAAATCAAAACTTGAAAATAATTCCCACAACAAATTCTTTACTGTATTAATTAACAATCATGAAACAAATGCATTGCAGTCTGAATAATGAATTCAAGCATGAAGAAAGAAAAACAGAGTAGAAAAGAGTCTCTAACCATCCATATGCCTTTACTATTAAGTGTCAAATAGAACATAAATGCCTTACAAGGAGTTTCACAAAACAAGTCCTCTGGATCTCCAATTTTTCGACCTGAACAGAGTCTTCCATCTGTCTACTTAAACTATCCAAAATACCTTAGATCCTAACTTCTAGCATGCTATTAATGACTAGATCTGATTAACATCTATCTATTAGGGAGGTTAGCTCAAAAAGATCATTGACATTCCAAAAATAGATACAACTCAACAACTTAATATCAAATGATTATGTCATAATACATTCGATCCTACAAAAAGGGATTGTTTTGATCTAGTCATGCATTTTGAAATGTTTTCTTTTCACAAGCCAAAATAAGTAGATTTTCCCTTGCTCACTGCTAAACATAAAAATTTGAGAATGTGACAAATTCTCCATGAAGCTTTAAGGTATGATAATAGCAGTGGCCTTGGCAGTCTTCTGTTTGAGCTTTGTGGTGAGCACAACGTTATTCCAATAGAGTTTAAAGTTTATTTCTCTAATTTCTTTGAGCAATGCCCTTTGCTCTTTTTTCTTCTTCTTAAAACCCCAGATCTTTTCTTGCTTCCTGGAACTCCATTGTTCTACAAGAGATTTCTCTTTCTTCAACTGTTTCACCACCTTTCAGAGTTCTTTAATCTTTTCTTTTTTCAGTTCTAAACTTGACCTTAAATTCAGGGAACTCATCTATAGGTACATGCTCATTCAGATTTATGTCAGCCTTAGGCTCCCTTAATTTAATATGGTACCTAGAAACCAATCCTGAACTGTGCTCTTCATCTGAACTAGTTGAATCCATAGCTTCAGGTATGTCTAAGATGTGGTCTAAATCTACAAGATGGCCTTCTATACTTTCAAGGACCTTACTTATACCTTCAGCAGATGTTTTGTCTTGTGACAATCTGGCGATGGATCTTGTTATAGGTCCTATAGAGAGTGGGGTAGTTTTCTTCCCTTTATCTGCTGGTTTTTTATGTAATGGGGGTTTGTTTACCCTTTGTTTGACCTTTGTTTCATCATCCTTAGAATGATCTTCTATAACTATGACATCCTCTTTTTTTATTGAAAGATCAAACATAGATTTCGACGTCAGCCTATATTTGTTGGTAGTTCTGGTCGAATTCCTCCTAGGTCTTTTAGGTGCAGGCACATATTTCTTTCTTTGTCTTTTAGCTACAACACCTCTCTTACTGGTTTCTGGAGCTTTATCCTTGGCTGAAGGTTTAACATCATAGTCTTCATCTGAATCCACTTCTATTTTAACATCTGTCTCAGAACAATTTTCAGTTTCTGTATCCATTTTGGGTCTCTTAGCTCTGCTAGTTCTTGTCACCCTGATATCAGACATTTCTTCTTCAATTGGAGTTTGATCAATTGGAACACTCTATTTCAATGTAGCATCTCTTTTACCCTTTACTCTTTTTTTTTTTCTGCTAGGCTGCGGATAAGGTTTTAGGGATTGGATCAACCAGCTCCAAGGTTTCTGAAATTCCCTTGGAGCAGATACGACTAGAGTCTTAATTAAGGCTTGATGAAATAAACTACTTTTTGTGGTGGCAGGGTGTGACTACACCTTTTTTGACATTTTTTCCAGGCTTTTGAGCAAAAAGTAAGGCAAATTTAAAGGGTAATCCCCATTTAGATGCATTAACATTCTAATGTGGAAGATATAAATAATTGAAAATACGCCTTCGCAGGTGATATACCTATGGATAATGATTAGAGCAGTGTGCCATTCTGGTCTAATCCATCTATGAGGAACTCTCTTTCTCCAATTCAGGTTTTTCTTATCTGGAAGTAAGAATTGATTTACACACTATGTAACTACATGCTTTTTCTTCCACCATCGTTCTCCTCCAACCACCAACCTGCAAGATTTGGCAATTGTTTGTTTTGTCACTAGCATAAGCAACTTTTCTATCTCCACTTCGAAACCATCGAATTTCTGGGCAAACACCATAGAGACATGTTCGTCATGACCTTGGAAGGTAGTTAGGAATTCAAACCAGCTAGCATCTCTAAATCGCTGCACCATCTGGGGATATGCTTCAATAATCTCGGCACCTTCAAGTTCCAATTTGACCACATGCCTGCTCCTCTTAGGCACGATAAAACCCAATGCTACAACTGGAACTGCTTGGATTCTGAATTTACAACCTGCAATTGCTTAACATGCAATAGTTCTTCTGAGAAAAACCTGTGCTCATATTTCAGCAAAATCAGAATGAGAATGGACAAGTTCAAATAATGATCTTGGGAATGGAATGATTTGAAATGAGTCAATTGTAGGTACTAAACAACCCGATCATGTAACGGTTTGAATTATAAAATAATTTGAGGTAAATCGTGGGACACATGTGAATTCTTAGTCCACGATCTGTGTAATCATAACGAAATTAGGGTGGCAGGTGCATATTCAAGCATGATTATGTTTGCGCTACGGGAATAATGTTATTCCAGCAGTGCTATAAATGACTAGAAGAGATTTGAATTTGTGAAATTCAAATAGGCATATGAAGTGACACATCATTTAAAACCATGTCTTACAACTCCAAACTAAAATAAATTATCCAAAAAGATGAAATGCAAAACATAACAAGCTGAAAACAAGGATTAAAATAAAATGAAAGCAGACAACGAAGTGCAGGTAGGAAGGTTTTAGGATTAGGGTGTCTCACTACATCAGAAGAAAAATTAGAAACTAAAACTGGCTCCTTCTGGGGATGGAGTTTTGATAATAAAATCCAAGAACTGCAGACCAATGCCTTTTCCTTTATTTCAGATTCACTGATCTCCCTGCATCTGTCAGTCTTTATTCACAACATAACTGTAAAAACAAGTCCATTAGGTATATGGAGTCTTTATTGAATGTAAACCTACTATACAAATTGAAAACCTGATCAGTCTTTAGATAAAATAGTGTAAGAACCTTCCATTCACTGGGCCTCCTGAAGTTTCTGTGTCATCCAAATTATGCAGGAGAAAAGTGTTATTGTCCATTACCTTGTCTATCTTGAAGGGACCATACAATAGGTTATCGAAATTTCCATGTTTTTCTTTATCCTCTCTCCTGGCATCCCATATTAATACCAAACCCCCCTCATTAAAGATATATTTCTTAGTTCCTTTGTCAAACGTGGCTTTGAATTTGCTCTGGTGATCAACAACTTTCTGATTCATCTGTTCTCTCACTTGCTGAACCTCAATCATTTCAAAAATTCTCCTTTGTAGATCATTAGGTTCTTCTAACTCTTCTTGCAAGAACTTTAAAACTGGTAGGCCTAATTGAGTTGGAATAATAACTTATGTCCCATATACCATCTCGAAAGGAGAAGTCCCAATAGACTTTTTTTTGCTGATACGATCTTCCCACAGGGCAAACTTTAAGATGGAATCCCATGATTTTTTATTTTCTGCCAGTAGTTTTTTGATAATCCTTATCATAATTTTATTGGAGGACTCTGCTAACCCATTCCCTTGGGGGTAATAGGGAGTAGAGTAAACCAATTTGATACTGTACTTATTACAAAATTCAATCATGGAATTAGATTTAAAGATTTGTGCATTATCAACGACTAGTTTTTTAGGACAGCCAAACCTAGAAAAAATATATCCTTCGAGAAAGTCCATGATTACCTTGTCTGTTGCATTCTGAGTCAGAATTGCTTCGATCCACTTCGTAAATTAATTAGTGGTTGTAAGAATCTATTTGTGATGTCCTAAAAATGAAGGATTGATCTCTTCAATGAAATCTAAGCCCCACTGTTGGAATGGCACATGGGTGACGATTGGTTTCATAGGCAAAGACATAAGTTTCTTCTTTCCAACAAATTTCTGACAAAGTTCACATGCCCTAACCTAAGAAAAAGTATCTGAGAATAGAACTAGCCAGTAATAGCATGCCCTAAGAATCTTGAAGGCAATAGCTTTCAAATGGTGATGGCCTCCACACACACCATGATGTAGATCATGAAAAAAAATTTCATCTTCTTTTTCATCAACACACCTCAACAAAAAACCATTAGGGTCTTTCTAGAATAAGATCTAATCAATAATGAAATACTTTACTGATCTGAATTTTGATTTATCCCACTCTGGGGGAGATTGAAAATTCAACAGAAAAAATACGATATCTTTGTACCATGGTGAGGAAACATGCTTGTTGTTTACCTGTGAATTTGTTTCTTCAATATAGAAAGAGGAATCTTATGCCTTATCTGAAAGATGATACAACCCAATTGCTTTGAAATTAGATTCTGTCATTAATTTGGAAAGGCCTTGACCTTTTATTAGTTGAGTAGGGTTTATGGTGAGATCATACTCCAGGATTTTTGTTGTCCATTTTCCTCTTTTTCCTTCACAGTCAGGCTGAACCAATATTTCTTTGACTGCGTTGCTTGGGACATAAGCTGTAATCTCAGATTGAAGAACATATACTCTAAATGACTTTAGAGCCTTTACCAGGGCGTAAGCCCATTTTTCCATTATATCATACTTCAATTTAGAGTCTCTAAGGGTTTTTCTAAAGAAGGAGATGGGATGCTCATATCCTTGCTCATTTATTTGTAGAAGAACAATAGCTATGGTGTTTTTTGATGCAAAGGATAAAATCATAAATCCTTTGGAGTAATCTAGACTAATGAGAACAAGGGCCTGAACAAGAGCCTGCTTGATTCTTTCAAAATATTCTTTAGCTTCTAGTATCCACTTAATTTCTGCATCCTTTTTCAACATGTCAGTGTTGTATTTGATAATCTCTACAAAATTAGGTATAAACCTCCTCAAAAAATTAATTTTACCAATGAAGGACTGAATAGACTTCTTGTTTCTCGGAATATCTATTTGATGGATAGCCTTGACTCTTTCAGGATTTATTTTAATACCTTCATGGGAAACAATATGTCCTAAAATATTTCCTTCCTCCATGGGAAAGTGTTATGTTTTAGGATTAATTGATATGCCATACCCTCTGCATTTCTCAAAAGTTTGCTTCAATTGCTATAAATGTTCTTCATCAGATGCTGAAAATACAGTGATGTCATTGCGATAAATAACCACAAACCTTTCCTTTTCACCAATAAAATCAATATCCATGGCCCTTTGAAACGTAGCTCCTACATTCACCAATCCAAAGGGCATCTTTTTGTACATAAAAGTACCCTAGGGAGTGGTAAAAGATGTTTTCTTTTTATCTTCATCCACTACTGATATTTGATTATACCCTGAGTATCCATCAAGCATGGAGATCCTTTTCATGCCAACAACTCTCTGTAAGATATGATCCATTTTTGGTAATGGATAATTGTCTTTCAAAGAGCACCTGTTCAAATTCCTGAAGTCCACACAGAGCCTTATCTCTCCGTTCTTCTTCCTGACAGGCACAAGGTTGGCTACCCATTCTGAGTATCTCAGTGGCACTATGATTTTGGATTCTAATAATCTTTTCAACTCATTTTCTATTATTGGTAGCAGTAGAGGATTAAATTACCTAGACTTTTTCTTAACAGGTTTAGACCTAGTTTTTAGAGGAATTTTATGCTGTATGATCTCTGTATCAAACACTTTCAAATATTCATAAGACCAAGAAAATATATCTGAATATTTCTTCATCAATTCAACATATGATCTTCTTTGTTTCTGTGACAGTTTTCTAGATATTTTGACCAACTTGGGATTTGTATCAGGACTGATGTCACAGTCCACTACATGAGTGTCTTCTATCTGAATAACAACCTTCCTTGAAACATCATTGTGGTCAAACTGTCTCTCTAATGGAACCAAACCTTTAGGCATATGGTTTGTCTTTAGTTCAATGATTTTATGCCCAACAACATTATCTTGAAGGATATCTGCAACATGTACCTCTACTTCACCATCTTCATCATCTCAATCTATTGAAATGTTAGAAAACGCTTCAATAGTTTTCAAAAATATTTGAATTTCCTCATCATCTTTAAAGACCTGCCAATGTCTTATATTATCTGGTGTTGAGGGTCTATGTCTGACCTCAACTTCAAACTTCAGATTAGGGAACATTGGAGTTTTGAAATCACTAGCTGCAAGTGCCAAAGAGTCAACCTGCTGATTTAAATTTATGTACACAAAGCAATATTGAATTCCAAAAATAAATTATCCACATAATCCCACACCTCATTTCTATATTGTTTCAACCTTTGCTGTTTGGTTTGATATATATGTTTGATCTGGTGAATAATTAATTCAGAATCTCCAAAAACAGAAAGTTTATCTATACCCATATCTTTAGCAGCTTTGAAATCTAACAGTAAGGCTTCATACTCACTGATGTTATTGGTGGTGTCAAATTCAAGTTTATATGACATAGGAATCAACTCCTTAGTAGGGGAAATGAAGACAATCCCATCTCCAGAACCTTCTTTAGAACATGCTCCATCAAAATACATTTCCAAATAAAGTTATCTTCATTGTCTCCAATTGCAGTTGTTGTCTTCCTAACTGATACTTCTTCCATCTCATCACTCATATGAAAAATACAGGAACCAATATCATCTTCTACAACATATATATGATGATTAGTGGGGTTTTTATGATCACTTACCAAATAATCTAGTCTTACTTCTCTGTATAATTTCTTCTATTCTCCACCAAAAACAGGTATGGTTGCATAACTAAGATCCATCTGTAGAGTACCACCTACCTTCTTGGCCCAAGATCTTGAAAGAAGCATTCCAAATTTTGGTGGTATGTCAGACACAATAACATCTAATACGACACTTTTCATAGGTAATTGGGAAAGAGTAACAACCACATCTTTCATAACTCCAAGGCATTTGACTTTCTTGGATTCAAAATAATACAGATCATGATACGGTCTAGTAATGTCCAAACCTAATTCTTCCATCACCACCTTAGGCATGACATTATGCGAGGCACCATAATCCATTAGGCAGTTATGCAATATCTTGTCATGGACATTTAGTGAAATGTAGAATGGGGGAGAGGAATCAATTCTGTCTTCAATGTGAGGTCCAATAGTTATAGCAAGGTTTTCATCTTCTAGATTGACTGTATCTAAAAAGGTAACTTGAGATGGAAACTGTAGAGCCTTGAGGACAGTCTTTCTAAACAGCTCTATTTTCTTGAGTTCTAACAACGACACTGAAATCTTGATTTTGTTGATTTCATGTTCTAAACTGAAAGAAGAAACATTCCTTTCCGGTTCCTTTATATCAACAGTACTAACCTTGGCAGGCTGCTTCAATGGTTGATCAACCTGAATCTTAGGACTTCCTTTGATGTTTCTTGTTTTAACTGGAGTATTGGCCTTCTTTGTGGAAACAGGTGTATCCACTTTAGGTGTATTTGAACCATATCTAATATTGTACTTCTTCCTTTTAGGTTCCTTTTGGATGATCTCATCTGCATCCCCTTCCTCAAACTGGTTTGAAATCAAAGGATCTTCATAATCCTATTGTGTCACATGCATAGGAGATGATTTAGAATCATATAGATGAGTTGCAGGGTCATATTCTGTATCCTCTTCATCCTCCTTCTCATCTACTACGTTATTCTGGAAAGGAGGAAAAACCTTTTGATCATCTTGATTTTTTCTTTCCCTTGGTAAGATTTGAGGTGCATTGTTTGGCCTCCTGAACTGATTTTGGTTTCTGTATCCACCCTCCTGTGCAGGTCTACTGGGATGTTTTTGTTCCATATTCAACCTTTCCATCTCAAATGTCAGAGTTTTCAACATCTTAACCATTTCATCCATCTTAGAATCAAATGTTGTATTAGAAGATGAAGGAAACTCTTATTTTTTCTGTCTCTATCACTCCTAGACTTCAATTTGTCTGTTGCTAATATGTTTGATTCTACCACGATAGAATCATCTTGCATCAGGCTGAGGGTAGCAACCCTTATTTCCCTAAGAAACAAGGAAAATTCAACATTGAAAGCATTGACAAAAGTGATTTTATATGATGTCTCTGAATGTTTAATCTCCTTTGGAATTTTACCGTACATCTGGTTGAATCTTTTGGTAAAATCAGGTATTGATTCACCTTGTTTCCTTTTTAAAGCAAAAAATTCAGTGATGTGGTATAAGAAGTCTTTCTTGTCTCCCCATTTTTTAAGAAATGAATCATCTAAGGCTACAATATTAGCAATTGAATTAGGAAGTAAGCTCCTGAACCACTTTCTTGCTTCACCATTTAAACTCCGCACAAACAATCTCATCCACACATCTGCATGCTCTACATTAAAATTGTCTACAAAACTATAAAATGAACGCAAATTCTCTTCAACAGTAACTGCTCCATATCCATTAAATCTGGGCAAGTATCTCATGTAATCATTAGGTGGAAAGGCAAACATGACTTGTGGGAGGATCAAAGGGGCATACCTTGCTGTAACAATTTCATCCATTCCGTTTGTAGCCATATTTGCTATCTTTTGTGTTTGAGTTTTGGGAGTAAGCAAGATTGGTGATATTGGAGGTGAAACTGTCCCTTGTGTATGAAAACTTAACTATACTGTCACTGATTCTTGTTCTTTAGTAGATAGGTATTTCTCTTATGGACTATGATCAGATGATGGGCCAAGAAACATAGGATTCTCAAAAGAAAAATAATGTGTTTTAAAATCTTTGGAGGAGAGGGATCCAAGAGATGAAGAGGGTGTTTCTGGTTCACTTTTAATATCTGTGTTGTGACCTGTCAAAGTTTCAGTCACATGCAAGGTGTTTGAATATTCTTGTTTAATGAGTTCAGTAAGTAGCTTCCACTAATCTAGATTTAATTCCGAGATAGTTGAAGGGAATGAAACTGTAGTAGGCTCAATAATAGGTTTGACTTCACTTTCTGGAATCACCTCCTCATATGCTTGGATTTTGGGTATTTCAGAGGACTATCCTTGAAAACTTTCTGAAGAAAATTTTCCTCTTGAGAGAGAAGACTGTCTAGAAACAACCTTAGTTTTTCTTAGTAACTTTTCAGGATCTAGAACTATTGCAACAGGCTTAGGATCTGGATTTTTTCTGGTTACTAGTATCTTAGTAGATGATGAAGAAGTTAGAGGAGTTTTAGGTCCTTTACCTTCTCTTTTAGGAGCCAAAATTATCACAGAGGAGTCACTAAGTGAATAATCATATTCTTAAATAATGTCCAAATCTCGTTGACCATCAAGATATCTTCATTTCTTCATCCTTGGAAACGACGCCAAAAAATGTTAGTCCCTAAATTTTCTCTTGATTGTGAGAGGGCAAGCTAGGGCATCATAGTTTTATTGCAAAGTGTTTAGAAGGTTTTTATAATTTGGTTTTTTGGATAAGGTGGTTGAAAACTGGCTCAAGGTTATAACATAACATGAAAATCAAGATCAAAACATAGTATATCCCATTGACTGAGTAAAAGGTAGTCACATAGATGGATTAAACCAATAAGGAAAAGAGAGGATGAAGGCTTCAATTTGTCAACTTCACATAAATTATTGTCTCAGAATATCATAAAGAAACAAGAACATCAACTTGAAATAAAAAATTGAAAATAATTCCCACAAAAAATTCTTTACTGTATTAATTAACAATCAAGAAACAAATGCATTGCAGTCTGAATAATGAATTCAAGCATGAAGAAAGAAAAACAGAGTAGAAAAGAGTGTCTAACCATCCATATGCCTTTGATATTAAGTGTTAAATAGAACATAAATGCCTTACAAGGAGTTTCACAAAACAAGTCCTCTGGATCTCCAATTTTTCGACCTGAACAGAGTCTTTCATTTGTCTACTTAAACTATCTAGAATACCTCAGATCCTAACTTCTAGCATGCTATTAATGACTAGATATTATTAGCATCTATATATTAGGGAGGTTAGCTCGAAAAGAGAATTTACATTCCAAAAATAGATATAACTCAACAACTTAATATCAAATGATTCTGTCATAATACATTCGATCCTACAAAAAGGGACTGTTTTGATCTAGTCATGCATTTTGAAATATTTTCTTTTCACAAGCCAAAATAAGTAGATTTTCCCTTGCTCGCTGCTAAACATCAAAATTTGAGAATGTGCCAAATTCTCCATGAAGCTTTAAGGTATGATAGCAACAGTGGCCTTGGTAATCTTCTATTTGAGATTTGTAGTGAGCACAACGTTATGCCAATATAGTTTAAAGTTTATTTCTTTGATTTCTTTGAGGAATGCCCTTTGCTATTTTTTCTTCTTCTTAAAACCCTGGATTTTTCTTCAACTGTTTCACCACCTTTCAGAGTTCTTTAATATTTTCTTTGTTAGTTTTTACCTTGACCTTAAATTCAGGGAACTCATCTACAGGAGCAGGCTCATTCAGATTTATGTCAGCCTTAGGCTCCATTAATTTAATCTAGTGCCTAGAAACCAATATTGAACTGTGCTCTTCATCTGAACTAGTTGAATCCATAGCTTCAGGTATGTCTGAGATGTGGTCTTAATCTACAATATGGCCTTCTATACTTTCAAGTACCTTACTTATACCTTCAAAAAATGTTTTGGCTTGTGACAATTTGGTGGTGACTCTTGTTACAGGTCCTGTAGAGAGTGGGGCAGTTTGCTTCCCTTTATCTGCTGGTTTTTATGTAATAGGGGTTTGTTTACCCTTTGTTTGACCTTTGTTTCATCATCCTCAAAATGATTTTCTATAAATATGACATCCTCTTTTTTTATTGAAGGATAAAACATAGCTTTCGACCTCAGCCTGTATTTGTTGGTAATTCTAGTCGAATTCCTCCTAGGTCTTTTAGGCCCAGGCACATATTTCTTTCTTTGTCTTTTAGCTACATCACCTCTCTTACTGGTTTCTGGAGCTTTATCCTTGGCCGAGGGTTTAACATCATAGTCTTCATATGAATCCACTTATATTTTAACATTTGTCTCATAATAAGTTTCAGTTTCTGTATCCAGTTTGTGTCTCTTAGCTATACTAGTTCTTGTCACCCTGATATCAGACATTTCTTCTTCAACTGGAACACTCTGTTTCAATGTAGCATCTATTTTACCCTTTCCTCTTTTTTGTCTTCTAGGCTTCGGATCAGGGTTTAGGGATTGGATCAGCCAGCTCCAGGGTTTCTAAACTTCCCTTAGAGCAGATACAACCAGAGTCTTAATTAAGACTTGATGAAATAAACTACTTTTTGCGGTGGCAGGGTGTGACTGCACTTTTTTTACATTTTTGCAAGGCTTTTGTGCAAGAAGTAAGGCAAATTTAAAGGGTAATCCCCATTTAGATGCATTAACATTCTAATTTGGTAGACATAAATCATTGAAAATCTACCTTCGCAGGTGATATACCTATGGATAATGATTTGAGCAGTGTGCCATTCTAGTCTAATCCATCTATGAGGAACTCCCTTTCTCCAATTCAAGTTTTGCTTATCTGGAAGTAAGAAATGATTTACCAACTCTATAACTACATGCTCTTTCTTCCACCATTGTTCTCCTCCAACCACCAACCTGCAATATTTGGGAATTGTTTGTTCTATCACTAGCATAAGAAAATTTCCGATCTCCACTTTGAAACCATCGAATTTATGGGAAAACACCATAGAGACCTATTTTTCATGACCTTGGAAGGTAGTTAGGAATTCAAACCAGCCAACATCTCTAAATCGCTGCACCATCTACGGATATGATTCAAGAATATTGGTGCCTTCTGGTTCCAATCTAACCATGTGCCCGCTCCTCTTAGGTGCCATAAAACCCAATGCTACAACCGACACTACTCGGATTTTGAATTTACAACCTGCAACTATTTTACATGTAACAATTCTTCTGAGAAAAACCTGCGCTCATATTTTAGAAAAATCAGAATGAGAATGGACAGGTTCAAATAATGATCTTGGGAATGGAATGATTTGAAATGAGTCAGTTGCGGGTACTGAACAACCTTATCACGTAATGGTTTGAATCATAAAATAATTTGAGGTAAATCGTGGGACACATGCAAATTCTTAGTCCACGATCTATGTAATTATAACGGAATCAGGATGGCAGGCGCATAATCAGGCATGATTATGTTTGTGCTACAAGAATAATGTTATTCCAGTAGCGCTATAAATGACTAGAAGATATTTGAATTTGTGAAATTCAAATAGGCATATGAAGTGACACATCATTTAAAACCATGTCTTACAACTCCAAACTAAAAGAAATAATCCAAAAAGATGAAATGCAAAACATAACAAACTAAAAACAAGGATTAAAATCAAATGAAAGCAGACAATGAAGTGCAGGTAGGAAGGGTTTAGGATTAGGGTGTCTCACTACATCAAAATAAAAATTATAAACTAACAGTATGCATTAGTATGCATTTGTAGTTAGGAAATTTGACGGTCATGATATATTCTCGACATAGAGTGATCTGACGATTCATACTCTCCTCAATCTTAATGACCATTGATCTGTGGCTTAGCACCCGATTGGTCCATGATCTCTATTTAAAGAGCATGGAGGGTCATTTTCCGATGATCGATTATGAGAAAATCTCTTGTAAAATCTCTTTGTAATCTTTTTCTTTTGCATTAATAAACTGCTCCAAGTGGCCGCGTTGGCTGGGGCCATGGATGTTTCCCTGTAGGGGTTTTACCACATGAAAAAATCGATGTGTTTTTCTTTGATCTAGTTATGTGAGTGTTTACTGAAGGTTTTCGTCCTTTGTTGGAATACATGTGTTGTAAAACATGGTATCATAGCTTGTTTGAAGATCCGCTCCTATTGTAGATCGAGATTGTGAAGCTGAGTTTCCTCATATCCATTTTCTATCATTTTCGTTCATTTATGGGATAAGAGGGCTGCCTCATTGTGTCTGGAGCACTTGTTTCATTCAAGAACACTTTTTGTTTTACTCGAAAAGGTTTTCATTTGCCCAAGATACGACCATTACAGTCAGATCCATAGGATTTTTCTTAACACGCTCTCCAAGGCCGTCTTCCACAACAACAACAACAACAACAACAACAACAACAAAAACCCTCCTTCTGAACATCACAATATGTTTTGCTACACCATTTGGTTAAAAGTTGACTTATTAAGTAAGAGGTCTTGAGTTCAAGTCTCTCTTTTGTTACTTTTTTTGAAAAAGTTCATGGTAACATTGTAAAGTGTATTTCATTTCAAGTATAAAAGTGAATCACTATAAGTAGATTTAATATTGTATTTTAGAGTTATTTATTTTGCATGCATCTTTCCTGTTATAAAGTAACTTCATTGTAAAAGTGATCCCCACTTCTCTTTATAAAAGTGGGTTACTTCATAAAGCAACTTACACTATCACATGGTCATTTGGTTACTGTTTATGTCTTTTTTTTTAAAAGGACATAACTCTCACATCCGAAGTCTGTTTTCAGTGCTTTTGTTTTTAAAACCGCATAAATTTTCGAGCTCTTTCCATTCAGATCATCGGTTTTAGTTTTTAAATCTGTATTATCTGCATATTTAATATGGATTCTACAAGTAATCTCTTACTTACCAACACCAACTACTTCAAATGGAAATCTCATATGGAGGATTTATTAAGAAGTAAAGGATTGTACTGGATTACCTTGGGAAAGGAAACAACACCCACTGATGTTGATAAGAAATCCAAATGGGATAATAGGAATGGCCAATCATGTGGATTAATCATAATGTCCATCTCTCTTAATTTAAGGTTCCACCTTCAATCAATTAATAAACCCAAAGAAGCTTGGGAAAAGATTGAATCTATGTTTGGTAAACACAATATTATTCGAGCACAACAATTAGAAAATCAAGTACTAACTTTAAGTCCAAGTGATTTTTCTTGCATTGAAGACTATCTATCTAAGTTTAAAACACTCATAACTTTATGTGAAGAATGTAAGATAAATATAGACGAAGATCGTTGCATCTATCTTATTCTTTCTAATCTAGGTAGTGCATATTCTGTGTTTGTATCTACCTTTTATGCCATGCAAGAGGCTCTAGGGGCATCTTATTAAAAACCCAATCTTGAGAACATTTGTGATGCTTTGATTAGAGAGACTTAGAAGCTAGTATAACTTGAAGTGATCATCATTGTAGGTACCTACAACAAAGCCTTAGTTATCCATCAGAAAGATGAACCCAAGAATCCCAAGAAGCAACATCCTCACCACCACAACAAGCAAAAGGGTCCCAAACCCACTCATACATCTTTTTCTCCTAATGGAGAAAAAGGAACAAAATATAAAAATAAGAAGACTGAAAGACATTGAAACTTTTGTGATAAATATGGTCATGATGAGTCCAAATGTTTCAAGAAGATGGAAACTTTAGAAGCAACGATGAAGAAGCACAAAATCAATATTGATTCTACTACTTCTTCTTCTTCTCATGGACATGCACTTTTTTCTTTTGGTTTATCCTTCAATACACCTTCTACTTCTACTTCTGATAAGTGGATTATTGACTCTGGAGCATCTTATCATATGGCTAAGGATAGAGACATATTTTCTACTCTAAATGAATGTAACACCAAGAAAATATTTGTGGGTGATGATAGATCTCTCAGTGTTGAAGGATCTAGAATAGTTCAAGTCGAAAATGGTCATTTCAATGATGTATTATGTGTTCCAAGTCTTTCTTGTAACCTTCTATCAGTATATCAAATCACTCATTCAGGTGAAGGTAAAACCGTAGAGTTTTCACCTCACCAAGTTGTAATCAAGGATCTAAAATATCCTAAGTATGTTATTGAAACTAGAATTGGTGATGATATTACCGGGTTGTACAAGTTTGACAACTTTGGGTCATCATCTTTTTCATCAATTTTTGTTGCTCATAGCGATGACTTGAATTTTTTTTGGCATGGGTGGTTTGGTCATCTAAACTATCGCTCATTGTAGCAACTATGTAATCAACAGATGGTGACTGGTCTTCCTCTTGTTTCATGCAGAGATGGTGTTTGTGCCGATTGTGTTCTCGGAAAACATCATCGGGACAGTTTTGAAAAACATGCCTCTTGGCACACCTCGGGTCCTTTGCAACTTGTTCACAGTGATTTGTGTGGTCCACTTTCTTCTCCTTCTTTTTCCGGGTGCAAGTATTTCTTAAATTTCATTGATGACTTTTCCATACATACTTGGGTTTACTTCTTAAAACTTAAGAGAGAAGTTTTTGGCCTACAAGGCCCTTGTAGAAAAGCAATTTGGACATCAAATTCAAAGGTTAAGAACAGATAATGGAGGCGAATATGTGAACAATAATTTTACAAGTTACTGCACTAAACAGGGAATCCAAATGTAACACATTGTTCCATATACACCACAACAAAATGGTGTTGCTGAGAGAAATAACCACACGTTAAAAGAAATGGCTAATTGTATGATCCAATCTAAGGGATTAAGTGTAAAGTATTGGGCGGAAGCCATCAACTGTGCAAATTACATAGTAAATTGCACTCCCACAAAGGCTCTTGAAAATTTAACACTAGAAGAATCTTGGACTAAAATTAAACTAGATGTAAGTCACTTCTGTGTATTTAGCAGTATAGCATGGGCTCACATTCCTGATGAGAAAAGGAAAGCATTGCAGCCTAAAAGTGAGAAGTGTATATTTTTTGGCTATTCTGAAGATGTCAAAGGTTATAGAATTCTTCAAACACATTGTAATGAAATTATTATTAGAAGAGATGATAAATTTGATGAAAATATCTTGGTCTGCGATCCTATTTCAACATTTGTGCCTTCTTTGGTATGCCAACCTAATTCAGCGGTTGTGCCTTCTTCGGCCTGCGATCCATCTTCAACGTTTGTGCCTTCCTCTATTTTGGTTTCTTCTTTAGATGATGATAGTAAGGATGAAAATCCACCTCCGCTTGCTCACATTCCTCTAGATGAGTCCTTTGAACCTGAACTAGCACCAGCTCCACCGCTTCCTAGATGGGTCCATTCAACATGAGAAGCAACTGGTGATCTTGTCAGCGATCCTTCAGATCAATGTCGGACATGTTCATAATTCCAACAAGCCTCTTCTCTTTGGGCTCAAGTTTCAAAAACTCATGATCCAAAGACATTTGAAGAAGCTTCAGGTTATCCAGATTGGGATACAACAATGAATGAATAGTATCGTTCTTTAATGGAAAACGATACTTGGGATCTTGTACCTCTTTCAAAAGGAAGAAAACTTGTCAAATGTAAATGAGTCTACAGAACTAAGTATGCATCATATGGAAGTGTTGAAATAAACGAGGATCAATTAGTTTCCAAAGGATTTTCTGAAGTTGGAGGAATTGACTATAATGAAACTTTTGCCCCTTTAGCCAAAATGAATTCCATCATCCTTGTTCTTGCCCTTTCCTCACATAAATGGGAGGTCCATCAGATGGATGTTAAATATTCTTTTTGCATGGATATTTGAAAGAATAAATCCACATGGAAAAACCTCCTGGCTATGTCCAGAATGACTCTAGCCTTGTTTGTCGCCTTAAGAAATCTCTTTATGGTCTCAAGCAAGATCCCCAAGCTTGGTATTCCAAAATGGGAAACTTTCTTATTGCCAATGGATTCTCTAGATTCCATTCTGATCCTAATGTCTATACCAATAAAGAAGGAATGCATCTCATAATCCTTATGCTTTATGTTGATGACCTTATCCTTACTAGTAGTGACTCAAAACATTTAAACCATGTGAAAACCAACCTTAAGAAGAAATTTGAAATGACAGACTTAGGTTTTTTTCACTATTTCCTTGGCCTCCAAGTTTTGCAAACCAATGAAGGAATTTTTCTTTCCCAGTCTAAGTATGCTTGTGACCTTCTTCGTCACTTTCATATGGACGATTGTAAACCAACCGCTTCTCCCTTCCAATTTGGAGTCAAGCTTCCTACCACCTGTACTTCTCCCAAAGTTGATGCCACCATGTACCATCAGTTAGTTGGTAGCCTCTTATACTTGAATCATACTCGTCCTGATCTTTCCTTTGTTGTTGGCCTTGTTTCTGGGTATATGCAAACACCCCATGAAAGCCATTGGAAATAAACTAAAAGGATACTTTTCTATGTCCATGGTATAGTTTAGTTTGGGATACATTATAGTTCAGGGGGGACTCCTTTATTGGTTGGTTTCATTGATTTAGATTGGGCCGACGAACCTGATGATTGGAAATCTACTACAAGTTATGTTTTTAGCCTTGGTTTAGGATCTGTCACTTGGGCATGTAAGAAACAATAGGCCATTGCACTTTCTTTAGTAGAAGAAGAGTACCGAGCAACAGTAAATGCAAGTTAGGAAGCCTTGTGGCTTCGAAATATCCTTTCAAAGTTTGGATTCCAGCAACAACATCCGACCAGCCTTTGGTGTGACAATCAGAGTGCCATCAAGCTCTCCAAAGACCCAGTTCAACATCAGCACAGAAAACACATCGAGCTACACATGCACTTCATCAAAAAGCTCATTCATGATCAAGTTATTGAAGTTCTCATTTTCCCTACAAAAGATCAAGCTGTAGACATTTTCTCAAAGTCTCTTACATAAGTGAAGTTTTCCAAAATTTGATCTATGTTAGGAGTTCAGGAAGTTGTCATTAAGGGGGGATAGGCTCTAATGTCGCCTTCCTTATCCTATTGTGTCACCATTGTAAATCCTTCAATCCTATCCCAAGTTTTTCTTAAGGGGGGATTTTAGGATATTTAGACACTTAGGAGTTAGTTAAGATCTACTTGGTATAATGTGTCATTAGGTAAAAGTGTGTTTCTTAGTGTGTTTCTTTAGTATGCATTAATATGCATTTGTAGTTAGGAAATCTGATAGTCACGATATGTTCTCGACATAGAGTGATCCGATGGTTCATACTCTCCTCGATCTTAACGACCATTTATTTGTGGCTTAAACCCCGATTGGTCCATGATCTCTATTTAAAGAGAATGGAGGGTCATTCGCCGATGATCGATTGTGAGAAACTCTCTTGTAAAATCTCTCTATAATATTTTTCTTTTGCATTAATAAACTGCTCCAAGTGGTCATGCTGGCTAGGGCCGTGGATGTTTCCCCGTAGGGGTTTTACCACGTGAAAACATCGGTGTGTTAATATTTTATCTGGTTATGTGACTGGTTATTGAAGGTGTTCGTCCTCTATTGGAATACCTATGTTGTTGAACATAATCCAGTGAGGGAATTAAGTGAAATCACCAGGTCAACTCCGAGTGAGTCATAGGGTAGGGTGAGGTCATATGGCGATGGTAGTTCCTCCACCGATGGAACAACTACATCTTATTTAGAAAGATACTCAGTCACAACCATAAAAATATTTTGTTCCTTACACTTGTGCCCAGGAAAATATTTTTCGTCACAATTATAACAAAGACCCTTGAGTTGATGTTCAACCATTTCAACCTTGGTTAATTTCTGGATCTTGAGGGGAGTTGCAGAAGGAGAAAAATTGGTGTGTTTAGGTTGATGAGGAAAGGATGGTTTGTAGGTCTGGGAGGAGACAATCTGTTGGGATTCCTTAGCTCATTGAGTAGCTTCTAACCAAGCTTGGGGGCGTGCCATGAGAACATGGTCACATATTTCATATTTAAGTCCACTGATAAAGAATTCCCTAAAGAAAGCATCTAACATGCCCTCCATTATGAAATCCAAGTTCTCAAATGTGGCAATAAGGTCTTCCACTGTCCTAGACTACTTTAACTTGGTCAAGTGACCTAAATGGTGGGTGTCAGAATCAAAGAGGTCATAAATTTCAGCCACAAACTGTGTCCAAGTAGGATACCCTTGGCATTTTTTTTTTCCATTGCCACCATTTCCATCATTCCAGATACAGATATAGGAAACCATAACGAAGCTTGGCTAAATCATCAATACTTCCATGCAAAGAGAAACAATGTTCTATTTGGGTGACCCAACATATGGGATCTGATCCATCAAATGTTTTCACCTCTATTTTGGATGGGTGGAGGTCTCGAGAAAAGTGGGTAGTATGAGGACCTTGGCAATGGGAAAATTCATGGTCATCTTGATAAGATGGTTGTTTATAAGAGGAATGGTTCTGGAAACATCCCATGAAGTGTTCAAAGGTGGATTTGAGGCCTTTGAGGAATTTGAGGTCTTCGATGTGTGAACATTGTGCCTTGAGGATATCAATAGATGAATTGATTGAGCTAATGTTGGCAGTGGTAGTCTTGATGTCTTCCTTGTTCTGGTGGGCGTGAGCAATCAAGGAATTGAGTTCTTGGGATCTTGTGGTAGCCATTGGGAAAAAGGGGTAGGAAAATGGTATAGGGGAAACAAAATGGGTCTGGAGGGGTGGCTGGAACCACTGAGAATAAAGGTGTCAAATGATAGGTACCATTGTGATCAGGGAGAAAAGGGGGATCCAATGGAATAGGGGCAAAATAAGGGTGTCGGAGAAGGGTCGGGTCCACAAAAAAAATATGGTAAAAAATAGATAGGTATCACTAGAATGGGGGAAAGAGAGGAACCTAGTGGGATAGGTCCCAAATAAGTGTGTTGGCCTAAATAATACTGCAGTGAATAAATTCCCAAATGATTAACATGAAGAAATGTGTAGTAATTTTACAACCTGAATGTAGAAGGTGCAGTTGCACGAAAATAGATCTTGTATGTTTTGTTTTGTTTCTGTCCCCAGGGGTAGAATATTCAAGGTTTCTACAGACAAGGGTTTTCCCTGTGCTATAGATCTTTGATATACATGTAAGGTCCAACAATAGTACTCAACCCAATATCTCAGGGCACCAACTAAGGAGACTGGACAGTTCCCTTAGCCATACTACTCGACTACCCATGTACTAGAGAGTATCTTCCCGAGTGATGTTCTTGGTGGCACTATAGCAGTCAGGAATCTGATCAGTTTGTATATGGATGAATTTAGGAAATATAGGCCGATCATTATACAGGTGCTATCTAATACGCTACCACTCGAAGGGGTACAAACAAGGGTTATAAGGGCATGCAACAAATTTTTTCTTAAGTAACACTTGTATTTCCTATGTGTATGACTCCTTGACCGCGGGTTTATGTGCATAAGGACATATCTCTATAGCTTTAAGACACCAGAATACGTCTCTACCCTAAAAACATTTAACCCACAATGTTTCATCAGGGAAGGTGCTTTGATACCACTTGTAGTATTCAAGATATAAAATAGTATGCAGAACATAAATAAATAGCTAGAAATGGTAGAGAAATAATGATATAACCAGAACAATACCAGAATAAAACTAGAAAGAGAAATTTGATTATTGATAGCAATCTTTACTTGCCTCTTCAAGGGGGTAACCTCCAGTAGAGTAGAGCTCTATTACAATAATATCCAAGAAAATATTTCTCATACCCTCTACTTCTATTTATACTAATTCTATCTATCCAAAAGAAAAATCTAGAGGAAGATCCTTCTAGAAGAAGAAGCTTCTATTAGGTCTTCTTACATTTGACTTATTCTTCCTTATTGCTTGGCCTTATTAATATTGGCCTTTATTACATGGAATATATTATTATACCTATGTGAGGGGTTAGGGAGGTAAGGTCCCTAACAATAATCCCCTTGATTATAACTTGTTGCTAGGAAGAATTTGGTTCTTTGCTATGAATGTTGTCGCTTCATCTGTCTTTCAATGTGTCCAATTTCCTCATCAAAGAAAAATAGTGACCAACGATCAGTTAGATTACTGCACCCCTGATGCTCACACTCAAACAACCAACAATATTCCATTCTTGGGGGATCCAAAGATTACTTATGAAAGTGTCTGGGTAGGTCTACTGAAATATTCTTCACTCATGGGCACTTTCCCCACACCTCTTCCTCCAACCATGCAACACATCGCAATGATTAATATGATTTCTACTATGGTACATCAGTCCCTGAAATCATTTGATCCATGGATCGTACCTATTCCCTTAGAATTAGATTCACTAGGTGACACTATGCCACTTACTTATGCAAAGGCCAAGTACGATGCCATTCAGTCTACCTCTCCTTCACCTAATGACCAACATCTATTGGCGTTTAATTCCTATTCATTACCATCTTGGTTAGATTCCCTATCCTTCACTTTCTATTACATCCTATGGTTTTTTCCATCCGATGAATCCATTATGGAAATGATATGTATCGAGGAGGCACCATGGGATGAAAATCACCATTGTTCATCCTTTCTTCCCATTTTGAATGAAATTCAAAAAGATATTTAATCTATATTTCCCACCGATATCGTCGAAACTCCTCAATATCTGATACTCACTCAGGATACCATCTGTGAGGGAAATTTAGGAAACATATCTCAAACAATAAGTGTTGACATATCCACAAAAGAAGGTATTTTGTAAAACATACAACTAGGTGCCACTTATTCAACTGAAGAGATTGAAACTTACATCGCCTTGTTTAAATAATTCCATGACATCTTTGCCTGGAGCTACAAAGAAATGCCAAGGATTGATCCTTTGATCATTGTGCATGAAATAAAAACTTACCCTGGAGTTAAACCTGTAAGACAAAAACTTCTCCTAGTTCATCCCAAGAAAAATGCAACAATCAAGGCTGAAGTAGAAAATTTACTAAAGTCTATTTTTATTTATCCCATACCTTTGATCGAATGGGTTTCCAACATCATTATGGTCTCTAAGAAACAAGGTACAATTCATGTTTGTGTTGATTATAGGGATCTAAATAAGGTTTGTCTGAAGGATAATTCACCTACGCTCTTTATTGACCAAATCATCGATAATTATGTCGAAAGTGTCATTTTCTATTTTATGGATGGATTTTTTTTCTATAACCAGATCGATATTTTACCTACTGATCAACACAAAAAAAAATTCATCTACCCCTGGGGGACTTTCACCTATCGAAAAATACCTTTTGGCCTTAAAAATGGTGTAGCCACGTTTCAGCGGGTTATGTCGTATGATTTCCATGACATCAAACATATTTTTGAGCCCTATCGTGATGACTTTCTAGCTCACTCGGCTCATTGAAAAGATCATATTGGTGATCTAAGGGAAATATTTCTTATATGTAGGTTTTACAACATACATTTGAACCCCCTTAAATTCATTTTTGTTGTTAAATCAAGGAGATTCCCTGGATTCGTAGTGTCCAAAGATGGGATTAGGGTGGATCCATTAAAAGTCAAAGCCATTCTCACTTTACCTCCTCCCAACAATCTTACCCAACTGCAAAGTTTTCAAGGGAAGGAAAATTTTCTATGTCATTTTATATGCAATTATGATGAAATTACTAAAGGATTCATGAGATTGTTGTAGAAAGATTCCCCTTTTATCTGGGATGCAACTGCTCAATGCTCATTTGATGATATCAAACATGATTTAATGAATACACCATTGTTACATCCCCCCAACTATGAAAAATATTACATCCTTGATTTGGTTTCCTCTGCTTCCACTATAGCTATGGTGTTAGTCCAAGAGGATGATGACAACGCCGAACATGTGATCTACTATTTACGTAAGATCCTTTCAGGTCCCAAACTCCGTTATTCACATGTTGAAAAGTTGGCTTTGGTAGAATTCATTGACGTCCAAAGGTTTCACCACTATATTTTGCTTCACATTACCACGGTCATTGCTGAATCAAACCCCATGTATCACATCTTGACTCGTCAAGTAATCAGGGGAAAATATTCCAAATGGATCGTCATTCTCCAAGAATTCAATCTCGATTTTTCCAAATCCAAAGCTAAGAAATCGTTGGTTTTTTTGAAATTAATTTGCAATCTTCCCCATACTGATGAGAACAATGAGCCTAGTGATTCCCTTCCTGATGAATCATGTTCCTCATTAGTATGTCCGATCTGTGGTATGGAGACATTCTTCTCTATATCCAGAGCCAATGCTTCTAGCCAGGCATTTCATGTCATGAACAATGTCACATTAGACACCATTCAAAGCATTACCTTAACATTGGTGACACTTTGTATCACCAAGGTATTGACATTGTTCTACGACATTTCTTAACCCATGAAGAGGCTGAACAAGTTTTAAATGACTGTCACCTTGGATCTTGTGGAGGTCATCTTTTTGGGATGGATACAACCCAAAAAATCTTATGTGTCGGTTATTTTTTGCCTTCTATATTCAAAGACTGCATTGAGGCCATTAAATAATTCCCACCATGTCATATCTTTAAGAAGATAACACGTACCCACTCAAATCCACTCCATCCAATTTTCACCATCGACCCCTTTTCAAAATGGGTTATCAATTTCATGCAATGTAAGTCTAGCTCAGCCGGGGGGCACAATTATATTATCATCTTCATTGATTATTTCACTAAATGGATTGAGGCTATGCCTACATTTCTTAACAATGGCCAAACTGCAACACTTTTCATGTTTAATCACATCATCGCTCACTTTAGAGTCCCACAAGTTATTGTAATCGATCATGGATCCCATTTCCAAAACTAGATGATGGGTTAATTGCACACCAAGTTGGGTTTTCTCCATGAAAATTCATCTCCTTACTATTCTGAGAAAAATGGACAAGTTGAAGACATCAACAAAGTCCCGAATACCATGCCTCAACACATGGTGGGGGTGAACAAAACCTCTTGGAATTTTCAACTCTTCTCCGCACTCTAGGCTTATCGGACTTCAACTAAAACCTCCACTAGATTTACACCCTTCTAGTTGGTATACGGGTTGGAAGCAGTGTTGTCAATTGAATGCGGTATTTTGTCTTTGAAACTCACCGTAGAAATCCTACCCCATACTTATGTCGAAGGAGAACAATTTTCATATTTAACGAAGTTGGATGAAACCATCACAATGCTTCTCTCATCAATGAGACATATCAAAAACGCATCAAGAATCAATACGATAAGTCTGTGCAACCTCACACTTTTTTAGAACGAGATATGGTCCTGGTCTACAACCAATATCATGACAATCTTGGTGCATGTAAGTTAGAAACTATGTGGTATGGTCCATACATCGTGAAGCATGTGATACAAATAGGCACCTACGAGTTGGTGTATTATGATGGATTATATCTCATTGAGCCTCGAAATGGTATTTACTTAAAGAAGTATTATGCATAGAATATCTCACATGTGTGCTTTGTACATTATTGTACTATATGTTTTTGGTTTGGTGTGTCTTTACTTTTGCATGCAAGAGTTTTTCCCCATTCTTTAAAGATGCTTATACTTTTCTTTGTTCTTGAATGCACATATGTCATCATCCTTTCCTATCTATTTTGTATTTATGAATGGCGCCAATAGACATACCTAGAATATCACTTCTAAAGCTTGGGTCATCTACCACTCTGGCCAGTTAGTGAGCTCAAGAGGAATTTGCCTCGTATCTGCAACCAAAAATGTTGCAGAATATCATGTTGTTATTGGACTTTTAACCGAAGATTCTTCTTTAGGTATATCTCAATTGATTATCAAACTTTATTCTCAACTCGTGGTCCTTCAACTAAACCTTGAATATGTTGTTCGTAATCCATTTTTTCTACATCTCCATCTAAGGGTTTTCCGTCTCGAAAGATATTTTTAATTTTTAGAATATAGATATATATCAAGGGAACTTAATATGACTACAAATTCGTTATAAAATTATGTATTGGATTGGTACATTACACATAAATATGCATTCAAAATATAAAACATGTAAAGAAAAACATCATATCATTTGAAAACAAAAAAAAAACATAAGTAGCCACCGCAAAACTCATATATATATGCTTGTATATAAAGTAGCAAAAGTGCATCAAAATACATCATCCAAAAAGTACATAGCAGGGAAAAATGTGGGCCATTATGCCCATGACATCATCATAAAATATTAATGTGTCAGGACACTCTACACGTCTTCCTACACTACATTGTGCTCAGCATAACACACAACCGCTCTGGCAACTCGTCGTAGAAAATGACTAGGGCCTTCAGGTACCCCAAATGTATGTCTTTGAATATGTAAGGGTACATCTCATAGCCTCATGGAAGGAATGCCCATGGTCAACACACAAAGGTTCCTCTCCACCTCATGGATTCCTCCTACTCTGACGCCAACCATCGGACGTGAAGTGCCTTTGTCTGCGTGATGAAAAAAATTATTTAGATCCCTCATTGTACAACAAAAAAATACATACATACATACATACATTATATACATATATATATACATATATATATGTTGATTCAGATATGACAGGTGATAAAGACAGCAGGAGGAGCACCATAGGGTATGTTTTTACTATAGGTGGAACAACAATAAGTTGGATTTCAAAACTACAAAAGGTTGTTGCACTTTCAACAATAGAGGCAGAGTATGTTGCTGCTACAGAGGCTAGTAAAGAGATGATTTGGTTACAGAGATTTATGGAAGAATTGGGAAAGAAGCAGGAGAACAACAGGTTGTACTGTGACAGTCAGAGTGCCATTCACATTGCAAAGAACTCAACCTTCCATTTGAAGACTAAGCATATACAATTGCGGTACCACTTCATACGATCCATCTTGGAAGATGGACATTTGAAGTTGGAAAAGATACACACTAGCCAAAATCCTGCAGACATGTTAACAAAGGGAGTAACCAGGGAGAAACTGACTTCCTTCTTAGTTTCAATTTTTCTTCAAGAATGAAGATGAAGATGAGAAATTTTCCAGGTCCAAGATGGTTCAGAGTCCATCATATACAACAGTGGTGGAGTTGATGAGATCAGTCTCCAAGTGGGAGATTGTTGGTTGTGGAGCCTGATTATCTTCCTGATTCAGAGGTTTTTTACTTTCAGCCATGTTTATACCCCATGAAGTATTTACACCCCAGAAGTATGTACACTCTTCCATGCGGGGGAGTGCAGAGGGGGGGTACCCCCTCTACGGGGTTCGGGGGGGCTATCCCCCCGGTTGGGGGGTCTGGGGGCAAGCGAGCCCCCGAAGGAAGAATTCCCTTGTAAATGTATATTGTAATTTCATTGTAAATCTGGACCATTCATTATAAGGTCGCAGATCTAACGGTAGAGATTATGTTAGGGTTTTTTTCCCTAGAAGGAAACCCTCTTTTATGAGGGAAATGTATTGTGGCTATGGTTGATGGAGAATATTGTATTCTAAGAGAGGAGACTGTGAGAGAAAGAAGAGGAAGTTACAACGGGTTTTGCTGTAGGTTGTATCCCTTCATTTGTTGGCTAATAATAAAGGAAGGACCTGGCAATTTCTTTGGTGGATGTAGCCCACACTAGGTGAACCATGTAAATCTGTGTCTCTCTTGTATTGTGTATCTTCTATGTTTTGTTTCCGAATTTGTTTTATTTTATTTCTCCACGGTCCTGTTTTTCTAACAATATCTTATGGCCACCCTTGAACATGACACTTGTTTTCACCTCATTATACACTTGGATAATCCATTAGCCTCCGCACTGAAAAAATAATATGAGTCTTTCTACTCCTTTGGCCCATCCAAAGAATGCCCCAAAACTCGTTGCATTATGTTTTGGTCCATTCAGAGTCTATGTTGTCGAGTATTATGTCATTCCTCAGTGTTTAAGGGAAGTCTTCGCCTCAAAATTCAGCCATCTACAATGTTAACAGTTTCCATACCAATGCCATTCCATTTTCATCTACTATATGTTATCACTTTCCTGTGATGATTTTTGTGTTGATTGATGGGGGATACATCAATGCCCTCCTTTGATGAGTATTTTCCTACCGACTTCAACAAATTATCCATGAAATAGACTTAGGAACACATAATTACCTTGGGACCCGCATGCCTCAATGGCATGCCTCCTCACATTCGGTAGTGGGTATGCATCAATGACCCCTGGCCAATTGATTCCACGAGTGTTCGAATTCATTTCATTATTCACATTCATTGGAGTGTACTTTAAAGTACCTTGAGAGTCATCAACATCAATAGTGATTTATCTCGCACTTGTTAATGGTATACCTTAATGACCAGTAATCAAGTGGTTTTTGTCATGTTTGACATCAAATCATATATTCACATGAACATAATCGTACTATTATAGGATTCAGATGAAGACCCTAGTTTGATTATTCATCTGCATATACACTTTACCGAGGTCGCAATGACGATTATCTGACTGATATACATGTTTTAACATAGATCCACTTTGTATTGGTCTGTGGCTATGTTCTTATCACATCGTAGCTCCACTGTGTATTCTTTTGTGGCTACGATGAAGTCATTTCATAGAGATATGGATCCACATTGTATCTTTGGTGGCCATCTCCTTAGTCACTATCATCATGGATCCGCAACATATTTATTGGCAGTCGTGATTTGAGCCATTTGTATTTTGAGCATAGGTATGCCTGCCTCAAGGAAAGAACACATATTAACATTTTTTTATGGTTGTCTACAACTTCTACTAGGTTCTCCAACTCCATACCCTTCTTTCGAAGAATCTACAAAGTGTTTCGGCCATCCACATTATTTTTTCCGACTTCACACTTTGGGGGGAAATCTGTTACACATCAAAATTCCTCACTTTGACAATGTCACACTTTCATTGTCTCAAGTGTCATAAGTGTCACACTTTTTTTGTCACAAGTGTCACATTTACTTTTCCTAAGTGTCACATCTCGAATGACACCATGAAAACAATTGCTACAACCCCTAAAACATGTTATGAGAAGAATCCCAATCATTTGACAGTCATAACAACTAGGGTTTTACTCATCTTGGTGACTTTTTGGAAGATCAACGCTCCCTTTCTTATACATAGGTAGCACTAGCGCTCCTTGTACATCTTAGGGGGAGCACTTCAGTGCTCTGTTGTCCATTTTAAGGGAGCATTGAGTTGGTTGAGGGAATCTTGGAGGAAATACCACTTTCCTGTAAAGACAACTATGGATGGATTGGGTTAGTTTGGCTCAAATATAATTCTATGGCTGCATCTAAGGAAGATATCACAACTATTGGAGCCATATCCACAACTAATTCAAAATATACCAAAGGTAGTTGAGCCTCTCAAAGCCTATAAATGGAAGCATTCCCATGTTTAAAAGGGAGGAGAAATCAACAAAGCATTATTATTTTGATTGTGGATCTTTCGAGCAAGGGTTGGACGAGGAGGAATTAGAGAGGTTGCTACAACATAATCTGAAGATTGTAAGCTTCCATTTGAAGTTCTCATTAATATACTTGGTCTATTTCCTTCAAGTATGTGCTTACATGTCCTTGTCTATGCTTGTGTTTATCTTCATAGATTGATTGATTTTGTCTAATCCATTAGAGTAGGAGATAGTCATTTGTTTCTTGTTGTCCATTGTAGGTATTGTTTGGAGCTAGGGGATTGGAGAAACTTGGAAAAATGTTGTAAACGAGATACATCATAATTCCCCCCCTTCTCCATTTTTCGATGGATAAAATGAATCTATAGGAATGGTAGTGTCCAAATGTAATTTTATGTCTTGGTAGAGGGGCTTGTATTCTAAGGGAAAGTTTACATGTTCGTAGGGGAATATTTCCGTAATAGTTGGTCTCATGGATCTATGATTGGTCTCTATTTTTGGATCTTGTCTCTAATTGAGTCCTTTTGTCACACCTTTTGTCTTCCATTTCGGTTTGAAGTGTGTTTGTGTGGATTTCTTGGATTATTTGTTTACACTTGCTTGTTGTTTGGTGATCCATTGAATATGGGAAGTGCACCCAACAAATATGATTAGATTTGGTAGTGTCCTATATCGATTACATTTGGTTAGTTTATCCTCTTGTTATTGGTGTTCATTACTAGGTCTACTTTGATAGGTATGTTTTGGGTTGAGATTCATGTAGAGACATTGGAGTGGGCTTTTAGCTTCACTACCAATTTCCTATAGCCCATGCTTGTTAATTTGTTGGTTTTCCATTTATAGATTGTGTTCTTGCTTATATTAAAAAACACTTGCATAATATTTGGAAAAGAAACAAAAAAATATTTACATGCTTATGATATTTTGAAGCATTAAAAAATAAAGTGCATCGTTGAAGTGTTTGGTTTGAGATATTATCAAAAGGTTGGATATAATTTCTTTGCATGGTTGATTGGTGTTTGAGAGGTTTCCTTTTTAAAGTTTACAAAGAAAAATATCTCTTTCCCCTTCCATAGTTACAATTCATCGAATTGAACAAGTGCATTAGAATTTTTGCATTGATTTGGTTGGGTCAAAAGCAAACACCATAACATTTTCATCCATTTTCACTTTGATACAAAAACAAACATAATAAAATAATTCACAAATTAAAAAAAATTAGACTCTTTTCTTTGTTATCAAACCAACACTAGATAGGTTTAGGGCCTTGGAATAGTATTGGAGAGTGAACTCTCCAAGGCCACCAAAACAAAACATAGAGTCATCAAAGAGTGTAAAATCCATTTTTGCAACCAGTATGTCGAGAAGCTCCTCTAACACAGGAGTCAAGCACGAGGTTGCATCGGGGAAATTAGGGAGATTACACCTTTATGCCTATTTTTGTGTTTACGGTATCACTTCAACTACTACATATAAAGGGGGTTTATTGGTGCCACGCCTCATGTTGGCATAGGGGAAAACCCAGGGTTCAACTCTAACAATGCACCAACAAGCCCTAACTACTGGCCCTTTCGACAACACTTGCGAAGCAGATGCAGTCTCACCCGAAGTAGCAATAGGGGGTTGTAGTACACAGGTGTCTACAACTAGAGGAAATGCAAGTGGATTCAAAGGAACAACATAGAGATATCTAGTTATTCTTTATCTCCTTTAGGCCTACTGCGCTAGCTATGTCTTAGATCTAACACAATGATGTAATAACAGAATAATAGAAAGTAAAGGAACATAGCATCAATCACACATAACAACAAGATATCTATGGTTCACCCTCTCCCTAGGGCTACGTCCACATAACTTCATTTCTTGATATTATATGAAAACATACAATTCTATCTATGAACTTAGCTTGGAAATCTCTCTCTCCTTCTCTTCTTCTCTCCCCTCCTTTTGCACCCAGCTCCAGGGTTGATCTTCGTACCCAACTGAATATCTTACAGTACAACAGTATTCTCACAACATAATACTCTCCTTACACAACACAGTAATCACTCGACATCAACAATACAATCTTCTTCGAACTTAGAATGACCAACAATGAACAACAAACAATGAACAACCAACCCATCCTAGGTCCTCTAGACCTTTATTTATACATTACAATGACAAATGTCTAGGTGTCAAAACCCTAGATCCCAAAACCCTAGATCTAAAACCCTAGGTCAACTTGACCCATGTTTTCAAGTCTTCGCCAGCCTGTCTTTCCTTCTTTCCCGTGAGGTGCTCCAAAGAAACCTTTGGTGGCTTTTCCCTCTTATTGGGTTGTCCATGATCCATCTTCCTTGCTGATCTTTCTTCCTCGATATTCTCGTTCAACAAATCATTTTCCCTTACTTCACTCCTTCTTTTCCTCTTCTTTGACCACTTCGACCCAATCTCAATCAATGTGCTTTCTGCGCAGTTTGTACTTCACCTTATTTCCTTAATATTTGATTTCTTCCATAACCAAGGGCCACCAGGCCCCCAACACTCACCTATGACTCATCCCGAGGCACTGCAGGACTGGACCTTTCTGTGTCACTTTGAATTTCTTTATACTCTGTCCCTCCCCACTATGTGCAGACTGTCTTTTCTGTGTCTGGTACCTAGTTTCAACTACACCTGGTACCTGAACCCTTCTTCTTATGCTTTTACTGAGAGGTGCGAGGTAGCTGGTTGTCGTAGTACAATTTCAAACGGCTCCCATTTACAAGACCTTCCTTTCATTCTCCCTTCAAAGTATTCAATCGTGCAACTCCTTCTTCTATAACATAGGAAACCTCATATGGCTGAAGCCAATGTGTCCCGAACTTCCCTAGATGCTTCATGAAATTGTTTTCATATACCAATACTAGATCTCCTTGCTTAAAGGATTTCTTCTTGATATGTCTGTCATGATAGGCCTTTTCTCGTTCTTATTGTACCTACTGGTGAAATCCTCCAATGAATCTGTCTTCCTCCAGTTCTACCAACTACACAAGTCTGTCTTGCACAATGCCTATGTCATCCATATTTGTAAATGCTACAATTCTTAGACTAGGAACCAAATATTCCATAGGTACCACTGCTTCTAGACCATAAACCAACTTAAAGGGAGTCTACATTGTCAGCTTATTGCAAGTGGTTTTGTAGGCCCATAACAATGTTCGTACTCTCAAATCCCAATCATCCCAGTTTACACTACAAATCTTCGTCAACGCTTTCTCCAATATCTTATTGAAAGCTTCGACTGTACCATTTGCTTGTGGGTGGTAAGGTGTGATCTTCTGATGGTGAACTTCAAATTCCTGGGTCAAGGCTTCAATAGTATTATTAACAAAATGTGTACCTTGATCACTCATAAGAATCTTAGAGAATCCAAATCTAGTTATGATATCATCAAATACGAATTGTGCAGCTGTAGTTGCACTACAATCCTTAACTTCTCTTGCTTTTGCCCATCTGGTCAAATATTGTTTTGTAGTGATAATGTATCTTGCTCATGTGCACTTTCTTGGTGGGTTGATAGGTCCCACGAAATCAATTTCCCATTTGTCAAATGCCTGTAAAGTTAGCTAAGGTGCTAAAGGCATCTCATCTCTTCCAGAAGGTTTCCCAACTCTTTGGCATACATCACAGGCTTTGTAGTATTCCTTAGCATCTTTGTGTAAAGTGGGCCACTATAGGCCATCTCTAAGGACCTTATGCATTGTTTCTTTCCCTTCATAATGTCCTCCTGCTATGCCTTCATGTGCTTTTTCCAAATTCAATGGTCTTTCTGCCTCCATAACACATCTCCTCAGGATCTCATTAGATCCCATATTATAAAGTTGTCCAACTATAAGTGAAAAATCTACAACTTGATCTACCAACTGTTTCTTTTGAATGATTGTATATTCGCGAGGTTCCATTCCTGTTGACAGGAAATGGACTATCTCGGCGAAGTGATCATCAACCTTTCTGATGGCCAACAACTATGCATCTGGTAGTGTATCCTCCAATCTGGTAGGTTCCTCTCCATGTTCTAACCTAGGAAAATGGTCAGGTCCCTTGTTCATTCATCCTGGCTTGACCACAATCTCAAAATCATATTTCTGGAATAACAATAGCCATATGCATATTCTTCCCCCCAACACTGGCTTGTTGACTAGGTATTTCAACGTAGAGTGATCAGTGAACATATTAAAATGTCCTCCCAACAAGTAGTGTCGAAACTTTTGCAGCATGTACACCATGTCTAAACCTTCTCTCTCAGTGGTAGTGTAATTTATCTCAACTGTAGAGAGATTTCTTCTAGCGAAGGCTAACAGATGGTCAATATCTCATGATTCTGGTTGTGCTAAAAATTATCCTAATGCAATAGATGATGCATCGACGTGCACACGAAATTTCTTACTCTAATTTGGGAAAATTAGAATAGGCGTAGTTACCATTTTTTTTTTAAGTTTGTCGAAGCTCTGCTGACATTCCTTTGACCATTGGAAATGATAATATTTCTTTAAAATCTTCTCCATGGGTGTTGTTATCTGTGCATAGACCTTGATGAAATTTTTGTAGTATCCAGTATGTCCTAGCATAGTGCGCAATTGTCTAACTAAAGTAGGAGGAAGTATATCAACAATGATGGCAATCTTGGAAAGATCTACCAGCAACCCCTGCTTACACACAATATGGCCTAGAAACACCCCAAAGGGTGAAACGAATATACACTTCTTTAGGTTCAAGGAAATATGACATTTCCTGCAGTTATCCAACATTAGTCTTAAACATTCAATATGATTTTGCAATAAGCGAAAAATAGTCCAATTATTAAAATATGCTTCCAAAAATTTATGTAAAAATTCCTTGAATGCTTCGACCACCACCCTAGAAAATATGGCCGGTACATTATTAAGTATGAAAGGCATCACTGTGTACTGGAAAGAACCCCATTCTGTTGCAAATGTGGTCTTATGGCGATCTTCCTTAGAAATTATGATCTGGCGATACCCTAAAAATCCATCTGTGAAGGAATATACCTCATGTCCTCCCACATTATCTAGAACCTCATATGTAAAAGGTGTAGGGAATGGATCATGTAGGCATGCATCGTTCAACTTTCTAAGATATACAAAGATCCTGATCTCTCCTGAATTCTTATCTTGGACCACCATAGGGCTAATCCATTTTGACTCTTCAACAGGTTCTATGATTCCTGCTTCCAACATTCTGTCTAATTCAACCTTGAATTTCTTCTTATATTTGGGATTCAATCTGTAGGGTCTTTACTTGACTGGCCTTGCATCTAGTTTCAAGGGGATATTTATCTCTCCCATGGGCCCTTTAATTCCCTTCATGTTGGTGAACATGGTTGGAAACAAGTCCTGAAATGCATGCAATAGTTTTGTGATCTTATCAATAATGGCATCATCCCAATAATCTCCAACGTTTGCGAGATTAGGTGCTTGCTCTGTCCCAATATTAAATTTCTTGATTTTGACTGGCTATCCAATGAAAGGTAATTCGACTCCTAGGCCTTCTATGTTTCTCTGTCCTTCTATTTTTGTGATGTTCACATTCCTAGGATCATTGTCTTCGTCAGCATTGATATTGTAACAACCTTGCAGTTTCTGAAGAGGTACAATCCATTCATCCTCTTCTTGCTCAATAGGGAGGTTAGGTTCCTCCTTAAATAATTTATGTCTTACAACTTGCAGATCTTGATCTACTATGGGGTACTGAATTTCAAATAAAAATGTAGCTACAAATTTTTGAGTCATACTGTACCAATCTGCACTAGTGAGGCGCAGTTCTACTTGAAGGGGGAGGCACAGTTCTGCTTGAAGATACCAATTAATAGGCATTGTGTTCAAAGTGTTGATGAACTTATGAACCCACTAATCTTGAGGAATGCCACTCTAGGCCTCCTCACAACTTTGCACATGGTCCTTTGGACAACTCTGACCTGTGTATCAAACTTCGCACCCTTCGACTTGTTCTGAAAAACACATTGTCATCAAAGTGCGACATTGCACCCATTCCACGATGTTCTTCTTGTGTGTTACCCACCATCTTGCTGGTGTTTCTTTTAAAGCTTCATCTAGTTCCAATAGTTGTTGTTGTACTGGTACAATTTCTTCAAATTTTGACAAGAATGTCTCTAAATGATTTAAACCATCAAATGTGGGCAGATTGCTTACTTCTGTGCCAATCCAGTGAACTTCCCTGGTCAATCTAGCAAACGTGCATGCAGAAAATTCATACATTTTGTTCTGCCAGTTCTCTAGTGCTTCTTCCGAGGATTAATATAATCTTGTTGTCTTGATTTCAATTTATATATGTTCTCTAGTTCATAAGCATGGTCTTCTTCTCTGATGGGTTATGTGTATTTGCGACCTTCATCAGGATCAAGAGGTGCAATGACCCTAAGGACATCACCTTCAAATGTCATTCTCCTTTTCTTTAATTCAACAACAATGGAATTGTTGAAATCCCAATCAATTCCTAACAACACAAGATAAGGACAACTATCATCAACTATCTCAATCAAATCGAAGTCCGCAAATGTCCTTACCCCGTCAGTGTCCACAGAGACATTCTCTAGTCTTCCAAAGGGGCTTACTACCTACTGATTATCCATCCTAATCCTGAGAGGGGAATAAATTAACTTAGGTTTTCCCATCAGTGCCCAGGTCTGCTTCATCATAACATTGACTTCTGACCCTAAGTCGAGGACCACATAATCTATGTCATAATATCCAATTTGAGTGTTAAGGTGTAATTCCTTATTTGTCCTTCTCTTTCTGGATACTTGATGTACTGCTCTATTTAGCAGAGGGTCTACCCTACTAATCTCATATTGTCTGATCAAATTTTGTAGTTCTTGTACAACTCTTTCATCCTTAATCAAATTACTACAAGTATGTAAGAATTCCATAAGCTTCTCTTACCTCTTTTCCTTCTCCGAGTGAAGAAGACTGATCAAATTCCAAAGGCATTTCAGATTCTCTCACTTCTGGTTGTGTCTTTGATTAAGAAGCCCGATCTCTTCCAAATTCTTTTCTTGCCTCTTCAAATGTCTATTTTTCTTCCCTCAGATCAAAAACTTGTGTCTCCTTTGCAACTTTTCTAACCCTTGATTCTTCTGTAGTATTTCTTGGGGTCACTCTGTCTTCACCTATAACATCGCCTCCTCTAGTGATAACAACGACTCTGGGATCCTCTCCTCGAGGTTATATTAAGATTAATTTCGCTTGTTGGTTTCCTCCTTGTCTCTCCTGGACCTTGGCTAAAAACATAGGACAATCTTCAATAACATGTTCAAATGAGTTGTAGTAGCTGCAAGTGGTACAGGGGTTCTGAAAGTCCCTTTCCAAATGTTCTAGTTGTGCACAATTATAATATATGATCTGACATCTACCTCGACCCATGCCTCCACCTCATCCTCTTCCTCTAAATCCACCGCGAGGGTTGAAGTTTCCTCTTCGTGTAGATTTAAACTGCATAACATTTCCCTCCTGCTGAATCTCTCCTTGAATCCTATATGCATCTCTTGAACTTTCATGCAAGAGATCATAAGCCCTACAATCTTTCTCATCATGCCCCACAGATTTACAGAATGTGCAGTAAAGGTTTGTAGGTGTCTGGAAATAGTTTTGCATGTAATAGAATTCACCACGACGATGTCTATTTCTACATACCTCGCACTAGGGTAGAGTAACCTGCTTCAAAGGGCTCAGAGCTGCAAAATACAAGTACTCATGAAATAGGGGACAATTCTCCTTATCATGGACCTCTGACTTGCATCTGATACACTATATTTCTTCTCTTTTATCTTTCCCCTTTTCTTTCTTCATATCTTCGACCTGCAGAGATAAGCTAGTTAGCTAACTCAAAATTTGACTCATACCTGAGCTGGATTCTCCCATAGGGTTTGATTCTAGTTTCATGGTGATCTCCAACACTTAAGCCTGCGAAAAAACCTTCTGTTGCATCAGAGGAACTCTGATGTGTGGTAAGAGGGAAACAATGAACCATTCCTTAGTCTGCTCGTCTGGGATATGAAACTCAAATGATCTTTCAAGGTCTTAAATCTTTGATCAAACTCCCAAATAGGTTCAGATACTCTCTATTTGATTTATTTCAGTTCTATAATGCACTGCGACTCTGACTTGGGTTTCTTGAATTTTGCGCTCAACACAGTTTTGATGGTATTCAACAGTTTAGGTTGTGCAGTTGCTATAGAAAACTTCATATACCGAATTAGTGTGAGGTATCTCAATATAATACTAAACTGATCTCTCTTAACTTCTTTGTCATTGAATTGATTAATACTCCATACAACTTTGCATAAAAACCAGTGTTGATCAAGATCTTCAGAGCCATCTCTAAAGATAGGTAGCCTCATTTCATCTTCCATACATATTCCTAGGTTTCTTGACTAAGTATATAATGAACTTCTAGTAATAGTGCTTTGACTACTCTAGTAACTCTGACTACTATAGTTACTTAACGTTGCTAAAACAACAAGAGGAGTAATAGTACTTACTTCGACAGTCAGTGCAGTTCCTGAAGTCTCTTACTCTTCTCAACAAGGTTCTTCAGTCTTCTCTTCCTCTGCTCCAATGGATCCTGGCTATTTCTCGTTCAATATATCTTATTCTTCTCCACTGTAGAACCCTTCATCCTATGCTATTGGTTCGTGGCTCTGCTCAAACAGGTTTACTAAAGGAACCTCTCTGAAGTTTCTCCCACTACGCATATGTCCAACCTCTGTGTCGCTGTAGCTATCTAAGTTATTGAAAATTAGCTTTTCAATCTGACCCACCTACTATATCTTCATGATGTTCTTATCATGCAATAGCATCTTTATCTTGAACTTCAAAAAGTGTAAAAATTTTACTCTCGGTCCCTTAAAGAAATATCTCTCTGCTTGGCTATATGACTCTACTCTATCAATAGAAAGATCGATAATGTACCCTCCAATAGTGTTATCAAACTAGTTATCTACTTCTCTTGACATAGTGTTATCAACTCTCTTGATGTTCTTGATCAACGCTGACGTCCAAACCACAGGTGGTCTAGATCTGATCTCAAACTGGGTATCTGCTAATCTGGCTAGCCACTAGTATAGCTCCTTATGAATTCCTCCAAATAAAATCTCATGTATATCAGTAAAGATATACCTTACCAACCAATCCTCTGTACTAAGGCTAGGGTTCTTATTCTGAGCCTCAATGAAGTCCTTTTCTTGTTCTTTTGTCCACTTCTGAATCTCTTTCTTCGATGGAAACCACCTTGACATTCCCTCAAGAAGATCCCGGTCTTGACAATGGAACCATTTGTTGCCACAGGGACAGACCCTAGTTTCAACTCTAACAGTGCACCAACAAGCCCTAACTACTGACCCTTTCAACAACACCTGCGAAGAAAATTCAGTCTCACCCGAAGTAGTAATAGGGGGTTGCAGGAGACAGGTGTCTACAACTAGAGGAAAAGCAAGTGGATTCAAAGGAACAACACATAGAGATCTAGTTATTATTTATCTCCTTTAGGCCTACTGCACTTGATATGTCTTAGATCTAACACAATGATGTAATAATAGAATAACAAAATAACATAAAGAAAAAGAACACAACATCAATCACACAGAACAACAAGATATATGTGGTTCACCCTCTCCCTAGGGATACATCCACAGAACTACATTTCTTGATATTATATGAAAACATACAGTTCTATCTATGAACTTATCTTGCAAATCTCTCTCTTCTTCTCTTATTCTCTCCCCTCCCTATGCACCCAACTACAGGGTTGATCTTCGCACCCAACTGAAAATCTTATAATACAATAGTATTCTCACAACACAATACTCTCCTTACACAACACAATAATCACTCGACATCAGCAATACAATCCTCTTCGAACTTGAAATGACCAACAACGAACAACCATCAACGAACAACCAACAACGAACAACCAACAATGAACAACCAACCCATCCCAGGTCCTCTAGACCTTTATTTATACATTACAATGACAAACGTCTAGGTGTCAAAACCCTAGATCCAAAAATGATAGGTCTAAAACCCTAGGTCAACTTGAACCGCATTTTCAGGGCTTGGCCAACCTGCCTTTCCTTCTTTCCCATGAGGTTCTCCAAAGAAACATTTGGTGGCTTTTCTCTCTTGTTGGTTCTCCATGATCCATCTTCCTTGTTGATCTGTCTTCCTCAATATTCTCGTTCAATGACTCATTTTCCCTTACTTCGCTCCTTCTTTTCCACTTCTTTGACCACTTCGACCTAATATCAGTCAATGTGCTTTCTGCGTAGTTCGTACTTCACCTTATTTCCTTAATCCTCTCTTTCGTCCATAACCAAGAGCCAACACCTCTATGTGAGGTAACGCTTTCTAAGATTCAGGCTTAGTTACCCTTCCCTTACATGTGATTGGACCTACGATTGTTCACTCGATCATTGATTGTGTGGTGGTAGCCTTAGTGACCATTCCTAGGTAGCTACAAAGGTGGATGCATGTGGGACATGCCTGTAGTACCTAGGGAAAACATTCAATCATGGTCTTAGTTCCCCCGAAGGGTTCCTTCCTTAATAAAAGGTACTTTCACTAGTTAGCATTTTTTCGCATTATTCATCATAACTACTTCCCATATTTTTACTGGTCATTCAAATGGGGACTTCATCTCCACAATATACTTGGTTTTCATAAGCCCCCCTCATCCATTGGTTTTCTTTTTGTTGTCCTAGATTTGTGTTTTGAATCAAATGCTTAAAATATCATAATAAAACATAAGTACACACCTATTGGCTATCGGAAGTCACCCCTGGATTGCTAGCAGGAGAAGAGCCCGGCGCCCATCAGTTTAATGTCACGATTTGTTTAAAGGGTGATCAAATGGAGAAAAACTCAAAACAACATTGTGTCAACTTAGAAACCAGACCAGGCATGCATGAACGAGTGAGGTCTTGATAAACTCCAAATAGTGAGTCATAGTAAAAGGGGTGAGCAGGTGGAAGATTTATGCAAGAAGGATGCAGAGGTCTATAATAAACATCAGGTTCATCACAGACTGGGAGAGGAAGCATTCAAACACAAAGTCTCTTTATGTTCAAACACAGAAAACCAGAGAGTACAAAAATGCCACGACAAATCCTTTATCATAACATAACTGCAACAATCCACGTGAATCATTCAACTGTGAACGCTCTGGCATGAGATAAAACAAGGATGTAAAAAGAAGAACTGTTTGTCATAAACCAATAAGTCTCAGACACAGAGGCATAACTAGGAACCCATAATGTTTCTGAAACTTTACAGTAGGGAGCTTATCTCTACCATCGATTCTTACTAAAATGGAAAAAATGCCTACATATACTCAAAACAACAACAACAACGGAACCAAGAAACTGCATTGAAAGCTTTGCGTCTACATGGCTTCTGACACTCTGCAGCCGCAATCTTTGAATAATCGTGCAACTTGTGGCAGACACGATAGATCTTCTGATAGTTACATCGGCGAATCGACGTGCCTTTAATTCATTACAGGACATCTCCATAATGGTGGAGACGATGTCTAACCACCCTCAACCGCTTCAATAACTGCTTCTTGGGATAGGGAACGGCCCAACCAACTCAGCATTTTGGGATAAGGAGGACTTCTCGCGCTGCCACCTGGAATAACTGAACAACTGGAAGGATGGGCACGGAGGCCAGCGCGGAGGATGAGTGCACGACAGGAATGGTGGTGCCAGGTTATAAGGGTGTGGAAGGAGTGACGAGATGAGAGGAGTATGACAGAGGACGATTCATGGCGAAAGACATCAGGTGAAAAAGGAGGAGGGGGAATGACGGGAGGAATGAATCCGCCTTCGAGCGAGAGGCTGACGTGGAAAGGAACGGGACACGTGGCAAGTAGTGAGTGGATGATGAGAAGAAGGGAAGACCACGTGGACCAAAGAGGAGAGGTGAATGGATGACACACGACAGCAGGGGAAAGGCAGAAGGGAAGATGAAATGATGGGAGGAGGGCCCACACTGCTTAAGCACAGGGCAGCTGAGAAGGGCGGGGCTGCACGAGCGTCGTTGATCTGAGCATCTCGATCGCGGCCGTTGGGAAGTTGCATATGGGATTCCAGACCCCCCCCCNCCGGAATGGTCTTCATTGCCGTTGATCCGGGCGTGCTCATCTGGACCGTTGGAGAGGTGCGCCCCCGATTCCGGACACTCCCCCCGCTTAAAGGTAGGAAGGCAAGGGGGGTCCGGAATCCAACGCATGCCGTTGATCTGGGTGCGCGAATCTGGACCGCTCGGACTTGATCGTTTCTTACTGTGGGCGCATTATCGCCCAAAACTTAGGACAAATGGGTTTTTGACCCCTTCTTTTTCTATCTAATCCCCTCTATAAGAAATATCGCTAACATTTGGCTCCATGGGGGATAGAGTCGTCCCTGTGATGCTCTAAGAACTCTTTTGCAGACTTAGTGCCTTTGCTGTTGGGCTATGGAGTCATTTATTAGTCCATAAAACAAAAATGAAAACAAAAAACAATATTTACAAAACAAAACAAAATGAGCCGACTATGGCTCACAGAAAACATTTCTTTAAGAAATGCCCATTGACTGGGCCACTAGAAACTTCATTACCTTCCAGATCCTGCAACCTATAAGTGTTGTTGGAAAACACTTCAAGGATCTTAAAAGCCCCGAACCAGAGGGCATCAAATTTACTGTGTTTTCCCTTTTCCTGCCTGGGTGCATCCCATTTAAGCACCAGACCACCCTGCTCAACCTCTTTCTTTTTGCTTTTCCTGTCAAAAGCCTGCTTGATCTTCTGCTGACGATGGTAAGCTTTGTCCAGGACCTGTTCTCTGATCATCTTCAAATACCTTCCAATGTTTGACATTGTCTGGTACGGAGGGTCTGTATCTTATTTCCACCTCTGATCTGTCAGCGGGCAGTGCAAGAGCTTCGAACAAACTAGCTGAGAAGGCTTGAAAGTTGGCTGGAGCATTTTCTTCCCTTGGAATGAAAGAGATGTTGAAGGCCAGGAAGAAACTATCAATTAGATCCCATACCTCATTCCTGTAATTCTTGAGGCGAGGGTGCTTGGTCTGATAAACGTTTTTGACCTGCTGGACAATTAATTCTGCATCCTCGAACACAACCATCTCCCTGATTCCCATTTCTTTTGCAGCCCGCAATCCTAGAACCAGAGCTTCATATTCTGCCACATTGTTGGTGACTTCAAATTCCAGCTTGTATGACAGTGATATGGTTTCCTGAGAAGGAGATTTGAATACCACTCCAGCACCTGCACCTATACTGGAAGAAGCTCCATCGAAGAACATCTTCCAAATAGAGGTGGTTGGAGGAGGCATTCCTTGATTAAGACTGAGTTTCTTTCTGATATGCAAGGGGGTCTCAGGTTCATCAGTGACCTGCAATAAGCTAGATCCTAAGTCAGTGTCTAAGGCATAGATGGGATGATTGGTAGGGTTTTCTTCATCACTGACAATGTAGGCTAGCTGGGCCTCTCTGTACAATCTTCTATGTTCCCCCCCAAAGACCGGGATAGTGGCATATGTGAGATCAATCTGTAATGTCCCTCCGAGCCTCTTAATCCAAGACCTCGACAAAAACATGCCAAATTTGGGGGGAACATCAGCTACCACTATATCCATGACCATACTTTTCATGGGCAGCTGAAATAGGGAAACCACCAGGTCCTTGATGACTCCCAAACATTGTACCCTCCAGGAGTCAAAGGAATAGAGGTCATGATAGGCTCTGGTGACTTCTAATCCTAGCTCTTCCATGACAGCTTTAGGCATGAGGTTGTGGGAGGCCCTTGAATCCATTAAGAAATTATGCAGCACCTTGTCATGTATGTTCAGGGAGGTGTAGAAGGGAGGGGATGAATCATCTCTGTCTTATACCATGGGACCTAGGACCACTGCAGGCCTTTCATCTTGGAGGTTTATGCAGTCTGTGGAAGGGCCAGAGGCTTCGGATTTCAACAGGTCGGAGAAGTGTTTTTTGAATTCCCCATGTTTGATTAACTCAGTGAGGGGCACAGGGATCCTGATCTTTTGAATTTCATGCTTGAAATTAAAGGAAGATGTGAGTTTTGGAATTTCTCTAATCTCAGGAGCAAGATTTTGAATGATAGGGGAGAGAGGTTGGGCCTTCTTACCTCTGTGGTTGCCTGATACCTCGTTAGCAGTCTTCTTTGCTCTAGTGGATGACTCAGGAACATCAGGTGCTGCTGCCCTCTGATCCGATCTCAAGTTATACCTGCCTCGGCCACTGCCATCTTTGTCTCCTTTGCTCAATTCATTTAGCTGACTATTCATGAGGGACTCCTCGTATGCTGACTTAGTTATATGGGGTAAAGGGGGAGTGACTTCTACAGAGTGGATTTTAGGCTCAGGCTCATCTGGTTGTCTTTCTTCTTCATCAGCTACAAAATTGTTCTGGAAGGGAGCCTGAATTCTTTGGTCATCTCTGTCTCTGTCCTTCTCTTTGTGCATAGTTGGAGGAGCAAAATTGTTTGGTCTCCTGAAACCTCCTTTATTTTCGGTGTTCTGAGGGCCCTTATACATCTGCCTCCTTTCCACCTTCAATCTCTCCACCTCTTCTTTAAGAAAGTTCATTACTTGGGCCAGCTCGCTTACTTGAGGGTGGGACAATGATGAGCCAGAGATGTTGGAGTCAGAAGTTGAGGCTTCTGATTTTCCTTTCCTTCTGTTTGTGTCAACCTAGTTTCTCAGTCTGTCAGCTGCTAACATGTTGGATTCCACTTCTATATATGCATCTTGCATCTGAGCTAAAGAGGTGGCTCTCCTTTCTCTTAATACGAGACAGAAATCAGGGTCAAATGCACTAGCATATGAAATTTGAGCAGAGGCTTTGGAAGGCTTTATCTCTGCAGGAATCTTGTTATACATCTTATTGAATCTTTTGGAGAAGTCAGAGATAGAATCCTCTTCCTGCTTCTTCAGAGATCCAAACTCAGTCATATAATATATGTAATCTTTTCTATCCCCCCATTGTCCCAGGAAAGCATTATCCAGAGCCTCAATCCTAGCTATGGATCCTGGGGCCAGTCCCCTGAACCACTTCCTAACCTCACCATCCAGACTCTGGATGAAAACTCTCATCTAGACATCTTCATTCTCAATATTTAGGTTGTCAGCATAGCTATAAAAGGTAGCCAGGTGCTCTTCAGCAGTCACATCTCCCTCACCACTGAACTTGGGCATGTATTTCAAATAGTCTCCAGCAGGGAGAGGGTTCAAAGGCTGAGGAAGAATCAAAGGAGCATATCTAGCAACGACTATGGCATCCATTCTACTCGGAGGGGGGTTAACACCAGCCATAGGGATGTTGAGTGGAGGAGAACTCGGGGGAGATGGAGTGTGAAGAGGTGAGGTATGAAGAGAGGTCCTCACAGGAGACGACGGGGAAAACAGAGAGAATTCTAAGGGACCTGAGTGTACAGGTGTTTCTCTCTGCGCAACAGTAGTAATCAAAGGAGGAGTAGTGAAACCTCCTGGGAGGGGAGTGACAAGGATCTCTCCTTCTGATACTAGACCAGGAGGGGAAAACTCAGCAGGAACACTCCCGAAGTTCAGAAAACGGGAAACCTCAGAAGAAGTACGACTAGGAAGCTGAGAATAAGAAAATGGAGTTTTCATAGAAGGGGATGGCGTATTACCTTTTTCATCGACAGGAACTTCTTTTGCAGATCTCTTTCCCTTTCTGCGCACCGCTTCCAAGTCTGCTTCTGGTGTGGCCAAAGGCAAGTGTGGATTAGACCTCATGTGTCTACCTCTCGAAGCCACAATTAATAGAACAGGTTCTCCCCAGTGGAGTCATCACAGTGGAGTCGCTAGGTGCACAACAACAATCTTCAAGTTCTGATATCTGATGAACCTTCAGAAATCAGCTGATCTTTGTCGTTCAAACCTAGGGAAAATATTCAACATCGTCCCCGGCAACGGCGCCAGAAATGTTGGCTATTGGAAGTCACCCCTGGATTGCTAGCAGGAGCAGAGCCCGACGCCCATCAGTTTAATGTCACGATTTGTTTAAAGGGTGATAAAATGGAGAAAAACTCAAAACAACATTGTGTCAACTCAGAAACCAGACCAGGCATGCATGAACGAGTGAGGTCTTGATAAACTCCAAACAGTGATTCATAGTAAAAGGGGTGAGTATGTGGAAGACTTATGCAAGAAGGATGCAGAGGTCTATAATAAACATCAAGTTCATCACAGACTGGGAGAGGAAGCATTCAAACACAAAGTCTCTTTATGTTCAAACACAGAAAACCAGAGAGTACAAAAATTCCACAACAAATCCTTTATCATAACATAACTGCAACAATCCACGTGAATCATTCAACTGTGAACGCTCCGGCATGAGATGAAACAAGGATGTAAAAAGAAGAACTGTTTTTCATAAACCCAGAAGTCTCAGACACAGAGGCATAACCAGGAACCCAGAATGTTGCTGAAACTTTACAGTAGGGAGCTTAGATCTACCATCGATTCTTACTAAAATGGAAAAAATGCCTACATATACTCAAAACAACAACAACAGCGGAACCAAGAAACTGCATTGAAATCTTTGCGTTTGCATGGCTTCTGACACTCTACAGTAGCAATCTTTGAATAATCATGCAACTCGTGGCAGACACGATAGATCTTCTGACAGTTACATCGGCGAATCGACGTGCCTTTAATTCATTACAGGACATCTCCATAATGGTGGAGACGATGTCTAACCACCCTCAACCGCTTCAATAACTGCTTCTTTGGATAGGGAATGGCCCAGCCAAATCAGCATTTCGGGATAAGGAGGACTTCTCGCGCTACCACCTGGAATAACTGAACAGCTGGAAGGATGGGCACGGAGGCCAGTGTGGAGGATGAGTGCACGACAGGAATGGTGGTGCCAGGTTATAAGGGTGTGGAAGGAGTGACGAGATGAGAGGAGGATGACGGAGGACGATTCATGGCGAAAGACATCAGGTGAAAAAGGAGGAGGGGGAACAACGGGAGGAATGAATCCGCCTTCGGGCGAGAGGTTGACGTGGAAAGGAACGGGACACATGGCAAGCAACGAGTGGATGATGAGAAGAAGGGAAGACCACGCGGACCAAAGAGGAGAGGTGAATGGATGACACACGGCAGCATGGGAAAGGCGGAAGGGAAGATGAAATGACAGGAGGAGGGCCCACACTGCTTAAGCACAGGGCAGCTGAGAAGGGCGGGGCTGCACGAGCGCCGTTGATCTGGGTGTCTCGATCACGGCCGTCGGGAAGTTGCATATNCGGAATGGTCTTCATTGCCGTTGATCCGGGCGCGCTCATCTGGACCGTTGGAGAGGTGCGCCCCCGATTCCGGACCCCCCCCCACTTAAAGGTAGGAAGGAAAGGGGGGTCCGGAATCCAACGCGCGCCGTTGATCTGGGTGCGCGAATCTGGACCGCTCAGACTTGATCGTTGCTTACTGTGGGCGCATTATTGCCCAAAACTTAGGACAAATAGGTTTTTGACCCCTTCTTTTTCTATCTAATCCCCTCTACAAGAAATATCGCTAACAACACCATGTCCTCAATAATGAATACATGATCTCTATATATACCTATTCACACCTACACAAGAGGCCCATTTACTATTAGTTTGACCCTATTACATGTATATTTACACATTACATTTACATCTAGCCCCATATATACCCCTCTTGGGGTCATATCATATACATTTAACCCTATATATGCCCCCTTGGGTCATAACAATTTGTTAGGGGTGTTCTCTTTGGTTTCACATCTATGTTGGCCTTATGTTGAATTATGTTTTGACCTGCACATATTTTTTTCGCCATGGATGAATCACCACGTCGGTCCCATCAATTATGAGGATTAGAGTCAATCACAGAGGTACAAACACCTCTCAAGTGGCGTGAGATAGGTGACCACGAATTTGAAGAGTCTCATCATTGGTTTTATGAGACTAGTATGATTGAAGTGGAAGTGGTTGAAGAAAGTTCTCCACCAAAATTTAACCCTCCTTTGACCAATTCTGAAGCACCCATACTTATCCATGTAAAGGATATTTCTAGTGAGCCTTTTTCTTTGTTTAACAATACTTACACCATCTCAGACCCAAGTGTTTCATCCATTGTCGTTGAGCCATAAATCACATCCGTGAGGGGGAATGGAGGCATCCCCATGATTTCCACATTACCCTCCTTGATAACCATTGGAACTACACAATATATGCCTTTTTCTATGGGTCCCTCTATCTAGGGGACACCGACCATGTCCTCTTTTCCATCCATTAGTCTACCTAGGGTTCCTATGCTCATCTCATTAGTTTCGATGCCCACAACTGGATATTATTCTAGTGGGGGGTTGAGCCTTGGTTTCAACATGGGGAGTGGAATTCCTTCCACCTCTAACATTCCTATGAGCAACCCGACATTGTTAGTTGTTGGTTTACCTTTTGGATGGGATATTCCTAGTGGTTTTGGGGTTTTCCCTAGTCAAGCTGGGGGAAACAATATGCCAGGAGGGTTTAGTTTCCCATGGGTTATTAAACCTTTCCCTAGGGGCATGTCCCTTAGGGGAAACTTTCCATAATGGGGATAATTTCCCTTTATTCATACCTTCAGTCCTTTGGGGTTCTTCCTTGGGACTAGTTTTGGGAATACATTTCCTTTGGGGTTTACACCTACCCCTCAGGGAACATCTAGTCCTAGAAGAAGCCATGCTCCTGGAAGTGCTCCCACCATCCCTTGGGGAACTCACTCTTCTAGAACACCTCAACCCTTTAGTATTACAAACGTTAGTGGACCGCAATATTCATCTAGGATGCCATGAACTTCATCTTCCTCCCAGTATTATTTTTCTCATATGTTGTTACCTTTCCTTACAACATTAAACTTACCTGAATTTCCACATCCAAAAAATGAACCTATTTCCCATAACCCTTAATGGTCACTGATGCGTGATAAGCTACTATTAGATATGCCAAAGTTCAATGGAAATCCAGGACAATACCCCTCAATGCAAATTATGACATATCATTTATGGTGCTCATCTAATTCCTTGATGGATGATAGTGTGAGGTTGCATATTTTCCATAGATCCTTGACCGAAAGTGCCTCCAAATGGTATATTGAATTAGAAGGTGCTTTCTTTAAAAGTTTTAATGACTTTCAAATAGAATTTCTAATGCATTACTAATCTCCCATACAGTACGATATAAGAACAAATCACGTTGATGGTGTGGTGGGTTTTGTATCCCATGCCTTTGTGCACCATTTTTCTAACTAGATGTGTCAGATGTCTATTTTATCGCACCCGTCAGCTTTTGGTTCTAATGATCAAGCTACAATGACCCCCACTCATACCTCTGAGGTGATTTCAGTGAAATCCATGCAACTGAAGAATCCTCATCAACCTAGAGAAAAAAAGAAGAGAAACAAAAATAAGAACTCTAATACTAAGCAAGGGACTTCTCT
>ML791317.1:0-12720 GCA_009831015.1 Picea engelmannii
TGGTTGAAAGGAGAAATTAATTAAATAATAAATTGGTTGGAACAAGAAATTAATTATGGGTAAAGTAGTTGTAACAAGAAGATTGAATAGTCAAAGTGGTTTAACAAGAAATTAATTATGGGTAAAGTAGTCGAAACAAGAAGGTTTAATGGTTAGTATTTATGATTTTACTATTTAAGGAAAATTTAGTTGCAACAAGAAAGTGGGTTATCCCTAGATTAAGGAGAATGGGTAAAACAGTTACAAGTTGTCCCTAAAGGATGTTACTTGAGAAGTATAAATAAGATATCAAGATAATACCATTAGCACCTATTGAGCATTTTGAATATCTATAAGTGACTAAGGTAAACAAGGAGATATGAGGGGAATTTCAGAGGGAAGGTGATGTAAAAGAAGGCTCAAAATCCAAGGGAGGATGAAGTCTTGTGAGGATGTGTTCTAAGGTATGTTGTTTACATGTCATCTAACCATTTTCGTAATAACATTTTTTATATAATGATTCAAATAGTGAAACTTGGAGGATATTGATACAACATATAAATGTACCTATGTTAGAAATTTCAGCTTCTAAGTCATTTCATTTTGAGAGATACACTCTCTGAAAGAAAAAGGTTTTTGGCTAGTCCTGAAACTAGTTTTAAAAAGGGGTTCTGGATAAAACGGTCATACCTTATTCATAGAAAATAAAACTTATAGGAGAGAAATTGAAATGGACATAGTACAGGCCATAGTTGGTTGTGTGAAATTTTTAGAATAAGATATCAAATATTGAGCATGTGGTAGAATGCACAAGTTCACTCTCTAGAATATGCCAGAATTCAGCAAGGTCTTCCAGTTTTTCTATAACTCCTTTTCTCGGAGGTTCCAAGTAGTGAAACCTAAAGGAATTGTAGAGAATACAATGAAGAATAGTGTGTACAAGATTCATACCTTTATTTATTACAGGTACAAAGTTATGCTAGTTGACAGTTAGAGTTGTTGACTAATGCAAAAACTAATCCCGTGAGACTAAGGTAAAGTTTGATTGAGATGTTAATCTCTTGTTACTAAAGATATTGGTACAGATTGAGGCATTTATGTTAAGGTATATTGCTGGTCATGTTAAGTATTTTATCAATGAGGTTATGGAACTTTGTTTATGAGGTACATCATGGATGATGTGATACTAGCTAGAGGTATATCATTGATCTATTGAGGCACATCCTTGGTACATGTTTAGAGACACTATTGACTGCATAGAACTTGTTGTAATGAATGTTTTGAGGCAGATCTGATTGTTGGTGCATGTCTAAGTTTTATTGGCATATATTGTAGTACATTGTGAGAGGAATTTGTTAGTAGTATTGACATATGATTGATACACACTTGAGGCTACATAATAGTGAGGTTTTCAGAACATGGTTTGATGTGAGGGTTTATGGTATTTGGATTATGGATAGAGTGATGTATTGCTAGAGTAATTTCGTATATGTCGTAATTGGTATATGGTTGAGATACACATTGGGACATATAGTTGATGAGTTGGCACATACATGAGGTGTATGGTATGGTGATGTTGGTACATCTTGATGAGTCATAGGTTGATTTGTTGATACGTGATTGATGCATGCTTGGTACATTGTTAGAGGCACTTGATAGTAGTATTGTTGGCACATGTTTTACGGATGATGTGATATATATGAATTGGTATAGTATTAGAAACACATCTTGATCTTGGTACATCTTGTCGATGCTTGTGAGTAGTCTTGGTTGATGCACATCTTGGTGATGTTGTACATATGGTTGAGAGTTGTCTTGGTGATTGATCTTGGTGAGTATATATGATTTGGTTGATGAGATTGATGTGACAAATTGTTGTGATAGTATATGTACATTTTGTTGGTACAAGTTGATACAGATTGTTGTTACAGGTTGTGACAGGTTGTTGGTACAGGTTGTGACATATTGTTGGTACAGGTTGACAGTGACATAGTAACAATGGAAGTGGTTGATTCAATGTCAGTGACAGGTTGTCTACATTTGGAATTTATATTTTAGGGCAGTGGGACAGGGCAAGGAAAGGGGGTTGTAGCCTCCTTCTAATTGGATCCGAAGAATCTGGGAGTTGGAGCTTCCTCCAGGTTGGAGCTTGAGTACTGGGTGGTTATATCCACCTTCTCGTTGGAGCCGAAGAACTTAGGGGGGTGGATCCAGAGAATTAGGGAGTCAAATCTTATTTCAGGTTGGAGCCTGCGAAACTAGGGGGTTGGAGCCTCCTTCTAGTTGGAGCTAGAGAACTGGAAGTTGGTGCTTCCTTGAATGTAAATATTTGACATATAAGTAAAGCATTTTGTGGTTTTGTCCTGCATTGGGGTTCCATGTAAATATTGGTGTATTGTGTATTGTATGGATGTGCTTATTATTTTATATTATGAAATGATGGATGTTAATGTTTATGATCCAATAATATGATGAAGTGATGAACATTGTTGAATAAGTTAAAGGAATATAAAGTGTGGTTAAAAGTGGTATAAATTGTTCATTATTGATTCACCCCCCTCTCAGTAATCCAAAAATTGGTATCAGAGCAAGGTTCCTTCAAGGAAACAGTTTAACCATTGGAAGGTAGATCATGGAGAGCACCAAGAATGGAATACCATTGTTGAATGGTATAAAGTATGAGATATGGAGCAACAGAATGAAAGTGTTTTTATAGGCACAAGGATATGATATTTGGTATTCAGTTGTGATAGGATACAATGGTTCAAAGAAACCTAAGACTACATCCAAGAAAGAATTGAAGAAGAAGAAAAAAATAGCAATGGATTTGATCTCAGAAGGATTACATGATCCGCTAAGAGAAAAGGTTGGAAAATGTTCATCGACTAAAGAACTTTGAGACAAGCTACATAATATCTATTTTTATCCCATCGCAAGGGAAAAGTTTTCTAAAGAAGATACAGATTCAGAACAAGAAGACTATGAAATCAACAGAAGTATGTTTTTTTGCTTTAATTGTGAAAAAGGAGGACATCTTGAATTTGAATGCCCGTATTTGAATATTGGAAGTAATGAGACAAAAAATCCCAATGAAATAGAAGAAAATCATGAGACTGAAAAATAAAAGAATCATGAAGCATAATATAGTGAGTGAGAAAGATAACTTGAAGAATAAGTCATCACCTTGAAGATCCAACTTGAAGAAGCAAGAAGAAAAAAATAAGTAATGAATATCCAGATGAAGAACAAAGAAGAGGACAGTGAGAATCTTGGAGAATAAGTTGTCATGTTGAGGGTAAAATTTGAATGGCTTAGTAGAAATGTTGAAGATGCATCCACATCATCAGCAGAGAAAGTTGAAGAGAAATTTCGAAGGTCACCATAAAAGAAGAATGAATAGAAGCCGAAGAGTTATGCAGAGGTCATTAAAGGTTACATGAAGAAGCAAGAATGCAATCCCCTAAAGAAGAAAATTCCAGAAGTGCAAAAGACTCAAGAAGAAGACTACAAAATATATGGACATCAAAGAAGACCCTCCACATTCAAGCCACAAAGAAGTTTCAATCATGATCATGATCAACCAATGCAGGAATTCAGAAGGACTACATCACAAAGAAGATCAAATACTCCCAGGTATCAAAATTTATTTTATTGTTATTGTTTTTATTCTACTAACTTTGGACACAAAGTTGCATATTGCAGATAATATGGAAGAAATACTCAGGAAAAAAGTGCTTATGTGGCCTCTAGAAATATTAAATGTTACAAATGTTATAACTATGGTCATATATCTCGAAATTATGGAAGCGTGATAGTGTCATCCATGAAGAAAGAAACAAACATAATATACACTAAGGTTTGGAAAAGAAAAGAACAAGAAAAAGAGCACATGAATAAAGAACAAGTCCCAAAAATCGAAGACATACAGTAGTACAAGAAAAGCAAGTGAAAGAAGAACATATGTCAAAAGTTACAAGACTTTCCATAGTACGAGAAAGACAAAGAAACCAAACAAAATAAGAACAAGTTTAAATAACTATATTGTCAGAATACGTAGTAGAGCAAGATCATAATGAAGAGTAGGTAAACAAAGAATAGGTCCCAGAAATCGCACTCTCAAGATATATATTAGTGCAAGATCATGACCAATTCACAAATAGGAAGGAATATGATGAGTCTATAGAAGAAGATGAAGATTAATTTAGGAATTTATTTTTCTAAGCCATCCGGCTTGGAGATTCCCAACATTATGAATCTTGAATAGGGGGAGTCTAGGAAGAAGCTCTACATATCATAGATTTATCCTTGGAGCAGTTTGAAGAGTTTACAGTGACATATGGGTCAATATTGTGGACAACTGAGTAACAGAGTCATGGAAAATATGGATAGAGATGGATTAATAGATTTGGACAAATATATGATAGTGAATGAGATCAACGGTTCAGAGATTGATTCAAAGACTGGTTTAGAGACTGATGGATGATTATAATAAAAGAATATTTGAATGCTAAATTTTGAATGCTTATTCTTGAATGATTTTTATATATGTCAGTTGATTACATAAGGAAACACCAATGGGAAATAAGTCCAAATGGAAGCAAGTGCAAGAAGCCCCACATTTCATCTACACTACATCTTGCATACAATTCAAAGGGGAAGAGATTAGTCAGATAGAGAAATCAGATCAGAGGTATAAATCCATGGGGAGATATGATAGAGATGATCACAGAGGGATCATGTAACATCCCCAGCCACCCACCAGGCCGGGCAACGTCACACAAGAAACATTCTTCTGCTCTGATACCAATTTGTGGCAGCCCCGACCACCTGAGCCAGGACATGTAATGCCACCAACAGACTGCTAAGCTCTGATAGCAAGTTAATTGTTCATTCCAGAGTACACATATATTACATGCATTTCTAATGAAATAAATGCAATAAAATATACTACTACTATACTAACTCATGCAAAATCGACTGTGAATCATACATGCAACGAAATCATATAATAACATTGCAAGAATCACAGACATGCACAACATACATCATTAAACACAGAATTGATACTCATCTTTGGATTGTGAAGACTACCAATTGCATGCAGACCTTCCATGAACCTCCCATCCTTAGACCACACTGCTCATCACTCTCATCAATGGGTCACCCCTGAGCTAGGGCTAAAGTACACTGAGCAAGGGATTCCTAGGCTTGGCAAGGCTAACAAGAATGCCACATAGTTCAACAGGAAGGATTCTATTGGGAGCCACTTACGCCCACTACTCACAGACTCTCATTCCCCACATGCATGTCCCACCCCAGAAGTATACACCTTCATTTTCAAACAGTTCATCAGTTGCTCCACCTCCCTTTCAGGGCTTCAGCAACAGGATGGACATGAACTCTCAGAGCTCTGTAGCTATTACTGGACTCCCTCCAGGAGAATTCACTTCCTCATCACACTCTCTCACCAGGAGAGAGTTTCTCATGGGCCTGACAACCTGCCTCTTCAATATGCGGGTCTGACAACCCACCTTTGCAAACCACAGACATGACAACCTGTTTCTTCTATCCAGCTCCTAAGACAATCGGGTAGGGAGAAGGTAACAATAGAACTAGGGTAAGGCAAAGTACGACTCAGCCAGATACCAATGCACGCAATTTAAAAATGTTCATGATGGCCACGGGTTCAACAATGGGGGAATGACTGGTTGTATGCTTCCTTAGTGCGTGAGTGAACTTGTCAAGATAAAGTTGGTCGACTGGTCAAAGAATGGTGAGAATGGTCAGCTTGCATAATCATGAGAGAGATGTAATCATGAGAGAGAACTACTCAGGAAGGTGCCAGAATGGTTCGTGTACCCCCCAAACAACAATAATTCCCCCTTAAAATTGCATGTGCCTGAGCTGACACATGTCACTCATGAAGCACATTCCTTTCCATTTGGAATTCCTTCCCTTTTCCCAAAGGAACTTAGGATATAATCATATCCTTCTATCAACATTCAGAATTATAATAAAGTATTCTTGGACTTAAGCTCTTAAGCTTAGTCCCTATTTACAGCCTCTCATCCCCCTCTCCCTTACCCATCCTAGTGGAGCTTAGTCCCCCGTACTTTTTCTTTGTGGTCGGTCTACATGCAGGGATGTTTTTATATTAATCGTATGACTATTTACATGTACAAAACATGCTCCTGGCCTTTAACACCTAGGCTCTTCGGCCTAATAAACACATAATCCTATCAGCTTATAATTTCTTGGCTCACCAGCCTACAAAACATGTTACAATTCATAATTACAACTAGGGTTCGTCCTTGGGGATATTACAATCCCCTCCCCTTATTTTTGCATTGTCCTCAGTACAACTTATTTACACAGCATCAACAAGATTTTCAAAATATTCAAAACGATGTGGGTATTATGCCCGCATAGCATTCTCATGCTCCCATGTCACATCTTCAGGACCGTACCAGGTCCATTGGACCTTTACAAGCCTTATGGCTTGATTCTGGAAATGCTTGCTCTTCTAGTCCAATATGTGCACCAGATACACTTGCAAGGCACCTTCTTTCTCCACCTTAATCACATTCTGAACAATCACATGATTAGGATCAGGTATATACTTCTTGAGCAATGAAACATGAAATACATTATGAACAGTCATGGATGTAGGAAATGCAAGCATATAAGAAACTGGTCCAATCCTTTCTAGGATTTCAAATGGTCCACAATATCTGGCTACCAACTTGGAACATTTTCCCAGCTTCAGGGAACTTTTGTTGGCTTTTACTTTCAAGAAAACATGATCACCCACTTTAAAATCCCTGTGGGTTATGTTCTTATCAACGTAACTTTTATGCATGTCTTGGGCATCCTTCAAATTCTGCTTAATCTTCAGCATTTTCTCTTCCATTTCCTTGAGCAACTCTCTCCCAACCGCTACCACATCAGCTGGGTTGTCCCATCTTACTGGGGTGTTGCACTTTTTTCCATAAAGTGCTTCAAATGGACTCATCTTCAGTGATTCTTGATACCCATTGTTGTAAGAAAATTCTACCAAGTGTAGATAATCCTCCCATTTATATGTTTTTTCCATCACACACATCCTTATAATATCTTCTATCACTTGGTTCACCCTTTATGTTTTCCCATCAGACTCAGGATGATAGAATGTGTTGAAGTTCAGGTTCATTCTAAACCCCTTGAATAACCCTCTCCAAAACTTTGAGAGAAATTTCGGGTCTCTGTCAGACACAATTGTCTTGGGTATGCCATGAAATCATGCTACTTCCCTAATATATATATCAATAATGTTACCTACCTTGTGAGTAGTTTTCAATGGAATAAAATGGGCAGCTTTAGTAAGCTTATCCACCACCACCATGATGGAATCATGTTGCTTGTTTGTTTTGGGTAATCCTATGATGAAATCCATTGTCACCACTTCCCACTTCCACTCAGGAATGGGTAGGAGTTGTAGTAATCCAGCTAAGTGTCTATGTTCATCCTTGACCCTTTGACATTCTAAGCCTTTAGCTATGTATTCAGAAATCTCCTTCTTCATGACTGGCCAATAATATTGGCTCTTGAATGTTGAAACTGTTTTCTGATATCCTGGGTGTCCCGCATAAGGCACATTATGCATCTCTTTTAAAATCTCTCTCCTCAATTCCATATAATTGGGTACATAGACTTTGTTTCTGTACCGAAGGATTCCATCAATTCCCAATCCATAATCCTCAACCTTCTGTTGCATTTTACCTTGCTGCAATTTTGTTACTAATTCCATGTACTGCAAATCTAAATTTGCAGCTTCAAAAATTCTTCTTTAAGATCTGTCTGATACATGCTAATAGTTGTAGCATCTAGTTCATGCACTCTTCTGATGAGTGTGTCAACCACTTTGTTCTCCTTTTCTTTGATGTGTTTGATATCAAAGTCATACTCACAGAGGAATTCCAACCATCTACTTTGCCTAGCATTCAAGGTAGGTTGATCAAACAAATACTTCAGATCATTATGGTATGTCGTCAGCTCAAAACTCTTTCCCATGATGTAGTGCCTCCACTTCTTCAAGGATTTCACTATGGTTTCCAACTCCAAATCATGAGTGGCATAGAGCCTTTCATTCTCTTTCAACTTCCTTGATTCATAACATACAACAAACCCATTTTGACCGAGGACTCCACCCAATCCTTCTTTACATGCATCTGTGCATAAAATGAAGTCTTCATTTAGATCTGTAATCCTCAGAATTGGAGCACTGGTTAACAATTGCTTCAATTGTTGGAAGCTTCTTTCACATTCTTTTGTCCATTGAAATTTATTCCCCTTCCTTTGCAAGGAAGTGATGGGGTGAGCTATTCTTGAAAGCCCTGCAATGAACCTTCTATAATAGCCAGCTAAGATGATAAAGGATCTGACTTATGTCACATTCTTGGGCACTGACCATTCTCTAATGGCTTCTATCTTTTCAGGATCCACTGTTATCCCATCCTTCGAAATAATATTCCCCAAGTAGTGAATTTGGTTTTGATCAAATGAAAACTTGCTCAATTTGGCATACAACTGATGCTCTCTTAGCACTTGTAGCACCATCCTCAAATGATGCTCATGTTCTTCTTCCTTCTTGGAATATATAAGAATTTCATCCAAAAAGACAATGACAAACTTGTCTAAATATTCCTGGAAAACACCATTCATTAAGCACATAAAAACAACTAGTGCATTTGACAACCCAAATGGCACCACTGTGAACTCATAATGACCATACCTTGTCCTAAAGGTGGTCTTGCTAATATATTACTCTTAAATTCTTACCTGATGGTATCTTGACCTAAGATCTATCTTCGGAAATATCTTTGCATCCTTCAATTGATCAAAGAGATCATCAATCCTTGGTAAAGGATACTTGTTATTTACAGTCACTTTATTCAACTTTCGGAAGTCGATGCACAATCTCAATGTCCCATCTTTATTCTTCACAAAAAATACTGGGGCACCCCAAGGTGATACACTTGGGCATATATAACCCTTCTTTAGAATATATTCAAGCTGCATTTGCAGTTCCTTCAGCTCTGGTGTACTCCTTCTATAGGGAGTCTTTGACACTGGGGCTACTCTAGGCGTCAAATTTATAGAGAAATCAATATCTCTCTTTGGAGGTAGTCATGGTACCTCCTTAAACACATCTTCAAAATCTTCCAGGACTACATGGTCCTCCAAAATTGGTGCCTTATCCTTAGATGATTCCTCCATATGAGCTACAAATATTTGATATCCTTTCTTATATCATTTCTTCAACTACATTACTGAAATTTCTCTGATAGTAACTACCCTGGGAATTACTTGGACTGCCCTCTGATTTCCTTCCTCATCCAAGCAAGTAAATTCCTTGTTATGACAGTCTAGTATGGCATGGTTTTGGTCCAACCAATCCATACCAATCAGGTAGTCATATGTTCCCAAAGGAAATATGTTCAAATATGCCTTGGTACTCAGTCCATTCATGCCCACTGGACATGATTTCACCAACTCAAAAAAAATTCTCTTGGCTCCTGTAGCCAGCTGCACCAACCAAGGTTTCATATGCTTGCTTCTTGGCAATTGCAACCTTTCCACTACCTTGGGATATATATAACTATGACTAGCCCCTAAATCAATTAAAATAGTAAAGGCATGGTTATTGAACATACCTTCAACTTCAATCATCTGTGATTGAAACTCATCTTGCTTGTTGTCCAGGGCTGCATATATCCTTGGTATTCTACTGCCCATTTCCTCCACTGTTTCTGCTTGATGAACATTGTGGAAAACTCTCACTTTGTCACTTCGGTGAGGGAAATCTCTATACTTGTGATCCCCTTTACAACCCCAACATTGCATAGGTTGTTGGCATGTTTACAAGAAGAATGTGTTTTTCATTGATGGAAAGAACATCACCGAACCAAACCTCGAGAGCGCAGAAGACAAGAAAGCTCAAAAGAGATAGTGGTTTCCAGAAGTGCAGACGAGGTCCAAGAGACGAACTCGCTGGAGGATCAAAGGTAGAGACCCTTGAACACTTAGAAAACCTTCTAATTCTGAGAGATCATAAGATCAGGAGGAAGAGCGACAACGGCCGTTGGATCACCGATCCAGAGGACCAACAACCGTCAGATTGAATTAATGGAAGGATAGGATAAGAAGAGCAAAATGATTAAGAATTCAATCATACAAATTTCCATCAGCCGTCGGATTGATTTAAGTGGAAGGACATAATAAGCAAGGGTTAAGATTTGAGATCTCGATCACCTGAATTTTCGTCAGTCGTCGAATCGAAATAAATGGAAGGATAGCATAAGAAAAGATGGAGAGTCGTTGGATTTAATCCAAGGCAAAGATGCATCACAGACAGATCGAGTCATTGATATAAGATCTTGATCAACGAACAACATTTGTTTTAGGTCTAAAGATGTGAGGAGGTTACGCTCTGGAGAAATCACTTCTAGAGTTTCAGTTTGAGATTTGAAATCCCCGAAGCCCAAAGAGCCAGAGAGTCAAAGTAAATCACGATCGTCCAATCATCTGAAATAGATCTCAGCCATCAGATTGTCCGGAGTAAATCTCAAGCATTGGATCATCCGAAGTGGATCTGGGTTGTCTGATCTAGAGCGTCAGTTTGAGATTTGAAATACTCAAAGCCCAGAGACCCGGAGAGACGAAATAAATCCTCGACCGTCGTATCATCCGAAGTAAATTTCAGACGTCAAATTATTCTAAAGTGGAAGGACAGGATAAGTTAGAAGAAGGGTGTGCTAATATCAGTGGCCGAGAATCGAGCACTCAAATCTATGGTCAACAGGGCATATCGGACCCCCCACTGAAATTTTTGCCTTTACCTATGGGGGGGGATCCGAGTTGGTGGTATTTTCCATGTTGGACCCTCATACATGTCACCTTCCTATCAAATCAGACCCCCCTCACTCATTACCACTTACCGCCTAACACACCCTCCGAGTAAACCACCAAACCACTCATATATACCACCTTCGTGCTCCAACATCACACTCCACTACACTACCTACATGTCTCACCCATGTCAATAGACCATCTCAACAAGGACATGTGGCAGAACCATGTCATCAAGGACATGTGGCAGACCACCTCAACAAGGACACGTGGTAGTAATCCGCATACTTCGAGGGGAAGTAAAGTATGAGACTTGAGATTTCAGAAGTCTGGATACCCGAAGGAGATCTCGACCTTTGATCGAGAAAGGGGCCGCAGAACTGTTGATCTAGTTGAAAGGCCAAATTCCCGAAGCAGAGCAGAGTCGTCGATTGAGAAGGACAAGTGTTTGTAGATCATGGGCTCTGGAATATTGGCATACGGAAGAAAGCAGGGTTTGATATTTGAAACTCTCGAAGCCCGGATCACGAAGTAAATCACAGTCGTTGATTTAGGGAGGTTAGATATGATCCGCAGGACTTGAAGGGACATATCTGAATCGTCAGATTCAAGAGCACCGTCAAGATCATAAGATTGACGGTCTTGTCGCATTATGGGGATTGAAGGTGCTCGAACTTTAAAATGTTGAAGGTAGCCCGCAATATAAACCACGATTTTGGAGAAAGGACACGTGGAGACTCGAGATAAATTGTGGGGCGAAAAGTAGTTTGATTCAAACCACCTTTGGATGCGCCCGCAATCATGTGGTCACATGATTTCATCGCCCAAGGTCATATCAAAAAATGGAGCTGGCACTTGCTAGACTGAGATCAGGAAGCGCCTTTTGAATAGGCGTTTGGTCACCACAGATGGACACGTGAAGGAAGGTGCTTAGAAACCAAAGAGTCCAAAAATGACTGACTGTAACTACCAGAGAAGAGGAAGAGTTGCGACTGCCAGAGAAGCCAAAGAATATTTGGATAACGGCTACTGATGATGAACAGATTCAGTATAACTGCCAGAGAAGACGAAGAGTTGTGATGATGATCATGTAGAGGTCTTGGCATGAGAAAGACATGCAGAACAAAGAAGAGAGTGTGATTTATCGACAGCGGCAGATGTGGTAGAAGGAGATACAGTTCATGATCTAAAGTGAAGATCAAAGATGCAGTGCATAGAATGCAGAGGCAACACAAAGCATAAAAGGAAGAAGAGGAGTTGAAAATGTGGTGGTTTTGAGCACAGGAGGAAAAAGAGCAGAGCATAGAAGCAGAACGCTGCAAAAGCAGAACGAAGTATAAAAGATGAAGAAGGTAGAGGAGACATGGAGCTATAACATACCATATCAGAGACAAAGAAAGTAAGTAAAGTTTTGTAAGATTTAATCAGGGTGGTAGGATGGTGCCAGGTAGGACTACAATCCTCTAAATTCTAGTTGGTGCTAGAAGATATTCTTGGAGTTGGTGCTTCCATATAGTGTGTGCTAGAGAAACCTGGGAGTTGGTGCTAGAGAAATCTAAGAGTTGGTGCTTTCTACAAGTTGTATCTTGCTATCAGAGGTTGTAGCCTCATATTTGAGTTGGAGCTCAAAGATTGTGATGTACAAGAAAGTTGGATCTTGATTGACATCCTAAGAAGAAGAGGTTTTCACCCTTTATGGGTTTCCTCAGGAAAATCAGTGTCTATGTATATTCTATGTGATTGATCATTGTATATCTATGCATGTTAAGTTATCAGCAACACATTAAATAATTATCTAGAAAGAATCAGAAAATAACAGGAAAAATTTCAAGCCTATATACATAACTAATTCAC
>ML791317.1:21803-89269 GCA_009831015.1 Picea engelmannii
GGGGTTGTAAAGGGGATCACAAGTATAGAGATTTCCCTCACCGAAGTGACAAAGTGAGAGTTTTCCACAATGTTCATCAAGCAGAAACAGTGGAGGAAATGGGCAGTAGAATACCAAGGATATATGCAGCCCTGGACAACAAGCAAGATGAGTTTCAATCACAGATGATTGAAGTTGAAGGTATGTTCAATAACCATGCCTTTACTATTTTAATTGATTTAGGGGCTAGTCATAGTTATATATATCCCAAGGTAGTGGAAAGGTTGCAATTGCCAAGAAGCAAGCATATGAAACCTTGGTTGGTGCAGCTGGCTACAGGAGCCAAGAGAATTTTTTTTGAGTTGGTGAAATCATGTCCAGTGGGCATGAATGGACTGAGTACCAAGGCATATTTGAACATATTTCCTTTGGGAACATATGACTACCTGATTGGTATGGATTGGTTGGACCAAAACCATGCCATACTAGACTGTCATAACAAGGAATTTACTTGCTTGGATGAGGAAGGAAATCAGAGGGCAGTCCAAGTAATTCCCAGGGTAGTTACTATCAGAGAAATTTCAGTAATGTAGTTGAAGAAATGATATAAGAAAGGATATCAAATATTTGTAGCTCATATGGAGGAATCATCTAAGGATAAGGCACCAATTTTGGAGGACCATGTAGTCCTGGAAGATTTTGAAGATGTGTTTAAGGAGGTACCATGACTACCTCCAAAGAGAGATATTGATTTCTCTATAAATTTGACGCCTAGAGTAGCCCCAGTGTCAAAGACTCCCTATAGAAGGAGTACACCAGAGCTGAAGGAACTGCAAATGCAGCTTGAATATATTCTAAAGAAGGGTTATATATGCCCAAGTGTATCACCTTGGGGTGCCCCAGTATTTTTTGTGAAGAATAAAGATGGGACATTGAGATTGTGCATCGACTTCCGAAAGTTGAATAAAGTGACTGTAAATAACAAGTATCCTTTACCAAGGATTGATGATCTCTTTGATCAATTGAAGGATGCAAAGATATTTCCGAAGATAGATCTTAGGTCAAGATACCATCAGGTAAGAATTTAAGAGTAATATATTAGCAAGACCACCTTTAGGACAAGGTATGGTCATTATGAGTTCACAGTGGTGCCATTTGGGTTGTCAAATGCACTAGTTGTTTTTATGTGCTTAATGAATGGTGTTTTCCAGGAATATTTAGACAAGTTTGTCATTGTCTTTTTGGATGAAATTCTTATATATTCCAAGAAGGAAGAAGAACATGAGCATCATTTGAGGATGGTGCTACAAGTGCTAAGAGAGCATCAGTTGTATGCCAAATTGAGCAAGTTTTCATTTGATCAAAACCAAATTCACTACTTGGGGAATATTATTTCGAAGGATGGGATAACAGTGGATCCTGAAAAGATAGAAGCCATTAGAGAATGGTCAGTGCCCAAGAATGTGACATAAGTCAGATCCTTTATCATCTTAGCTGGCTATTATAGAAGGTTCATTGCAGGGCTTTCAAGAATAGCTCACCCCATCACTTCCTTGCAAAGGAAGGGGAATAAATTTCAATGGACAAAAGAATGTGAAAGAAGCTTCCAACAATTGAAGCAATTGTTAACCAGTGCTCCAATTCTGAGGATTACAGATCTAAATGAAGACTTCATTTTATGCACAGATGCATGTAAAGAAGGATTGGGTGGAGTCCTCGGTCAAAATGGGTTTGTTGTATGTTATGAATCAAGGAAGTTGAAAGAGAATGAAAGGCTCTATGCCACTCATGATTTGGAGTTGGAAACCATAGTGAAATCCTTGAAGAAGTGGAGGCACTACATCATGGGAAAGAGTTTTGAGCTGACGACATACCATAATGATCTGAAGTATTTGTTTGATCAACCTACCTTGAATGCTAGGCAAAGTAGATGGTTGGAATTCCTCTGTGAGTATGACTTTGATATCAAACACATCAAAGAAAAGGAGAACAAAGTGGTTGACACACTCATCAGAAGAGTGCATGAACTAGATGCTACAACTATTAGCATGTATCAGACAGATCTTAAAGAAGAATTTTTGAAGCTGCAAATTTAGATTTGCAGTACATGGAATTAGTAACAAAATTGCAGCAAGGTAAAATGCAACAGAAGGTTGAGGATTATGGATTGGGAATTGATGGAATCCTTCGGTACAGAAACAAAGTCTATGTACCCAATTATATGGAATTGAGGAGAGAGATTTTAAAAGAGATGCATAATGTGCCTTATGCGGGACACCCAGGATATCAGAAAACAGTTTCAACATTCAAGAGCCAATATTATTGGCCAGTCATGAAGAAGGAGATTTCTGAATACATAGCTAAAGGCTTAGAATGTCAAAGGGTCAAGGATGAACATAGACACTTAGCTGGATTACTACAACTCCTACCCATTCCTGAGTGGAAGTGGGAAGTGGTGACAATGGATTTCATCATAGGATTACCCAAAACAAACAAGCAACATGATTCCATCATGGTGGTGGTGGATAAGCTTACTAAAGCTGCCCATTTTATTCCATTGAAAACTACTCACAAGGTAGGTAACATTATTGATATATATATTAGGGAAGTAGCATGATTTCATGGCATACCCAAGACAATTGTGTCTGACAGAGACCCGAAATTTCTCTCAAAGTTTTGGAGAGGGTTATTCAAGGGGTTTAGAATGAACCTGAACTTCAACACATTCTATCATCCTGAGTCTGATGGGAAAACATAAAGGGTGAACCAAGTGATAGAAGATATTATAAGGATGTGTGTGATGGAAAAAACATATAAATGGGAGGATTATCTACACTTGGTAGAATTTTCTTACAACAATGGGTATCAAGAATCACTGAAGATGAGTCCATTTGAAGCACTTTATGGAAAAAAGTGCAACACCCCAGTAAGATGGGACAACCCAGCTGATGTGGTAGCGGTTGGGAGAGAGTTGCTCAAGGAAATGGAAGAGAAAATGCTGAAGATTAAGCAGAATTTGAAGGATGCCCAAGACATGCATAAAAGTTACGTTGATAAGAACATAACCCACAGGGATTTTAAAGTGGGTGATCATGTTTTCTTGAAAGTAAAAGCCAACAAAAGTTCCCTGAAGCTGGGAAAATGTTCCAAGTTGGTAGCCAGATATTGTGGACCATTTGAAATCCTAGAAAGGATTGGACCAGTTTCTTATATGCTTGCATTTCCTACATCCATGACTGTTCATAATGTATTTCATGTTTCATTGCTCAAGAAGTATATACCTGATCCTAATCATGTGATTGTTCAGAATGTGATTAAGGTGGAGAAAGAAGGTGCCTTGCAAGTGTATCTGGTGCACATATTGGACTAGAAGAGCAAGCATTTCCAGAATCAAGCCATAAGGCTTGTAAAGGTCCAATGGACCTGGTACGGTCCTGAAGATGTGACATGGGAGCATGAGAATGCTATGCGGGCATAATACCCACATCGTTTTGAATATTTTGAAAATCTTGTTGATGCTGTGTAAATAAGTTGTACTGAGGACAATGCAAAAATAAGGGGAGGGGATTGTAATATCCCCAAGGACGAACCCTAGTTGTAATTATGAATTGTAACATGTTTTGTAGGCTGGTGAGCCAAGAAATTATAAGCTGATAGGATTATGTGTTTATTAGGCCGAAGAGCCTAGGTGTTAAAGGCCAGGAGCATGTTTTGTACATGTAAATAGTCATACGATTAATATAAAAACATCCCTGCATGTAGACCGACCACAAAGAAAAAGTACGGGGGACTAAGCTCCACTAGGATGGGTAAGGGAGAGGGGGATGAGAGGCTGTAAATAGGGACTAAGCTTAAGAGCTTAAGTCCAAGAATACTTTATTATAATTCTGAATGTTGATAGAAGGATATGATTATATCCTAAGTTCCTTTGGGAAAAGGGAAGGAATTCCAAATGGAAAGGAATGTGCTTCATGAGTGACATGTGTCAGCTCAGGCACATGCAATTTTAAGGGGGAATTATTGTTGTTTGGGGGGTACACGAACCATTCTGGCACCTTCCTGAGTAGTTCTCTCTCATGATTACATCTCTCTCATGATTATGCAAGCTGACCATTCTCACCATTCTTTGACCAGTCGACCAACTTTATCTTGACAAGTTCACTCACGCACTAAGGAAGCATACAACCAGTCATTCCCCCATTGTTGAACCCGTGGCCATCATGAACATTTTTAAATTGCGTGCATTGGTATCTGGCTGAGTCGTACTTTGCCTTACCCTAGTTCTATTGTTACCTTCTCCCTACCCGATTGTCTTAGGAGCTGGATAGAAGAAACAGGTTGTCATGTCTGTGGTTTGCAAAGGTGGGTTGTCAGACCCGCATATTGAAGAGGCAGGTTGTCAGGCCCATGAGAAACTCTCTCCTGGTGAGAGAGTGTGATGAGGAAGTGAATTCTCCTGGAGGGAGTCCAGTAATAGCTACAGAGCTCTGAGAGTTCATGTCCATCCTGTTGCTGAAGCCCTGAAAGGGAGGTGGAGCAACTGATGAACTGTTTGAAAATGAAGGTGTATACTTCTGGGGTGGGACATGCATGTGGGGAATGAGAGTCTGTGAGTAGTGGGCGTAAGTGGCTCCCAATAGAATCCTTCCTGTTGAACTATGTGGCATTCTTGTTAGCCTTGCCAAGCCTAGGAATCCCTTGCTCAGTGTACTTTAGCCCTAGCTCAGGGGTGACCCATTGATGAGAGTGATGAGCAGTGTGGTCTAAGGATGGGAGGTTCATGGAAGGTCTGCATGCAATTGGTAGTCTTCACAATCCAAAGATGAGTATCAATTCTGTGTTTAATGATGTATGTTGTGCATGTCTGTGATTCTTGCAATGTTATTATATGATTTCGTTGCATGTATGATTCACAGTCGATTTTGCATGAGTTAGTATAGTAGTAGTATATTTTATTGCATTTATTTCATTAGAAATGCATGTAATATATGTGTACTCTGGAATGAACAATTAACTTGCTATCAGAGCTTAGCAGTCTGTTGGTGGCATTACATGTCCTGGCTCAGGTGGTCGGGGCTGCCACAAATTGGTATCAGAGCAGAAGAATGTTTCTTGTGTGACGTTGCCCGGCCTGGTGGGTGGCTGGGGATGTTACATGATCCCTCTGTGATCATCTCTATCATATCTCCCCATGGATTTATACCTCTGATCTGATTTCTCTATCTGACTAATCTCTTCCCCTTTGAATTGTATGCAAGATGTAGTGTAGATGAAATGTGGGGCTTCTTGCACTTGCTTCCATTTGGACTTATTTCCCATTGGTGTTTCCTTATGTAATCAACTGACATATATAAAAATCATTCAAGAATAAGCATTCAAAATTTAGCATTCAAATATTCTTTTATTATAATCATCCATCAGTCTCTAAACCAGTCTTTGAATCAATCTCTGAACCGTTGATCTCATTCACTATCATATATTTGTCCAAATCTATTAATCCATCTCTATCCATATTTTCCATGACTCTGTTACTCAGTTGTCCACAATATTGACCCATATGTCACTGTAAACTCTTCAAACTGCTCCAAGGATAAATCTATGATATGTAGAGCTTCTTCCTAGACTCCCCCTATTCAAGATTCATAATGTTGGGAATCTCCAAGCCGGATGGCTTAGAAAAATAAATTCCTAAATTAATCTTCATCTTCTTCTATAGACTCATCATATTCCTTCCTATTTGTGAATTGGTCATGATCTTGCACTAATATATATCTTGAGAGTGCGATTTCTGGGACCTATTCTTTGTTTACCTACTCTTCATTATGATCTTGCTCTACTACGTATTCTGACAATATAGTTATTTAAACTTGTTCTTATTTTGTTTGGTTTCTTTGTCTTTCTCGTACTATGGAAAGTCTTGTAACTTTTGACATATGTTCTTCTTTCACTTGCTTTTCTTGTACTACTGTATGTCTTCGATTTTTGGGACTTGTTCTTTATTCATGTGCTCTTTTTCTTGTTCTTTTCTTTTCCAAACCTTAGTGTATATTATGTTTGTTTCTTTCTTCATGGATGACACTATCACGCTTCCATAATTTCGAGATATATGACCATAGTTATAACATTTGTAACATTTAATATTTCTAGAGGCCACATAAGCACTTTTTTCCTGAGTATTTCTTCCATATTATCTGCAATATGCAACTTTGTGTCCAAAGTTAGTAGAATAAAAACAATAACAATAAAATAAATTTTGATACCTGGGAGTATTTGATCTTCTTTGTGATGTAGTCCTTCTGAATTCCTGCATTGGTTGATCATGATCATGATTGAAACTTCTTTGTGGCTTGAATGTGGAGGGTCTTCTTTGATGTCCATATATTTTGTAGTCTTCTTCTTGAGTCTTTTGCACTTCTGGAATTTTCTTCTTTAGGGGATTGCATTCTTGCTTCTTCATGTAACCTTTAATGACCTCTGCATAACTCTTCGGCTTCTATTCATTCTTCTTTTATGGTGACCTTCGAAATTTCTCTTCAACTTTCTCTGCTGATGATGTGGATGCATCTTCAACATTTCTACTAAGCCATTCAAATTTTACCCTCAACATGACAACTTATTCTCCAAGATTCTCACTGTCCTCTTCTTTGTTCTTCATCTGGATATTCATTACTTATTTTTTTCTTCTTGCTTCTTCAAGTTGGATCTTCAAGGTGATGACTTATTCTTCAAGTTATCTTTCTCACTCACTATATTATGCTTCATGATTCTTTTATTTTTCAGTCTCATGATTTTCTTCTATTTCATTGGGATTTTTTGTCTCATTACTTCCAATATTCAAATACGGGCATTCAAATTCAAGATGTCCTCCTTTTTCACAATTAAAGCAAAAAAACATACTTCTGTTGATTTCATAGTCTTCTTGTTCTGAATCTGTATCTTCTTTAGAAAACTTTTCCCTTGCGATGGGATAAAAATAGATATTATGTAGCTTGTCTCAAAGTTCTTTAGTCGATGAACATTTTCCAACCTTTTCTCTTAGCGGATCATGTAATCCTTCTGAGATCAAATCCATTGCTATTTTTTTCTTCTTCTTCAATTCTTTCTTGGATGTAGTCTTAGGTTTCTTTGAACCATTGTATCCTATCACAACTGAATACCAAATATCATATCCTTGTGCCTATAAAAACACTTTCATTCTGTTGCTCCATATCTCATACTTTATACCATTCAACAATGGTATTCCATTCTTGGTGCTCTCCATGATCTACCTTCCAATGGTTAAACTGTTTCCTTGAAGGAACCTTGCTCTGATACCAATTTTTGGATTACTGAGAGGGGGGTGAATCAATAATGAACAATTTATACCACTTTTAACCACACTTTATATTCCTTTAACTTATTCAACAATGTTCATCACTTCATCATATTATTGGATCATAAACATTAACATCCATCATTTCATAATATAAAATAATAAGCACATCCATACAATACACAATACACCAATATTTACATGGAACCCCAATGCAGGACAAAACCACAAAATGCTTTACTTATATGTCAAATATTTACATTCAAGGAAGCACCAACTTCCAGTTCTCTAGCTCCAACTAGAAGGAGGCTCCAACCCCCTAGTTTCGCAGGCTCCAACCTGAAATAAGATTTGACTCCCTAATTCTCTGGATCCACCCCCCTAAGTTCTTCGGCTCCAACGAGAAGGTGGATATAACCACCCAGTACTCAAGCTCCAACCTGGAGGAAGCTCCAACTCCCAGATTCTTCGGATCCAATTAGAAGGAGGCTACAACCCCCTTTCCTTGCCCTGTCCCACTGCCCTAAAATATAAATTCCAAATGTAGACAACCTGTCACTGACATTGAATCAACCACTTCCATTGTTACTATGTCACTGTCAACCTGTACCAACAATATGTCACAACCTGTACCAACAACCTGTCACAACCTGTAACAACAATCTGTATCAACTTGTACCAACAAAATGTACATATACTATCACAACAATTTGTCACATCAATCTCATCAACCAAATCATATATACTCACCAAGATCAATCACCAAGACAACTCTCAACCATATGTACAACATCACCAAGATGTGCATCAACCAAGACTACTCACAAGCATCGACAAGATGTACCAAGATCAAGATGTGTTTCTAATACTATACCAATTCATATATATCACATCATCCGTAAAACATGTGCCAACAATACTACTATCAAGTGCCTCTAACAATGTACCAAGCATGCATCAATCACGTATCAACAAATCAACCTATGACTCATCAAGATGTACCAACATCACCATACCATACACCTCATGTATGTGCCAACTCATCAACTATATGTCCCAATGTGTATCTCAACCATATACCAATTACGACATATACGAAATTACTCTAGCAATACATCACTCTATCCATAATCCAAATACCATAAACCCTCACATCAAACCATGTTCTGAAAACCTCACTATTATGTAGCCTCAAGTGTGTATCAATCATATGTCAATACTACTAACAAATTCCTCTCACAATGTACTACAATATATGCCAATAAAACTTAGACATGCACCAACAATCAGATCTGCCTCAAAACATTCATTACAACAAGTTCTATGCAGTCAATAGTGTCTCTAAACATGTACCAAGGATGTGCCTCAATAGATCAATGATATACCTCTAGCTAGTATCACATCATCCATGATGTACCTCATAAACAAAGTTCCATAACCTCATTGATAAAATACTTAACATGACCAGCAATATACCTTAACATAAATGCCTCAATCTGTACCAATATCTTTAGTAACAAGAGATTAACATCTCAATCAAACTTTACCTTAGTCTCACGGGATTAGTTTTTGCATTAGTCAACAACTCTAACTGTCAACTAGCATAACTTTGTACCTGTAATAAATAAAGGTATGAATCTTGTACACACTATTCTTCATTGTATTCTCTACAATTCCTTTAGGTTTCACTACTTGGAACCTCCGAGAAAAGGAGTTATAGAAAAACTGGAAGACCTTGCTGAATTCTGGCATATTCTAGAGAGTGAACTTGTGCATTCTACCACATGCTCAATATTTGATATCTTATTCTAAAAATTTCACACAACCAACTATGGCCTGTACTATGTCCATTTCAATTTCTCTCCTATAAGTTTTATTTTCTATGAATAAGGTATGACCGTTTTATCCAGAACCCCTTTTTAAAACTAGTTTCAGGACTAGCCAAAAACCTTTTTCTTTCAGAGAGTGTATCTCTCAAAATGAAATGACTTAGAAGCTGAAATTTCTAACATAGGTACATTTATATGTTGTATCAATATCCTCCAAGTTTCACTATTTGAATCATTATATAAAAAATGTTATTACGAAAATGGTTAGATGACATGTAAACAACATACCTTAGAACACATCCTCACAAGACTTCATCCTCCCTTGGATTTTGAGCCTTCTTTTACATCACCTTCCCTCTGAAATTCCCCTCATATCTCCTTGTTTACCTTAGTCACTTATAGATATTCAAAATGCTCAATAGGTGCTAATGGTATTATCTTGATATCTTATTTATACTTCTCAAGTAACATCCTTTAGGGACAACTTGTAACTGTTTTACCCATTCTCCTTAATCTAGGGATAACCCACTTTCTTGTTGCAACTAAATTTTCCTTAAATAGTAAAATCATAAATACTAACCATTAAACCTTCTTGTTTCGACTACTTTACCCATAATTAATTTCTTGTTAAACCACTTTGACTATTCAATCTTCTTGTTACAACTACTTTACCCATAATTAATTTCTTGTTCCAACCAATTTATTATTTAATTAATTTCTCCTTTCAACCAATTTGAATAGGAATCTTCTTGAAGAATCTCAAGAAGCTTTCTAGAATAATTGACTTGTTGTTGACCTTCTAGGGGCTTCTAGATTACTATAACTTGTTCTCCAACTTTACAAGGCCATATCTACTTAACCGTGAGGAACTACGTGACGTTCCACATATCCCCAGAAATGGCACAATGCGTACTATCCATCCATGATAGTATTACCTAAAATATCATTGATATTCATTCCTTTATTCCTAAAATAAACACAGGTCCCTTACCCATACCTTTTTGCTACAAGAATTCGCTACCAGAATTCTACAAGGGTTGACATCAATATCTAAGATCACTATCCAAAGGTTGAAATCAATGACAACCAACTATATAAACCTACTTTCCAACAATAAACTTAGTTTCAAATGAATAACAATTAATAAATACGAGTGATCTCTTCCTAATGACTAGATAGGGTGGATAGTCTCACCACCGAAACCAATCTCCAAACTCTCTAGGGTTTTCATTCCAAGAGCCAAAGCCAAAAGAGCTCTCTCAATTCATTTTTTTAGAAAATAACATTGCATAATGAGAGAAAGTGCCCTCATTTTCCTTTTATCTCTGATCCAGATGGATGTCAGTGGCCTCCCACCTATTCCAACTGGCTCATTTTGGCAGTTTTCCAGTTCGACAGTTTTTTCCCTAGTTTTCGGGTCCCTGAATTGCAGGGCCATTTTGAGGCCCTAAAAAATGTTATTTAGGGCTCACCATAGTCAGAATGACCTTTGATAAATGTGTATTCCTTGGATATACCTTTCCAGCATGATATTGTGCCCCTAAAATGAATATCGTATGCAAAAGTTACCACCCCGGGAAGTTGATGTACTAACTTACCCAAATGGGGCCCACATGACTTTTGACGCTTCATCTCCTAGGGTTAGGTTTTTTGGATGTCTACAGTTTTTTACATTTCTGTTTATTGTAAAAAGGTCTTCAGATCCTCATTGTAATCATCTTCTTGTGAATGAGCGCAACCGTCACATCTCTTCTCAGAGATAAGCCACTACCATTCTAGCAAGCTTGTTTTCGCTGCATTTTATAGTTTCAACTTCTTTCCTTATTGAATAGAAACCAATTTTACTATATATATGTTATTCTGTGTTAAGCATATTTTGATAATAATCTGTATGCATTTTGTTCTACAAATATATTCCACATCTGTGGTATCAGAGTGGATGCAATTAAGGAACAATAATACCCTGTTGGAAGTTATGATGACCTGTACACAAAATGGACCACGCTGCTGCAGGAAAGAGACCAAGCAGTGCCCGAGTTCACAAATATCTTGATTGTTGATTGTTTCTCAAAGAAGTCACTGGTGGGTGAGGTGAAAGCCTCTGAATAAGATGAGGGTTCTGACTCTGAGTCAGAACCAGAAAGTACGAGATAGATCATAGACGTAGAACCTAGTGCTACTGTTGCTACCACCAAGATCCAGCCCGGTGAACCAGATGAGCCAGAGGAATCCGAGCACCTTTTTCATTCACAAATTTGGGTGAAGGGTACCCCGCTGCACTTCAATGTTGATAGTTGTATCCAGAAGAACCTCATCTTAGCAGAGTTTGTCAAGTGAATCGCCCTTCCAACAACGCCACACCCATAGTGCTACACCATCGGATGGCTCCACCAAGGAAGCGACATTCGCGTCAGCCAACAATGTCACCTGTCATATGACATCAAGCCCTTCAAATATGAGGTATTGTGTGATGTTTCCCCTCTTGAAGTTTGTAATTTTATTTTGCGCCAACCATATTTATGGAAACATCATGTTGTATATGAGTCTAGGCCTCGTAGTCCCACCCAATGATATTTCCTTGATCTCTTCCAAGAAATGTAGAAAGGTCATCTCTCAGATAGGGAAGTTTATCTTCTTCATGATTCGCTCTCAAAATGAGCGAAATATCGTAGCCACATCTAGGGTCTCCATGAATGACCTCTCCACACAGCATAAGCAAGTGGATAAGGTTGTGGAAGAATACTCAGATATATTCTCCTCACTTATTGAGGTACCTCTACACTGTCAGGTCAAGCACCCCATTGATCTGTCCCCCTGCGCACCGCTTCCCAATGGGCCAGTCTACCATTGCTCTCTATTATAGAATGAGGATATCAAGCGACAGATCCAATAAATACTCCACAAGAGGCACATACATCCCATCTCATCACCTTGTGAGAGCCCAATCATGCTGGTACAGAAGAAATATGGAACCTGTTGACTCTACATTGATTACCAGGCCTTGAATAAAATCACAGTCATAAACCGGTACCCAATTCCCCAAATAAACGACCTCCTTGATCAGCTCACGGGGGCCAAATAATTCAGTAATATTGATTTGAAGTCTGGCTACCACCAGGCCTCGATAGAACATACAGATTTATGGAAGAATGCCTTCAAGTCAAAGGAAGGCCTTTTTAAATGGTTGATCATGCCCTTTGGTTTGACAAATTCTTCAGCCACTTTCATGAGGATGATGGATGATATACTGTGGCCATTCACCAGTACTTTTGTAGTGGTGTAACTGGATGACATCCTCATTTACAACAAGACTTGGGCATAACACTTGCAACATATTCAACAAGTTCTGCACACCCTGCAACAGCACCAGCTCTACGCCAACTTGGAAAAATGCTCCTTCACCATGGAAAGGGTTCATTACCTAGGCTACATCATTGATCAACATGGCGTACATGTGGATCTAGAAAAAATCCAAGTCATCCATGACTGGCCATCGCCAACCACACTCACTCAGCTTTGGAGCTTCTTGGGCCTTGCCAATTTCTACCGAATGTTTGTGTTGGGATTATCCCATATTGTATGGGCCCTCATCCAAGTAACCAGGGGTGGTGGTAAGGAGAAATTTGTGTGGGGTCGGTCCCAACAACAAGAGTTTGATGATTTGAAGCAGTGCTTGTGCTTAGCCCTAGTACTTTCACTATCAGACCTGCAAAAACCCTTTGATATCGAGACAAATGCTTTAGACTATGTTGTGGGAACCATTCTCACTCAGCATGACCACCCTGTGGACTATCATAGTGAAACACTATTAGATGTTTTCCGTAAGTACCCTACTTATGACAAAGAAATGTACTCCATTTTCCAAGCCTGCGCCAGTGGAGACATTACATTCTTAGGAAGGAGACAATCATCCACATTGATCATAAGCCACTGCAGTTCATGTAAACACAAGGAAAATTACAGAATGTATGCCATCATAAGTGGTCCACGTACTTGCAACAATTCCACCTCAACATCAAGTATAAAATGGGAAGCACCAACCACGTCGTTTATTTCCTCAGCAGACCATCAGTCGCGACACTCACCACAGTGCTAGCCTCTTGTGGCCATGAAATATCTGGATGGCCCAAACTCTATGAGACATACCTGGACTTCGCCACCACCTACCAAATGTTGGGCACAAACGCAGGTGTCACTAATTTCCATCTTCAGGATGAGCTGTTGTGTCATCTGGGCCATATCTGCATTCCATCAAGTGAGCGGGTGAAGCTGATCTGGGAATATCACTATAGTCAAGTGGTAGGACACTTCGGCATAGAAAATCCAGTGGAAATGATACAAAAACATTTCTACTGGCCGAAACTTCGACAGGAGGTCAACAAGTATATCGAGTCCTGCAGGAAGTGCAAATGAAGTGCAAATGAATTTTATCCACGGTTTGGCATTCCAAAAAGCACATATATCTGTGATTTGGCCTTGTATAAAGCGTGGATATGACCAACACTTACATGTTTTTGGGCACTAAAATATGCACTTCACCCCGATATAAGGGTAGCATATTTCCTCGGTTTATGTGAAAGAAAATAGCCTATACAATTATAAAATATTGGAAAAAATGGGTATAAAGCCCAAAACTCAAAATGTAGTAAAGAGACGAAAACCAAGTCAAAAACATTGGGAAACCAAGAGAAAGAAGCTTTTAGAATGATTTCAGAGTTTCCAGAGACTTAACACTATAATCAAAAGAAAAATAAAACCCAACAGGATCAGATTGCACCGAAGAACCAAATTAGACCCTCTCAGAACTGAGAGAAAGGCTCCAAAATTCAAATTATTACACAGATACACGACTTTGTACAATAGGACTCACAGACATCCACACATCATACAAAGGAAAACTGAAGATATATGTGACTCATGAAGGGACAAAGCGCAGATGCACCAGTAAAATTAAAAAAATAAAAATCCAATCCAGAAGGAGGCTTCCAGAAACTTTGGACAAAGTTTCTAGATGGAAAATGCTTTGAAAAGAAAGCCTAGAAAACATGAAAAGTTACAGAAATCAAAGACAACACAAGACACCCCAAGACCGACCGAAAACTAGGAGAAAATATCCCCAGTATAATCACCAATTCTGTTACGATATTTTTCCCCTGTGACCTTGGGCCATGTCACAACAGAGCGAGACCATATGTAAAAGACAAAACCTACCCTCACACACAACAATTCTATGAGAAAATAACTACTTTAAGGAGAGAAAGAGAGATAGAAAGAGAGGCCTCACACCTTGTATCCTACATTTGATGTTGATCCTCTCTCTCCATCTTTGGTGTTTCTCCTGATTTCCACTGGTATCAACCTGTAAAACAAGACCAATTCTCTGCAACAACAAGGTAGTTATGAATTCAAATCATACATATAATGTGCAAATATTCAAGTATGTGAAGAAAACTAACAAATATTAATAAATTGAAATAAATTTACACATGTATGGAGGAAAGAGAACTCTTTTATTGAAAACGGTAAAAGTGAGTAGTTATAACCTGACTCGAACCATCGACATTGCCTTGAAGCCAACTGGTCAGGTTCCCGCACTAGTCCTTCAAGCATCAACTCGACAAGATGGTCCTTCTTTGGATGAACCAAAGGGGATAGGAACACACCCTATGGTCATATAAGGGAGAAAGATTACTAGAAAATGAATTCCAAAATAAAGGGATGATACTAAGAGGATCAAGGGAAATAGGGAATCTTGCAAATTCATCAAGATAATATTGCACCTAGGTTTTCCCCCCTCATCCACACCCCCAAAGGTGTCTTTATACCATCCTCAAGGGGTTGAGGTGGTTAAATTCTATTGTGTATAGGATCAGGGGAGGTTAGGAACAAGTCCAACCGAAAACCCTACCCAAAAAATTGGAATTATTTTATTTTTCACATTTTTTTAGGGCATCCACGAGTTGCACACTAGAAAAGCATGAACATTCATGATTTTCACATTGATGGCCCGCAGATGGCGATAAAATTGTTGTTTTCTAGATGATTATGATGCACGAGGATGGGATTTAGATTTGCAATCTAGGGAAAAGGACTAAGCCATCCCACAAATGAAATGATGTGGAAAATTGTGATATAATAGTGGTCTCTCCAAAAGAAATCATTCATGATCCCCACAATAAAAAATAGGAGCATAGTCAAAACTCTCCATGCCATACCTCTCCTCAAGCACCTGCAACTCTAAATGCTCTTCATGCATAATCATCACAAGAGGCTCCTCCATGAAATCATGGGTGCCACTCATGCCCTCATGTGTCACGATTGCCAAAGATGATGGAGTTTCTATTGTAAGTGATGAAGAGAGTGCCAAAATCAACTGGTGATAAATATCCTGAACCTTCCTTTCCTTGTCTTCAGTGAACTTGAGAGCAAGTTCCATATCCGTGAATCGCTGCAAGTAATCTGATTTCATCTGATCTAGTGCTTCTTTGATTATGCACAATTGCGCACTAGTGACTCCACTTGCAACTCCTTTTTGTCTCTCCTCCATCTGGATTTTCCAAATAAGACATTCAATGAACTTATGAGCACCATCTTTGCAAGATACCAGATATATAAAATATGCAGAACAAAAATGAAATGCTAGAAATAACAGAATGACAATAAAATATCCAGCATAATCTTCACAATACACAGAAATGTTATACGCAATAGCAACATAAATAGCACTTTGATTCAGATAGCAATGTTCACAGGCCTCTTCGAGGGGGCAACCTCCAATAGAGTAGCGCTCTGTTACAATAATATCCAAGCTAGGGTTTTCATACCCTCGACCCTTATTTATAATAAATGTGTCTATTAAGAGAAGCATCTAGAGGAAGATCCTTCTAGAAGCGAAAGCTTCTATTAGGTCTTCTTACATCCGCCTTATTCTATTTTATTGAAAGGTCTTATTAATATTGACCTTTATTACANGAAGATCCTTCTAGAAGCGAAAGCTTCTATTAGGTCTTCTTACATCCGCCTTATTCTATTTTATTGAAAGGTCTTATTAATATTGACCTTTATTACATCCAAATACATTGATCTACCTATGTGCGGGTTAGGACCTTAACAATCTTCCCTTGTCAACACTTGTACAATTTTCTCCTCTATGAAAAATAACTGATCCTCCAAATCACGTAATTCTAAGGGACTTTGTTCAATTTTGTCCAAGTGGTATGGGTTGTCACACAATAGATTCTTTGAGTTGTTTTCATTTATAAGAATATTATCTCCATCAACCACAACTGACTCACAATATGATTCCATGCAATATTTACTTATCATACATTGACCTATAAAATGATGGGGCTCCTGTGTACTATCACCACCGAAATCAACCTCTCCTATTTCATTTTTCATGCATGACTCCTGAGAAGATGGATCCATATCCCACGATTTTTTTTAAAATACTCAATATTCATCATATTTATGTACAATCATTCTTGCATAGTCATAAGTATCATAGATAGGATAAGGCATTGAATCCTTGTCATACTTATGTGCTCACACAACCTCATCATCACGAGCATCACTACTAAGGTATGATGTTGAATCCTCAACATTGGTTTATTGGAACACTTCACCATATGCTCCATCAACCTATCCATCATGTGCGCTAGTGTTATGGGCCTCATAGGACAACGCTAAATGTGTACTAGATGATATTATGCTGTCATCCTCAATTTTAGAAGCATTAGAATCTTCATAAATTAGTACCTTTTTCCTTGGCACTTTCACCTTCTTGTCCACTGATACTTGGGGTTCATATGATTCAGGATGTTTGATTGTGAAAAAATCCTTGAATGACACGACTACATGAAATACCTCACTAAGCACCATATATTCCCTCAAACAATCTGTAAACTCAATTTTTCCTATTTATTGCATATTTGAACCACTATCTCTCTTGTTCCCTCCATTTTTTTTATTTTTTTCCATAGCCAAGATTGTATACCCTCACAGGCTAGGAGGATCACAAGCTCTGATACCACTGTAATGTTCCGACTAATTTTTTTGGCTTTTTGCTTGATTTATGTGTTGTAGACAATTCTATCAAAAAGTTTGCAAATAGATATTCTAACAACAAAATTCAAATAACTTCTAATATATGCTTATATTTATAATAGACACTGATTTTGAGGTTCAAAACAACTATAGCATTAATAAATTTAGGAAAACAGTAAAAGAAAAAAATATATCAAATAATGCAATAGTGAATGATTAGGGAACCTAGTTATGTACACTATTGTAATTTGCTTGATATACACAGAGATAAGGATGCATGTGGTAGAGAGTATACAACAAGCATTGAAGTGTTGTATAAGCCTGTAGGATGATGATTGGTGCAACTAGTGGATAAATAGTGTAACAACAGACTTGGAGTGGTGGATTCGACCCAACCTGTGAATAAATCAACCCAAATAATAGCTCAATATCCAACAAATAACTCAACCACATCAAGGGAACTCACCCACACAAAAAGTGAGGAATGACACTCTTAGAACTCACCCCCACAGGTGTTAGTACCTCTTCCCACACACATAAATCGTACAACAAAGAAGGAACTCAGTCCAAGGAGGAAATATGAACCAACAATATGATATCTCATCTCAGGTCTGAGATAACTCATCCAACAAGTAGATACGTTTCCCAGGTCCAAGAAAATGCACCTAGACTGGTGTAAACTCAACCAGAATCCCAATAACCCAGTTCTCCTTGAAAAAATATGCCTTCTCAAGGAGATTCAACCCACACAAGGCCAAACTACGCCGCCAAGCAATATAATTGAGCTACAATGAAAGAAACTCTGCCACTAACAACGAAATCTCAACTACAAGAATATAAACTTAGTTGAAAATGAAGCACAATGAGGAAATCTGAGTGATCTCTTCCCAATGACCAACTAGGGTGTATAGTCTTACCACCAAAACCATTCTCCAAACTCTCTAGGTTTTTCATCCCAAGAGACAAAGCCACAAGAGCTCTCTCAATTTGTTTTTTTGTGAAAATTACACTACATAATGAGAGAAAGCGCCCTCATTTTCCATTTATCTCCTCATTGACCCTTTTTTGGACCCTTTAACCCTTTTAATAAAGTAAATCGAATTTTATAAACTTCCATTCACTTAAACACCCCTTTTTATAACTCGTTTTAATGTCAGAACGGATTAATTGGTTTTTTAAGACAATATCGGATGCCAGAGTCCCTTTCTCATCATCCCAACCTTTATGTATTTTCGTCCAGGTTTCAATGACCTATGGCACGAAGGTACCCCCTCGGATAATTTGATCCAAATAATACCTTCAACGTGTTAAATTAAAATAATAACCCAAAATTATGGAAATAGTCGGAATGACACATAACCAAGAGTGAACTGTGCAAAAATGTTCCTGATGATGAAAGATGGTGAATGGACTAGCCCAGGCCCCATATAACTCCTTCATATTGTCTGAGCTCATTGTTATCCTCATTTTACTCCTTTGGTTCTGGCTGACACAATAACCAGAAGTCATCTCCAACTGTATAACATGGAAGCCCACAAATGGAGACATGAAATATATCCTTTGCATGTTTATGCCCATGTCTTCCACTGTTTCATCTTCTTGAATGTTTTGGCTAGTCCTCATTATTTCTCCTTTGTGAGGGCAGTCCCTATATACGTGATTTCCCACACCTACCCAACATTGTACATGATGTTTCCTTGGCCTTTTCCCAAATGATCTTCAATCTTGTGCTAATTTTGGGTTGAATGACCTTGTTTATTTACTTGGGAGTTGTTCTAGAAAAAGGGTGGATTAAAACCTTTCTGAGTTTAATCCTTTTTACCTTTCATCTTGTCATTCCAATATTTTTTGAAAATTGGCCTTCCTTTGCTCTTCTCACAAAGATGCTTTTCTCTCCTTATGGCTTCCTCCAAGGATTTGAGGTTATCATATTGTATCTTGTTAGTGTAGAAAGAGGGTAACACACTTAGAAACCTTTGTATTTTGACCTTTTCATCCTTTATGAAGTCTACATACTTCAACAATTCAAAGAACATCTTCTCATATTCATTCATTGTCATGCTTCCCAACTCGACTTCAAATAAATATTTCATTTTCCTTTCATAATAATGCTTGAACATATATTTGTCTTGGAAATGTCCTTTGAATTTTCTTCATGATGTCCTTTTCTCATCAAGATGCTTGGCTTTCTTAAGTTGATCCCACCACATCGCTTTTTTTCCTTGCAAGTGGTAGGTTGCAATTATAGCTTCTACTCAAGAGGGGTAATCATGCAGCTGGAAATATTTCTTCATTTCCAACAGCCAAACCTCGACCTCTTCTTCTCTCTTGTGCTCACCATTGAAAGTTGGTGGCTTGATATTCCTGAGTTCACCTTGCAGCATGTATTTCTTCGGCCTTCTCCTTTGCCTCTTGATAGGAGACACACTTGGGCTACTCCCTATCCCTAAACTTGCATGAGTTATTTGGGTGGATTTCCTTGGATAATTATGGTGCATGCTCATGTTTCTTGACTACCTATCATTCCCACGATCATCCGTTTTTCTTTGGGATACAGATGTGGTCACTTTTATAGCACTAGCTTCTTGCTTGTTGCTAGAGTATTTGTTGACTTTCTTGTGAAATGTATTTAGGATCTGAAGTATATATTCCTAAGCCTTCATAATCCTTTCATTATCTTCTCTATATCTCTGCACTTCCCTATGTAGGATCCTCAATATAGTTATAGGCTCCTACCTGTCTCTTTTTCCATTTGACTTTGTCTCAACATTTCCCATCCTGACATGAAGACCTATGATATCTTCCTCATGGTCGTAAGATCCCTATGCATATTCCATAACACCATTCCTCATATAAGAACCAAAGTTATTTTTCCTGCACCTCTAATTCTGCAAGAAATGTGGATGTAATAATTACTATTAGAGCATGCATAACATAAAACATTTCATCATTTAGAATAAATTTTATTCTTCATATAAATTAATGAATAAAAAAATGAACCAATTCAAAATATAATTATTTATATTCACTCCTCTTTGAAAAAAAATTTCAACGACTGTATTCATGCCTCAATATGAGTTCTAAGAGAAACGTTACAACATTTACAAGTTTCAATTTCCACTCTTTTACTACCACAAAAACATCTTTTATCCCTTTGTGAGAAATTTTAGCACCCAATTCAAAATTCTAGGTGGACAAATGTCTTCTACTCTTCAATACCTTTCTAGAGACTATTTGTTTTCTCAAATCCGAGCTCCAAGCTGAAATTTATGGTCCAGAGAAGTTTAGGTTGTTTTACACAATTTACCCATGTATGCTACAACTGACTTATTTTTCTTCCTCACATTTTTACATACCCAGATTCTAAATATGGATCCATGGTTGTCTACTTGTTGAACGAAATTGCAAGTAGTCAGCGCTCCCCACATGTATCGTGACAAGGTACTAATCGCCTCTCGTGGATCCTTGAAATATGGAGGTGGCGAGTTTACCAATCACCTGCAGGTTTTGGTGTAATGGTAGCCGTACTACCAACAAATGGTATCAAAGCTAGAGGTCACAAGTTTTATACACTTTTGTCTCGCGCTAAAGGGGATATTGTTGCACAAAATTTCAAGTAGTCAGCACTCCCCATGTGTATCGTGACAAGGGACTAATCGCCTCTTGTGGATCCTTCAAATCTGGCGGTGGTGAGTTTACCAATCACCTACAGGTTTTGGTGTAACAACATTCGTACTAACAACACTACTATGGATCATAATTTTTCCATATACTTCTCTTGTTCCCCAAACGGACTTGTGGGCAAGGAGTTATTCCCTTTGAAAGTAATATGGTGCCAAAATTTTACCCTTACTGTTTTGGTTGTAACTTTCTTCTACGAGCTCTGTTTTGCACCTAGAATATCTCATTGGATAGATCTCTTCAAGTTCTTTAATTTGATCTGCAGATACAAGGTGTACCCAAGTTACACTCTATTCTAGTGGGTTTTGATTTCCTAAAAATCATGTTTAGGGCCTCAAAATCACCCAACAAGTTAATGACTTGCAAAAATATGAAAAAAATTCAAAAAATTCACGAACATTTGATTGTTTTACTACTGTAACAACCCTTTAAATATGAACAGTTGATCTCAAATTAGGTGAAATATGAAGCATTGATCTGAACTCCATCAATGATCAATCGATCAACACTTTCCTTTGGATGCACGCAACACTTTTCCCAAACTATCAACCCGATCAATGATCTCTGTTGAATGATGAAAATGCTTCTCCCGCTCAGTTGACTTGATTTTCGGTCATTAACCATCTCTATTGGTTGACATGGAAACTGGTGATGTGGCATGAAATATGGATGATGATGTGGCATGACACATATAATATAACCTACCATTAGGATGATATGGCATGACACATCATCACCCTCTTTTCTCCATCTTCCATCGACCATTTCTCTTGGACGACCCAAACACCTTGCCAATTCAGCCAATGCTCAACCATTGGCCCATAGGTCATAGACTCTCCCTATATCTCAATTGAAACACTTCACCAATTTGGTCAACACCTGACCATCGGTCGTTTCTCTTGCTCGACTGAAATACTTTTCTGAATCCTCCGATACCCGACCATCAACCCATCAACCCATTGGACTATTAGTGATTTCCATTGGCGACTAAAACACTTTTCCAATTCGGTTGACCCAACCATCGGTCATCAACAATTTCTCTTATCCAACTCAAACACTTAGAAAATTTTCGACTAAACTTCTGATGACTTTGGACCGAAGATCTCCCATTGAAAAATCATATTGGTTGTCGATCTTGTTGCTTGTGGAGCATGATTATATTCATGATTCAAGGGCATTTTCTCAGTCATATTTGGATCCTAGTTACTGAAGGAAATGTGTGGGGGGAATTCCCCCCCCCCACATTTGTCTCCAGGAGTCCATGGGGGGCGACGACACTTTATGGAGCCCCCCCTAGTGGGGGTTCAAGGGTAGCGCCCCCGAAGAGAATATTTTGGGAAAATTTCCTTGTAAAATATTGTAATTTCACAGTCAATCTGAATCTTTCATCATTAGGTTGCAGATATGATGGTAGAAGTTACGTTAGGGTTTTTTTCCCTAGAAGGAAACCTTCTTTTATGTATTAGGTAATTATATTGCGGTGGTGTATAAGAGTGAATATTGTACTCTTAGAGAGGAGACTATGAGAAAAGAAGAGGAAGTTACAACAGGTGTGTAGCAGGTTGTATCCCTTCATTTGATGGATAATAATAAACAAAGGATAAGAAATTTCTATGGTGGATGTATCCCATATGGGGTGAACCACATATATCTGTGTCTCTATTATATTGTGTGTATTTTTTGTTTTATTTCCTTATCTTTTTTAAATTATTTCTCTGTGATCCTCTTTTTTCTAACAGATCTACCAATTTCATCCAACTTTGTCGACGCCCAACCATTAGACATCGACTGTTGGAGATCTATTTTCGCAAAATGAAACTCTTTTCCAATTTGTCTGACCTAACTATTGATTGGCGGTGAATTTTGTTGACGAAATTCAACACTTGTAAATTTCGACCAAATCCCAGGTGAATATGGACTATCGATCTCCAAGCCAAGATGATCTTGATCGTTGATCAGCTCCAGCTTCCCTACCTTCCAAAAATTATCTAGATTGTCGATCTGCCCCCTCTTTCCAACCACCTAAAATGAATCTCGTTTGTCGATTTACTCAACCTTTCAAATGATCAAAACCTTATTGTTGTGAGAAATATTACCCTGTGGATAGGCTAAGCTCCCCTTTGGAGCAAGAATCGTATATTTGGTACAAAGAAAAAAGAGAACAAGTGGTTACTACTTTCCCTATAGATCTAATTGAATCAATCATGCAAGAGAGAGAAGAAGAATATAGTGCACCTTTTTTCAATGTTCATCCTCGCTGCTCCAATCCTGACGCTTGGTCTCCAAGATTCTCAACGCAACTGAAATCCTGCAAAGACTAGTAAAGGAACTCTTCCTCCTACTCTATATGACTAGACAAATAAGATCTATCTATGAAGACTGAAACGACAGTAGACAAGCAAATGTAGAAAAGATGAACTTGAAGGGAATAGGCCAAGTTGATATTAATTTGAAAGCCAAAGAAGGAACTTACAAAGCATGATTGAAGATGCAATCACTTCTCCAATCTCTCCTCATCCATCCCTTGCATGAAGCTTGACATCAAAATGTTGATGCTTCCTCCAGAATCAAAGGTTTGATACCTCAATTGTTCCCCCCTTCACCTTGGAAATACCTTCAATATATAGGCTTGAGAGGCACAACAACCATGAGAAAATGAAGGATATGGTTGAGTATATGGCTTCTTAAGTTGGGATTATATCCTAGGATATATCCCATAGGGTAGGATTTGACCACAACAACCTCATCCAAGTCGGAGTTGTCCCTTAGGAAAAGGTGGAGGATCCCTAGTTTCTCTCTAACAAAACTGGTGCCCCCCTAGTGATAGAAAGAGTGTGATAGTGCCCCCTTAACAAGGATAGAGGAGCATTAGCTCCCCCCTAGCATGGGTAGGGGAGTGCCATGATTCTAAACTGCTTAAAAATGGTCAAAATTGACAAGGAAAAGGTATGTTTCGACTGTCAAATGATGGGGATTTTTCTTCCAACATGACTTAGGGATTATGACAACTGTTTTTATGGTTTCAAGGGGTTGTGACACTTAGAAAAGTGAATGAGACACTAGGTAAGGTGCATATGACACTTGTGACAGTGCATGCGACACTTAATAAGGTGCATACTTCACTTTGTGACACTTGCAACACTTAGTGTGTGAAACTCAAGTGTGACATTTTGGTGTGTAACAAATGCCCCATAAAGTGTGAGTTCATAAGAGAAACTGATGAATGAAACACTTTATAAGTTATTCAATGAAAGGGTGTTGGAGTAGGAGAACCTGGTAGAATTTGCAAACAATCATCAATTAGTATACAAGTATGTTCTATTTCTGAGGAATGCATACCTATGCTTGGAATACGAGATGACTCAAAGCATGGCTGCCAACCAATATACTACAGATCCATGAGAATACTGACTAAGAATATGGCCATGAGAGATACAATGTGGATACATACCTCCATGACATGAACTGATCACAACCACGAACAATACACAATGGAGCTACGAGATGACAAAACATATCCATGGATCAATACAATGTAGATCTATGTGATAGTATATACATCAGTAAGATTGCCAACATGGTGATTGTACTAAAATATTTACATGCTCAAATGATCTCCATCACATCTTGGGAAAATCACATAACAAATGATTTCCCAACCCAAGGCCTTTGTCTTGATTTTGACGCGGTACGAATCTAGCCATGTGAATAGATGATTTTATGTCAACATGGTAGAAACCACTTGATTATTGTCCATTGAGGTAAACCATTAACAAGTGTGAGGGAAATCACCAATGATGAAAGTGAATCCCAAGTTACGTTAATACATTCTAACAAATGTGAATTAATGACCTGAGGTTGAACATTCATGGAATCATTCAATGAAAGGTCAATGATGTAAACCTATTTTCGAAAATGAGGATCCTTAGAAAAGTGAATTTGACACTAGGTAAGGTGCATACGACACTTGTGACAGTGCATGCGACACTTAATAAGGTGCATACTTCACTTTGTGACACTTGCAACACTTCGTGTGTGAAACTCAAGTGTGACATTTTGCTGTGTAATAGATGCCCCATAAAGTGTGAGGTCAGAAGAGAAACTGATGAATGAAACACTTTATAAGTTATTCAATGAAAGGGTGTTGGAGTAGGAGAACCTGGTAGAATTTGCAAACAATCATCAGTTAGTATACAAGTATGTTCTATTTCCGAGGAATGCATACCTATGCTCAGAATATGAGATGACTCAAAGCATGGACGCCAACCAATATATTATGGATCCATGAGAATACTGACTAATAATATGGCCATGAGAGATACAATGTGGATCCATAACTCCATGACATGAACTGATCACAACCATGAACAATACACAATGGAGCTACGAGATGACAAAACATAGCCATGGATCAATACAATGCGGATCTATGTGACAATATATACATCAATAAGATTGCCAACATGGTGATTGTACTAAAATATTTACATGCTCAAATGGTCTCCATCACATCTTGGGAAAATCACATAACAAATGATTTCCCAACCCAAGGCCTTCGTCCTAATCTCGATGCAGTACGAATTTAGCCATGTGAATAGATGATTTTATGTCAACATGGTAGAAACCACTTGATTATTGGTCATTGAGGTAAACTGTTAACAAGTGTGAGGGAAATCACCAATGATGACAATGAACCCCAAGGTACCTTAATACATTCCAACAAATGTGAATTAATGACCTGAGGTTGAACATTCGTGGAATCATTCAATGAAAGGTAAATGATGTAAACCTATTTTCAAAAATGAGTAGGCCTTCCATTGAGGTATGTAGGTCCCAAGGTACTAATTGGTTTCTAAGTCTAATTCCTGAATAATGTGTTGAATTCGACATGAAAATACTCGTCGAAGGAGGGCCTTGATGTATCGCCCTCATTGAAATGAAAATGACATAGTAAAGTGATGTGATATGGTGGATCAAATGAATATAGATTGACACATGAAACATAAATTGGTAATACTACAGATGGATGGTTTGAATTGAAACTTCCCTTGAACATTATGAGGCACAACAAGTGACTTGGAAACATTAACTCGACGAGTACCAAGAACATAATGTGATGGAAAATAAGAGCACTCTTCGACTGGAACAAAAAAGTATGAAGACACATGGAATTGGTATGAATAAGAGAAAAGCATATTACCCAATTGTAATATGAGACGTGTTATCGCACAGTTTGTAGCTAGGTCAAAGGGCTAGAAGATAGAGGCCAAACTGGCATAACAGGAACCTACCCCACCCAATGTCACCACGATGGGGAGGTTCTTTCTATTCAGGGAGGTTAGGCCCAGGAGAGACGTCCCAGGTAACCTGGGGTTTTGAAGAGGCCTAGGTATAAAGGTCAAAGTAAAATTTCCTCTTCATAGGTTACCACCAAGAACAGATAGTCCGGCTAAACAACCAATAATGAAGTGTAGCCCCAAATGAGAACACATGCCCGAAAAAAAGCAACAGTAAAACAATATATGCAGGCTATGATTCAATGGGTTAGTACTTCATACAACTATCTGATATCAATGTATTAGCAATTATGATAATAGATATTGAAAAGATCAATGTTTATCAATAATAGCAATGGAACAATATCAATTCATCAATAAATGTCGAGATGATGCAGCAAACAGTGTATCCAATCAATCCATTACTCAATAAATGCTTCAAAACACCATCTATTTTTTTATGAAGACAGAATATTGCGTCAAGATGGAATAACCAAGAATGACGTCAGCATTGTTGAGGTTAGTAGTTAGTTAGGGTTTCAAATTATAAGAGTTTTAAGAGTTTGTTTGACCACTATCACTTCAACTTTGGAGACCTAATATCAGTGCCTAAGGGTAAATGGAGTCAATTCTGGAGAGGACACAAGGTTGAAGGGAAAAGGCTAAGGACTAGAGGGAAGGGTTCTGAAGTGTTGCAATGGCAGGGCCCCAAAATCAAAACCCTAGGGCAAAGAGGCTCACTCCAGTGTTTCTTAAGAAAGGCCCCGTTCTCTTTCCTCCTTCCTTAGGTTTATCTTGGCAAAATGGCTAGCATTAAGACACGAGAGTGAGGTGAGGGAGAGTGTTGCAAAGGCAAGGCCCTATCACCAAACCCTAGAAGCAGGACGGCCCTAGGTGTAGATAACCTAGGCCTGGGACGTCTCCTCCTTCTTGACCTTTAAAAGGTACGACTAATACAGGGGAAGAAGTAACAAGAGTGTAGCAATGGCTAGGCTCTTCCTTCCTTCTTCAATGGATGAGAATTTCTCTTTTAGGGGACATGAGACATCGACCTACTTGTGTGTTTGTCCCCTAGGGTTTTTAAATTAGCAAAATTTCTAATAAATGCAAGAATATAAGACTACAACCATTCAATTAAGAATTTTTGCAAAAAAAACACTTACATATCATGATGAAATAGCATTGCAAACCCTAGTTGTAAACCTTCCCTCAAGAGAAATGACAAAAATTCCAAGAAAATCCTTCCTTCAACAAGTCCGCCTCACTTAGAAAAGAACAAATACCCAACAAGGGCGCAAAAATCAGATCTCACTAGGAGAGTGAGTTGTGTGTTCAAGACAAACAAGGAATCTTCAAAGTTAGGTTTTTTGTGAGTGGCCATGCCCAAATCCTCGGATGGTTCATGTTGTCTTGAGACATTTAGAAAATTGCTTGTGTTTGAGAAATTTGTGTTCCATTTACTTTTGGGAGGCATGAGTTTTACTTCAATAATTTTCGGGAACTTAAGCTCAGTTTCGGTGACATTCTCGTCACTAGATTCCCTGGGGTCATTATTGTGTGAGAGATTGACTCGATGGATGTAGTCTTCGAACTCAAGGTTCTTCTCAATCTGGCAAGCAAAGTCTTGTGCTTCATCTAGAGTCGAGGCTGACCGATCTTTGAGAGTAAACTGCAAAACTCCTTCCAACGAGTTCAAGTAGTGTTGGAGGACGGCTTCTTCTGAGAAACTAGGCCTGATCTTCTTGAGTAGAAGATTGAACCTATCATAGAAATCCCTAATGCCCTCGCTAGAGGCTTTGCAAATATTAGTGTATTGAGAGTAAAGGGAATCCATGCTTTCTTTTTCACACCAATCTTTCTTGAAGTCTTGTTCAAGATCTCAGGGATTTTGATGCTTCCTTTCAGGAGTTTGTTAATCCATCTTCTGGCACTTCCGGTGAGTGAGCTCACAAAGAGCCTTAAAAATACATTGGGGTGTTCTTGTCTAGATTGGTGAAACTGGAATGCATCACAGAAGTCGGTCCAATGAGAGTTTCCATAGGATCCATCTTCCCCTGAAAACCTAGGTATCCAGGACTCGACCTTCTTGGATAGATCATGTAACCCCCCTCGGGTGTTAGGTAAGCTTAAAGGACCAAAGAGTTCTTTATGAGAACATTATGGCGTCATTGTCGGGGAACACTGAGTCAATCCTCCTCAAACGACAAATCTTTTCGGTAAGCCTTGCCTCATAGACTATTTTCTTACAAGCTTACCCGACGACTCCACTAGGGTGTTTTCCCTTTTCTTGGATGATTTCAAGCAAATCATCTAGTGACTCCACAAATAGATAATGACGACTTGTAGTGGGCATCAGTATATACTTTCATCTACTACTGTGACCTCCATAAATCCTGTCACACCTGTAAGTTCTCCCAAATGGTCTCATAAATAACTCTTTGGTCCTTTAAGCTTACCTAACACTTGAGGGGGGTTACATGATCTACCCAAGAAGGTCAAGTCCTGGATACCTAGGTTTTTAGGGGAAGATGGATCCTATGGCAACTCTCATTGGACCGACTTCTGTGATGCATTCCAGTTTCACCAATCCAGACAAGAACACCTTGATGTCTTTTTAAGGCTCTTTGTGAGCTCACTCATCGGAAGTGTCAGAAGATGGATTAACAAACTCCCGAAAGGAAGCATCAAAACCTCTGAAGATCTTTAACAAGCCTTCAAAAAATATTGGTGTGAAAAAGAAAGCATGGATTCTCTTTAGTCTCAATACACTAATATTTTCAAAGCCTCTAGCGAGGGCATTAGGGATTTCAATGATAGGTTCAACCTTCTACTCAAGAAGATCAGGCCTAGTTTCTCAGAAGAAGCTGTCCTCCAACACTACTTGAACTCATTGGAAGGAGTTTTGCAGTTTATTCTCAAAGATCGGTCACCCTTGACTCTAGAAGAAGCACAAGACTTTGCTTGCCAGATTGAGAAGAACCTTGAGTTCGAAGACTACATCCATCAAGTCAATCTCTCGCACAATAATGACCCTAGGGAATCTAGTGACAAGAATGTCACCGAAGCTGAGCCTAAGTTCCCGAAAATTCTTGAAGTAAAACTCATGCCTCCCAAAAGTAAATGGAACACAAATTTCTCAAACATAAGCAATGTTCTAAATGTCTCAAGACAACATGAACCATCTGAGGATTTGGGCATGGCCACTCGCAAAAAACCTAACTTTGAAGATTCCTTGTTTGTCTTGAACACACAACTCACTCTCCTAGTGAGATCTGATTTTTGCGCCCTTGTTGGGTATTTGTTCTTTTTTAAGTGAGGTGCACTTGTTGAAGGAAGGATTTTCTTGGAATTTTTGGCATTTCTCTTGAAGGAAGGTTTACAACTAGGGTTTGCAATGCTATTTCATCATGATATGTAAGTGTTTTTTCTGCAAAAATTCTTAATTGAATGGTTGTAGTCTTATATTCTTGCATTTATTATAAATTTTGCTGATTTTAAAACCCTAGGGGACAAACACACAAGTAGGTCGTTGTCTCATGTCCCCTAAAAGATAAATTCTCAGCCATTAAAGAAGGAAGGAAGAGCCTAGCCATTGCTACACTCTTGTTACTTCTTCCCCTGTGCTAGCCGTACCTTTTAAAGGTCAAGAAGGAGGAGACGTCCCAGGCCTAGGTTATCTACACCTAGGGCCATCCTGCTTCTAGGGTTTGTTGATAGGGCCTTGCCTTTGCAACACTCTCCCTCACCTCACTCTTGTGTCTTGATGCTAGCCGTTTTGCCAAGATAAACCTAAGGAAGGAGGAAAGAGCACGAGGCCTTGCTTAAGCAACACTAGAGTGAGCCTCTTTCCCCTAGGGTTTTGATTCTGGGGCCCTACCATTATAGCACTTCAGAACCCTTCCCTCTAGTTCTTAGCCTTTTCCCTTCAACCTTGCGTCCTCTCCTGAATTGACTCCATTTACCCTTATGCACTGATCTTAGGTCTCCAACGTTGAAGTGATAGTGGTCAAACAAACTCTTAAAACTCTTATAATTTGAAACCCTAACTAACTACTAACCTCAACAATGCTGACGTCATTCTTGGTTATTCCATCTTGACGCAGCATTTTGTCTTCATAAGCAATTAGATGGTGTTTTGAAGAATTTATTGAGTAAGAGATTGATTTGATACACTGTTTTCTGCACCATCTCAACATTTATTGATGAATTGATATTGTTCCATTGCTATTATTGATAAACATTGATCTCGTCAATATCTATTATCATAATTGCTAATACATTGATATCAGATAGTTGTATGAAGTACTAACCCATTGAATCATAGCTTGCATATGTTGTTTTATTGTTGCTTTGTTCCGGGTAGGTGTTCTCATTTGGGGCTACACTTCATTTTTGGCTGTTTAGATGGACTATCTGTTCTTGGTGGTAACCTGTGAAGAGGAAGTTTTACTTTGACCTTTATACCCAGGCCCCTTCAAAACCCCAGGTTACCGGGGACATCTCCCTTGGGCCTAACCTCCCTTAATAGAAAGAACCTCCCCATCGTGGTGACATTGGGTGGGGTAGGTTCCTGTTACTCCATTTTGGCCTCTATCTTCTAGCCCTTTGACCTAGTTACAAACTGTGCGATAGAAAGACACAAATAGGTGTCATGCTCAAGGGAGACATTAGCTGCAATAACGGATTCCAAAAAACTTGATCCACTTCCTTCAATTCCCCCCCCCCCCATCCAGATAGATGAGTACCTCTTTCATTTTTAGCGAGCTTGAGGAGGATAATATATGCTCAGTATAGCTCATCCTTCAGATGAGTCCCTCATCATATGTTTAGCAAACCTAGATAATGAGGGGTTTGGTCCTGTATGGGTCTCGAAGATTGGACTCACATAGGTCCTTCGATGCATAGTTTTAGAAACCCAAATAAGGTAAACTTGGTGGTTTTTCACATTTAGAGAGTATGAAAATAACTTAAAGACGACTCCATGGATGAATTTTTCATAAATTTAGTCTCCCAAGCCCGAAAAAAGTGTAAAACAATACAGGGGAGAACTCTTATAATTATGCTTGATTAGAGTAGTCCTTTTTCATAATTAGTCTCATGAGGCTGAAAAAGAGATAAAATACCACTCGAAAGACGCCCTTTCAAACCTTTTAATGAGTGTGAAAGGAAGCAAGTTCACTCAACAATCTTTTCATGCTTAGGGACTCTAAAAAGATATTAAAGGAAACTATAAAGAGTTCCTTTTTCGTAAAGATTTTACGAGTCTGAAAAAGAGATAAAAGTATACTCGGTAACCTATTCTCATGTATTAATGATAAAGATAAAAAACAAAGACTGATATCGGTAACCTATTCTCATGTATTTACAAGCACGAGAAATAATAAAGACTAATCTCGTTCTAGAAAAAACTACTACGTTACGATGGGAACGACCCTGAAACGAGGATCACACCTAGAAGTGTGTCTTTCTAGCGGTATTTTCCCCCCATATTGTGTGATAGAAGCTAGTGTATTCACTCCAACATGATGTCTAGAGGTTGGATACCTTCACCCCAAGCATCATGTCCTCCAATGAATCTTCTTCTTTCCTCGTTTAGACGTCTGGTTACTAATAGCAAAATTTTCACTAGGTGGAGGAAAATAAAGCTCAAGTACTTGATCCAGAGTGATAATTGATTCGAATGCAGGGGGGTATATTTCATTTTTTGATGATCTTGACAGAGACAATGAACTATGATCATAAGCCTATGCTTCATTTTTTAATGAGATTGATACAGGAAAAGATCTATGCTCATAACCTCTACTTGATCATGGATTCCAAGAGGATAATGCTCTTGAAGGAATACATGTCAAGTGACAAACATCGATCATTGCTTCCAATAGGTCTTTGATAGCTGGCATAACCACAATCTGAAAGGAACACATGTCGAGGGTCAAGATAGGGGTAGGTAGATTAGGATCTAATAGCCCTATCGAAGAGATCGCCATGTCAACTACCAGATCTAAATAAGAAGAAGGGACAAATTCCTTCTCATTCGAAGTTGAATGCATGGGACATGTTGCCACATAATTGACCTACGGTGAGGCGGATTTCTCTTGCATATAAGGATCATTTGGGGAATTCGAATGGTTTACCTTTGTATGAGGGACAATGGATGAAATCTTGTCTATCGTATCTATGTTTCCATTGTGAGGGAAACACATCACTCGAAAGACTATGGACACAAGAGCCTTCATAGCATAAACATAGTCTCACCCGAGGAGAAAATTAAAATCCAAGAGGTCATGGACTACCATCACATCAATATAGACAATTTTACCTCCTAAAGTAACATGAAACTAAGGAAGGATCCCTAAAGGTTGACTAGCCCTTTTCTTAAAACACAAAAAATTCTGAGTCACTGACTCAAGCTGAGGAGAATCTAAATCTTTCCAAGCAGTGAAGGATAAAATACTAACTGATGCACCTTCATTAACAATAGTCTGAGGAAAATCCCTACCACAAACCTGAACAATGATTTGGAAAGGTATATAGGAAGGAAGATGAGGTTTTGGTAGTGCACCCCAATTGAAAAGAATGGCCTCATTACTCGGAAGGGGGTTCCATTGGAATGGGTGTAGTGGCCCCTTGTCCAGAAGAATCTGTAGAAAAAAGAAATACCCAAGTGACATCCTGAATCTTCCTAGGAGGAGTGGGATCGACCAAGGGTGTTATTGGATCGACCACTTTAACTTCTCTCTCCAAGGGGAGAGTGGGATCGATTGAAGCTGAAATTGAATCGATCACTTGGTCGGCTGACACAATTGATGATGGAATAGGATGGATTAATTGATCAACGAGATTGACCAGCTCATAAACCAATGGTGGGTTGGGAGATGGATGTTTTTTCTAGATATCAACAATATTTTCCAACATATATGAAGCCTCATCCATACAAGGGAAGAGGTAATTGTGGTGCATCTCCTTACATAACAAGCAATGAAATTTGACTTTACCCTTCTTAATTCCAATATGATTATCACTATTTGATGGTTTTTCACCGGTATGATCTACAGTGAATAATGACATGGGTTGAAAACCCTGATACCACACTTATACAACCTTCACACTAGGGAAATCCTTAAGAAGGTGGTCACCCTTACAAATCCTTCAAGGGAATTTGGGCTTGCGATGTGTTTTAGTAGACTTGTCGACATTATCAACACTACCATCATGATGAACAAAAGTTGGTTGATCACTTCCAACATGTCATGCAGTGGTTGGAAGTTTTGCCCCTAGCTTATTTTTCTTCTTCTCAATATTCCTTTTCTTCTTCTTCTTATCCACCTAGTTACTACCTATAGATCTTTCACTAAGCAAAGAAGAATAATGGGAAGAAGACCCTATGGGAGAAGAAGGAAGAGGATCGACATGAGGTTGATGGTCCTGGGGTGGAGTACTTACGGATGAAGCACTAGGAGCATTTATGTTCACCATAGTGGAAAAAAACTAGATCGGTAACCCAATAGTGAATCCAGGAAGAGTCAAAGTAGCAATATAAGGAGGACCAATGTGTCCCATGGAAGGAGAAACAAATGGTATCCCAGGAAAATGGGTTGCTTCATTGGATGTTATAGGAACTGATGCCATAGACACAAAATCAACCCTAAGGTTTTTTCTAGGGAAAACAAACAACACACTCTAAATTATCTAGGAAGCAAACCAAATAAGCAAACCTTTTCACAATGAACACGCTAGTTGGTGATGAATTCCAACATCATAGGATCAATATGAAAAAGGGGTTGATATAGAGTGGGTGGATCAATTACGTTGGTGACCTGTGTTAGTACCGGAAGTCACCTCTAGATTGCGACAAAAGTAAGCCTGATACCCATCATTTTTTGGGGTGGATATTGGTTTAAATGTGGATGGTCAATGGAAAAAACTCAACAACATGAAAGATGTTCAACACAAAACTGGACAGGAAATGCACATGGAATTGAGGGCCACATTAACTTCAGTCAGTAAATTGAGTTAAAGAGAGAGCAGAGGGAAGACTTAGGAGAAGAAGTGAAGGAGACTTCTTTGGGCATCAGGCCTTCCAACATCTCAAAGAAGAAAACCCAAGCTCAAGAGCATTCTTGAGCTCAAATTCAAACACCGAAATATGTCTATAAGGGACACAGTTACAACTGCATTATGATCAAACCTCCATCATCCTACAACTGTAACAACTCGACTAGATCCTCCATGCTTGAGCCATTTAATGTGAGAAGGAAACATATACACAAGGAAATGAAAATGGAAAGAGGGAAGCTGACGTCTATTAACATGAAAGTCTCAAGTCAATTGCATAACCCAAAGAATAGCTCTGGCAGGGAAAAATTACAAATTGGGAGCTTTGCTCAACCAAAGACCCTAACAAAATATCAAAACTAAGTATTTATACTCAAATCTACTTGTTCCCTTCAGAAGCGTGCTCTGGTCAATGCATTAAAGGCATTACTTCTGCATGCTTCCTGGCAAACTGTGCATGCAGTCTCCTATCAGAAGTGAACTCTGTCAGACATAATCGTGCTTCAGGAGGGTTTTGCAGATGAACCAACTTGCCGACAGTCCTTTCTCGGGCTTTCCATTTATGGTGGAAACGATGTTCAACCACCACCAACTAACTTCAATAACTGCTTCATCGGGATCAAGAAAGCCCGAGTCAGCACTATACCTGTGGAACTTGGCGGCCCCTGCATATTTCCATATGGATCTAAGTCAGATGCTTGCGAGGAGGTATGAAAACAAACATGGTTGCTGATGACGTGATTGGCACGCTCAACATGGAATAACAGATGGGAGAGGGCCAGGTGGACAACCGTGAGTGGGGGACAGGTGTGAGGGAGCGAAAGTTGTAGGGGAGCGGGGGGATGTGACAGACAAAGGAGAGAGATGGAGTGGAGGACAGCTTCCAATGAAACAGAGCGATGACTTGTTGACCCGAGATAGGATGCTATATGCACATGCACATATCGGGGCCACGAAAAGAGGTTTGATTCTTCCCCTCTTTTGGGCCCGATGTGTGTCTCTAGCTAACACGTTGCACCTCCACAAAACCATGGTTTTTTCCCCGGCCTTCTCTACAATTTTTAATGTCCGCACATGTTGAGGCCCTGATATGGTCAACGAACCCTGATTTGGAGCGTGCAGATCTCAACCACCGAGATCTACGCGCCACTTAGCACAACGCACCAAACAGTCACATTGACCCGACGGACTTAAGATAAGTGCCATTTAGTGGGTTCTTAGCCCCTTTATTCACCTTTTGTCTTCTAGAGGCCAAGTCTAAAGGAAAAAATTCCCCCTGCAAGAATATGTGATAACATTAGGCTCCATGGGGGATAGAGTCCTCCCTGCGAGGCTCTAAGAACTCCTTTTGCAGTTCCAGTCACCTTCTGCATTTGGCTATGGAGTCAATCTCAAAATGCCCTGCTTAGAAATACATGCCGATAAAAAATGAAAATAAACACACATGGGCTCTATAGGAGATTATTTATGTACAATCCTAAACTAATTTATTTTTACATAGTGCTAGGTGAAAGAAAAATTCCACCATAGCCATTCAAGTAACTTCCTGACTGGAAGTTCCTTTACTATGTCAATCATTAATAACAGATGATGCAACCGTGATAGTAGGACGGTTACATCCTTCAACTTTCCTCCAAAGTCTGAAGTTGAGGAAAAATAGGGCAGCTCCAAGGTATGAAGGAAATGCCACTCCATGTACTCGTTGACAGGCTCATAGAATGAGTGGCAAATTCTGGAAAATTTGCAACAGACAACCTTTTCTTCTACACAACTACTCACACATTTCTGGATATCTCTGGGAAGCACAGGTGGATGAGAAGCTGATGCAGGCTGACTGTCCTCAGACAATAGTTGCTTGCTGACAGGATCTGAACAGGGGATAAATTGCTCCTCCTGATGCTCCTTTTATTCTTGGCTCTCCCAAGGGTCAGAGTCATAATCATCATAAATAGGACCCATGAGAAAGTTTCACTCTTTAACATGCTTCTTAGTTATTTATGCAGGCCAAGGATGGTTGATTTCCTCATGATAATATTCTTTAAGGAAAAGAGGATAAGGCTCTGTTGTATGCTCTTGGAAATCCTGCATATCTAGCTCATAACTTGATTCATAGATGTCATATATAGGCTAGTTTCTCTTCTGGTCAGCAAACTGTGATGTGGGGCTCTTCTGCTCTTCATTCGAATAATCATCAAAGCTAGGGAAAATAGGCACCTTAGGAGCATAAATCAAGGCCTCTACAACTATGAAATCTTCAATATGGCCATAATCAGTAGGGATGCCAAGAACATATACTTCAAGGACTGGAAAATTCTCTGCATCTTCCTCAAAAAGGAAGAAATCATGTTTTTCCTTCACTTTCTCTATCTCTGCAGAAAGAGATTTTGCTAGCTCCATCAGCTCATTCACAACATCATCTTCCTCATGGTCCCCATCCTTACAACTTTCCTCTGATGCAGATGAATAGGGAAGAGAAAGAACTGATTTATGATCCAAGTCATTAGGCTCATCCTCATAGCCTGTGTAAGAAGCAGCTATATCTTGAATACAATCGTTGTATCCCTCACCGTTGAAGGAAAATCTCCCTGTGGATAGGTAGATCTCCTCAAAGAGATAGACTCTTAACTCTAAGACAGAAAATGCTTATCATGGTCACTGACTTCCTTTTAGGTCTACATAAACTAATGCATGAGAAGGAAGGAGGAAAGACATACCTTTTACCAGTGTTTGTCCCTGCATGCTCTGAGTTGAACTCCAATCTTGAGCTCCTCGATAAGCCCTGTAGACAAAAAAAGTACAACCACTTCCTACTCTATCGAGATTAGTTCCAAGTAGACCTATCTACTTAGAGACAAATTCATGTAATGTCAAACAAAAATTAGAAAGAAACAAGCCAAGCAAATTATATTAATGAGAACGAAACATTACTTACAGCCGTAGATGGAATGCAACAGTTTCGTCAAGTTCTCCTTGTCTAACCCTTGCTCAAAAGCTCCACGATAGGAATGACGATAGCTTCGTTGATTAGCCTCCACTTCACTGTGTGTTTCCTATGAGATCATAGGTTTCATGCTTCTAATTGTTCCTTCTCCAAATATCACTTATGAGATCATAAGTTTGGTATGATTCTCCATCCAGCTCCCCCTTTCACCATGAGAAATCTTGCTTATATAGCCTTGGAGAGGCTCAACCACTTGAGATATCATTGGGGTGAGTTGAGGATTTTCGTCCTTGAGTTAGGGATCTTACCTAAGATCATGGTTGGACTAGGGATTCGAATCCAACTGCCTTCCAAGATTGAAAAGATCTTTCCCCCATTCTTCTCAACAAACCAACTGCTGCCTAGAATAGGTAGCGTTCCCTCAAAAGGGCCATCAAAGAGTTATAGTGCTCCCAAGTAGGATTTAGGGGGGCGCCAGAACTCCTGAGAGTAGGAGCGCTCCTTCAAAAGGGTTGATATAGTGTTATAATGCTCCCAGATAGACTATAGGGGGGCGCCAACACTCCTGAGAGAGGTATAGGGGAGCGCTCTCCTCTAAAAACCCAAATTCAATGGTTCTTTCAGATGGCAAGAGGTAAATAACTCCAATTAACCATTCATATTCTTCTAAATCAAGTGTTTGAGGTGTTTCAAGTGTCTTTTTGATGTCGTTATAGGTACGACATAGGCATTATGGCAGTATGTTTTTCCTGACACTTGCGACCCTTGTAATGACGACACTTGGGACACTATCAAAGTGAGTGTTTTTTATGTGTAACACTCACAACAACTATGAAAAATTAACTCAGAGGGATAAAACTTATGACAATGATCGTTGAAAGCTGCATGAAATTATCCCAGTGAAGAAATGCTAGCAGGGGGTAAAGAATGATACCACTCACGAGCATCCCCAACTAAAGAGAACATGAACATCTTCATTAACACATCCTCATGATGTATCTCCCACTGGTTCATGAGTTCATGAAAATCACTAAGATGAGGGTTGTCCTCTTTACCCTCTCTAAATATAGGCAAATAATCATTCCATTCATTTGGAGTAGGAACAACATTGGGAAAATCAGGAACGATAGAAAAATTAAAGGGACAAAACCTTCGAGCCAGAATTTTGTCCATATCGAACCAGTGGAGTCGCCAATCGATTCTTCAACCATGGAGTCGCCATGTGAATGATAAGAAAAATGAGTGTGTATGGTATTTGTTCACCATCAAAGACCAGATCTGATCGTTGTGTTCTCCCAGGGGATACCAGGTGTAGCCAGAGACGGTCACACTGAAACAACGAAGCCAAGACAGTGGAGTCACCTCAGTGGAGTGGCCAGGTGCACAGTTGCAATATTCAAAGGTTCTGATGTCTGATGCACCTTCAGAATTAGAAGTTCATTGTTGTTCTACCCAGGGAAAGTCTTCAATTCGTCCTCGACAACGGTGCCAGAAATGTTAGCACCAGAAGTCATCTCTGGATTGCGACAGAAGTAATCCCGATACCCATAAGTTTTTGGGGTGGATGTTGGTTTAAATGTGGATGGTCGATGGCCAAAACTCAACAAAATGAAAGATATTCAACACACAACTGGACAAGAAATGCACAGGGAAGTGAGGGCCACATTAACTTCAGTTAGTAAATTGAGTTAAAGTGAGAGAAGAGGGAAGACTTAGGAGAAGAAGTGAAGGAGACTGTTGTGGGCATCAGGCCTTCCAGCAACTCAAAGAAGAAAACCCAAGCTCAAGATAATTCTTGAGCTCAAATTCAGAAAACAAAATATTTCTATAAGGGACATAGTTAAAGTTGCATTATGATCAAACCTCCATCATTCTACAATTGTAATAGCTCGATTGGATCCTCAACCATGCCTGAGCCATTTAATGTGAGAAGGAAATAGATACACAGGGAAATGAATAAAACTGTCCATGATACCGTTATAATCAAGCCTCCATTACAACAGTATAACAATCCTCGACTAGATCATCCATACCCGAGTGTTTTAAACATCTTTTACAAATAAAATGGAAAGAGAGAAGATGACTTCTATTAACATGAAAGTCTCAAGTCGATTACATAACCCAAAGAATAGCTTTGGCAGGACAGAATTACAAATTGGGAGCTCTACTCAACCAAAGACCCTAAAACAATATCAAAACTGAGTATTTATACTCAAGTCTACTTGCTCCCTTCAGAAGCACGCTCTGGTCAATGCATTAAAGGCATTACATCTGCATGCTTCCTGACAGACTGTGCATACAGTCTCCTGCCAGAAGCGAACTCTATCATACGCAATCGTGGTTCAGGAGGGTTCTGCAGATGAGCTGACTTGCTGACATTCCTTTCTCAGGCTTTCCATTTATGGTGGAAATGATGTTCAACCACCAACAACTAACTTCAATAACTTCTTCATCAAGATCGAGAAATCCTGAGTTAGAACTGCACCTGTGGAACTTGGTGGCCCCTGCATACTGCCATATGGATCTAAGTTAGATGCTTGCGGGGAGGTCTAATAGTGGACATGGCTGCTGACGATGTGATTGGCGCACTTGATATGGAATAGTAGACGAGAGAGGGCCAGGTGGACAACCGTGAGTGGAGGACAGGTGTGAGGGAGCGAAAGTTGTAGGGTAGTTGGGGGATGTGATGAACAGAGGAGAGAGATGGAGTGGAGGATAGCTGCCGATGGGACAAAGCAGCCACTTATCGACATGGGATAGGTCCCTATATGCACATGCGCATATCGGGGCCATGAAAAGCGGTTTGATTCTTCTCCGCTTTTGGGCCTGATGTGTGTCTCTGTCTGACACATTGCACCTCCGCAAAACCACGGTTTCTTCCCCAGCCTGCTCTACAATTTTTAATGTCTACGCATGTTGAGGCCCCAATATGATCAATGACCCTCAATCTGGATTGCGCAGATCTCAGCTGCACTTAGCACAACGAGCCAAACGGTCACATTGACCCTGACAGACTTAGGATAAGCACCATTTAGTGGGGTTTTAGCCCCTTTCTTCGCCTTTTGTCACCTAGAGGCCAAGTCTAAAGGAAAAAATCCCCCCTGCAAGAATATATGATAACAACCTGCTTAACAGACTTACACCTTGGTGCAAGTTCCCTCACGGTCTCTCTGTGGGTTACCCTCCAAGGAGCCCGAGTGAGTTTGACCGACGTCTGACCCAGTTAAAACAAATACTACTCTTCGTTGTTACCTTGTGTATGAACCCTAAATATAAAGGCCACTAAGGTTTCCAAATCACAGTCAGCCTCTGGGTGGGTACATTTGACAGTTGAAATCGAACATATGGGCAAGATATCAAGTCCAAAATTATTCTAGAGGACCGATAAACTCCATAGGACCTCAAATGGATTTGAGATTCACAAAGAACCTAGACATAATGAAACCAATGACACTTCAAGAAGAACCTATAATATACTATATTTCCACTACGTTTGTTTAATATTTGTAGGGGTAATATCCGTTGCTTTCCCACATGCAACCTCGTGTTTAACCCCTGTGTGAGAGGGGGTCCCCGTCTATGCTTATAAAAAATTGGATTTTCTCTCCCTATCGCACGATTCTATGCTTGTTTATAGATTTGGAAAGTTATTCTCAACACCTATTCCAAAGCCCTACACTTAAGTTAATGTAGGTTTCCAAATCCCTAGAAAGAAAAATTTCTAGATATATTTTAATTAGCGCTTTGATTTTTAGGCCATTGTTTACTCAAGGGTATGGAAGTGAAACTCATGATATTCGTGACTTCGACTCCAAAAGAGTGAAACATAATGAGATGCAAAGATTTTTGTTCGATGAAATCTATCTATGGAAAGGATAAGAGTCTTTTTCCATTCCCAAATGAAAAAACCCAATGCAGTTTACCTAATGCAAACTACAAACATGCACCACCCAAAACTTTGAATGCAATCAATTTATGTTGGTTTGATTATAAATGCAATGAAACTAAATCAAATGCAAGTTCTTTCTACTTCCTTACTTTCAATGCAAGAATCCAATGCAGATACAAAGGAATATGAAGTAAAAAGATTGAACAAGAAATGCACTCAAAACTGACGAGAACTGAGAGAAACTAAGTGTGAAATAATTTGCTCAATCAAGAACTCAACAAGTCGAAAAGAACGAAAAATGTTGGAATGTTTTCTACAAGAACCCAAACAATGAAAAAAAAGAAGAGAAAATCACTCAACAATCCCGAAAGATGAGCAGTAAGAAACAAGTATTCAAGACTGGGTTGTGGTAAACAAGAGAGTCTCAATCATTCAAAAGAGAAATATGTTCCAAGTAATATTGAAAATAAACTCAAGACCAATCAAACCTTTACAGACTTCTTCCAATCAATCAAATAATTGAAAACATCACGAGGCAAAGACCAAACTAGTGAAAATCAAGGTGAACCAATCTCACAAATTAGAAGAGGTTTGCAATCTCAACAAAGATAAAAATGAGTGATAAATGTCAATTCTCAATCCAAACAAATTCAAAGACAATCTAAGAGACTCTGGGCTATATGGATCTCAAAACAAGACTGAATAGAACAGGTCATAAAGAGACAAAAACACCAAAAAAAGGAGATTGGTGCTCATGTTATCAAAGAGACAGAGTGCCATTCAAGATAATGGCACTCTGTATGCACTGTAGGGGAGCACCAGTCAGGCTAATGGTGCCCTGGTGTGAACTGCAAGGAAGTGACAATTTCTAGAAAAGCTAAAAAAATGCTTATAACAACTCAAGTTCGATAGAGATTAGTCAATGGCTCTGTAAACTCTTCAATGAGGAAGAGAAAAGGGGAAATATATTAGAAACAAGTATCAAACAAGAAATATATAATCACAAGAAAGGGATTCAAGATGAAATAAAGGAAAACTAGTCAAATTTCTTCCCCACTAGAGTTGCCATTTTTCTATTGTGAGAAATCTTACCCCGAAGATGGGCTAAGCTCCCATTTATACCAAGACTCCTATCTTTGGTCCAAAGATAGAAGAGAACAAGTGGTTACTACTTTCCCTATAGATCTAACTTAATCAATCAAGCAAGAGAGAGAAGAAGAATGTAGTGCACCTTGTTGCGATGTTCTTCCTCGTTGCTCCAATATCGATGCTTGGTCTCCAAGTTCCTCAATGCAACTGAAATCTTGCAAAGAATAGCAAGGGAACTCTTCCTCCTACTCTATATGATTAGAAAAATAAGATATATCTATGAATACCGAAACAAAAATAGACAAGAAAATGTATAAAACATGAACTTGAAGGGAATAGGCCACATTGATATTAATTGAAAAGAAAAAGAATACAGTTACAAAGCATGCTTGAAGATGCAATCACTTCTCCAATCTCTCCTCATCTATCCTTTGCATGAATATTGACATCAAAATGTTGATGCTTCCTCCAGAATCAAATTTTTGAGAGGAACAACCACCCTAAGAAAATGAAGGATATGGTTGAAGATATGGCTCCTTGGCTCCTTAAGTTGGGATTAGAACCTAGGATAAATCCCATAGGGTAGTATTCGACCACAACAATGTCATCCAAGTCGGAGTTGGCCCTTAGGAAAAGGTGGAGGATCCCCAATTTCTCTCTAACAAGACTGGTTCCTCCCCATAGTGATAGACAGAGCACCATGGAACCCCCTTAACAAGGCTATAGTAGCATGGACACCCCTCCATTATGGGTAGGGGAGCACCATTATTCTAAAATGATAAAAAAATGGTCAAACTTGTCAATGAAAAGGTATTTTTCGACTATCAAATGATGAGGCTTCTTCTTGCAACATGACGTAAGGATTGTCACAACTTTCTTTATGGTGTCAAGGGGTTGTGACACTTAGCAAAGTGAATGCAACACTAGGTAAGGTGCATACGACACTTGTGACAGTGCATGTGAAACTTAACAAGGTGCATACGCCACTTTGTGACAATTAGGGTGTGAAAGTCAAGTGTGACATTTTGGTGTGTAACACTTATGAATTTTTAAATTTATTAAAGTGAATCTCGACAATTGATCTTGAGATCAAACATGATCTTGGTTTTTGATTCACTGAACTCTGTAAGACACTACAATGGCCATTAAAACATGAAATTTTACCTCCCAAGAATAATTTTATCTATGTAACTATGAATATTGACTCCATTAAACCTTTTAAACATTTCTGATTCATTTAAACTCGAATCTTGCTCATGAATTTAGGGATTTCTCTCTGAAGTTTCACCATTTTACCCCAAATTCACACAGATCAAAATTTGCAAGAGTGAATTTTCCTAATTCACATTGGTTCTTGGCCCATACAATCCAAGTGTTTGAAGCAAATGCTCTGATACCATAATGTAACGCCCCCCAACCCAATTGAGGAACATTATGATGTAGAATAATTCATAAATTAAAATTTCTACTAACTAATTGATTTCTTGTAGCTTCCAGCTACAAATTACAACCATATTTAACAATTAATTGTCACCATTATTTACATGCACCTACAACATACTAAAATAGACCTAAAATGCAACTAATAAACTACATTACAACAACATATAAATCAATCTCACACATAGAGTTCATGCACAACAATTTAACTCATAAAATAACACAAGAACAAGATAAAACACTTATCTTCTAGAAACATATGTGCAACTAGTTTCTTGGAACAAACGTTCCACCCAACCATAGACCTGCTATTCCAAATATCCACAATGAGTCACTCCCGAGTTGAGGCTAGCAATCCACAAAAGAGGGTGGTTTCTCACTATCCAATCCCAGCTCAGAAAACCCACAACCCACTAATATTCTCCTACAACTACCTCAATTTCTCACCATCTCTCTTCCTCTAAACCTTCCTAACCCAAGGAATGTATACATTCAATGATATCAGTCCCTCATGTGTCCCTTTTGTTTATTAGGGTCTCTCTGGCATATGTAACCAGGAATATCTTAGTTGGGAACTCAAGATAACTCACTGCCAGGAAAGCTACTAGCAAACAACAACAAACACTTGATGTTTCAATGCAAATCATACAAGATTTCACTCTTCAGGCATGACAACCTGGCTCTTCATTATTAAGCTCCAAATACGCTCCAAAAATGTTCTAGAATGCTCTAGAATTCTTCCTCTAGGGATGTTCCATATCCAAGCTCTATTTTTTGCTCTCTCCCTGTTATTCATACCAAAAACATTGATTGTCTAAAACTATTGTTACTTCCCATACAAATTTCCTCCCTTTGGCTTACTTCCTTGACTCACACACTTTCCCAAGCTGATTGTACTCAACCCCCATGCTCTGAATAAGTATGGAATGTGACTTCTCACACCCACCCTCTTACATGCATTCAATGATTGGCTTTGGGAACACTCCATAATAAATTATAAGGTTTACACAATGATAATAAAATTCAGGAATGTGGGTGGAATTGATATACATGGGGAATTCCCCCTTGGACCCCTCTTATACATTCTCTTAGACCCTCCCCTCTCTTTTGGATTAATTTAGTCCCCATCTCTGTCCATGTCCCCTTGGAAGATGACATCACATTTTATTTATTAAAACTTAGAAATACATTACACATATACATCACTTTGGTCATAGCCACACATTATATCTACATAAGCATTAATTAAATTGGGGATTATAGTGGGGATGTTACATCCTATGTTTGATGTTGATCCATCGTTGAATATTTTCTCTGAAACAACAATTCTTTATTTGATCACCTGCACCCACAAAGAGAAATATGCTTCATGAAAGAGGTAGTTATCCGAATAAATAACTTTAAAGAAAATGAGAATTAAATCCAAATAGTATTCTAAATTACTGGAAATTAAATAACTTAGAAATGGATGAAAGAGAGTTCTTTTGATTAAATTAATAACAAAAATATGATTGTTACAACTTGCGTGTTGGTTATGTGTTATATTCTTTACAAAATTGATCCCATGTATTGTACATTGATATGGGAAAAAAGGGGGTTTGGGGGTGTTTAGCACCCGCCAGCTGAGAGGGTTGTAGGGGTTCAGGGGTGGGATCCCTTGAGAAAAAAAAATTGGTCCATTGTTGGTGGTTTTTTGCATCCGTTTTTGGTGATTTTTCGGCACATGGTGTTTTCCAATTGTTTTCTAATCCCGACTAAGGAATTAGGGTTGTTGACTAATCTGGGTTAGTGGATTAGGGGTTTGGATGTTGAGGGATCCTATATGTATATTATAAACAATGAATATGATGAATAAAATATTAGAGGTGCGGCTCTAAACATGCTGTTGGTTTTCCCAGTTTGGGTTTCCATGGTAAAAATCTTTGTGTAATGTGTGTGTGTGTGTGTGTGTTCACCATTGTATCTTTTATTATTATTAATAATATGTTTGAAGTAATTAATTGTACATGGTTAAAATATACACTGCGTCTGTTGGTGGCATTGCTCCAAAACCTGGATCTGGATTTCTCCTCCCTGGCCACTGACTTTAGGTACCACCTTCGAATCCAATGCTAGTGTAGGCCTAAAGAAGACACATGGGATTCTTATTGACCAGGTATATATAACAAAGGAAGGATGGAAATAGGGTTTTCCAGGTCTAAGGAAATGAATCAACAGTAAGGGAATAAGGGCTTGTAGACAAGGCAGGAAATTGACAACATTATGTTGCTTCAAGTATGATTCTTCTTCCCTTTAGCATTAGGCTCATTTTATACCTTTCTCCAAGTGGTTGGAGTGGTTACAAATGGTTGTATACATGAAATAGGGAGTTAGGAAATTGAAAACCTGCAACCCACGCAATATATATATATATATAGAAAAATTAAGGTGTATGCACCTTACTAAGGGACAACACACATATGTACGTGCCTTTCATAAATGTTAGGGAACATACATGTCCAAAAATAATGTTATTTGAAGAATCCGGAGGAGTAAAGGGGGATACTGTCTGCAAGTGGGAAAGGGAAAGTCCAAACATGTCATCAATGCATATGTGATGGAAATTGATGCTACATCAGGGACTTCTTGACTTAAAAAAATATTTACGCAATCCTTAAAAAAATATATGTGCAATCTCCTATCGGTGTACATTCACACAAAAAATTCTAAGAATAAACAAAATTTAAATTACATATTTAACATTATTGGATGAGACTAAGTTAAATGTAGACCTCATCTTGTTGCCCTTAATTTAACATGGAATTATGATCCTCTTTCACCATTTTCATGTTCTCTTGCTACTACTAAACTATTTCCTCCTCCTTAACCTTTGTAGACCCAATAGACACCTTGACAATTGAGTGGGGTATGGAGTTGATTCTAACCAAACAGACAATCATTTGTTTGAGAGTTTCACATTCAACATAACCTTAACCTTAGAGCCAACTATATTTTACCACTACCCACACTCAATCCAAAGCTTTGAAATCACTATCCAACATCACAACAAGGCCAAAAAAAGAGGGCTAGGCACTTACCTTTACCAAGATTCGATGCCACCAAAGTTGAGATGCTACGAAATCAACCCCATAAGAATGAATTTCACAAGAATAGAGTGAAGGGAAATGATAGTCATGATAAAAGATACATAAGCCACTAAATCCCCACAATCCTATGTTGCCAAGCCACAATGAAGTGCACCATTAATCCAAGGTTGATTTAGGTCCACCAATTCTGCTCCAACTATGCACAAAATTACAAAGGTCCAACCCATTTATGGAGACAATATCCCAAAAAGGAGGTCCATAAGGGAAAATAACCATCGTTGAGCCCCGGTTCAATCCCAAATGTAATAGAATTGTAAGACACAAACCCAAAATAAGAAACGATTCTTATGCTTCAGGATCATTTTCCTACTTGCAGGGAAAATAATGAGCAAAGGTGGTTGAAGAGGTCATACCAACATTGAAGTTTTATTTTGAGAGGGACTGCACAGTGAATGTGCCTTGGTTGTCGGCTTTGATATACAACCACCTCATTTGAAATTATGTGCCAAGTGTTTTTAATGAAAAGGTTCATCATAAATCTTAATGAAATAAAACTTAGGGATAAGGTAATATGCCTCCCAACTTTTTAACCAAAGTTTTCCAAGTTCAAATTGAGTTTCCTTGTTGACGAGCATCAAATTGGTAGTTGAACATCCTAAGAATATTATAAAAATCAAAACTCTCAAACCTAGTAACTTCTCTTTGATTTGGTAGATTATTCTAATTAGAGTTCCATTGCATGGATGGGAGGCTTTGAGAACTACTTTAATGATTAGAGCCAAATCCCTAATGAAAATTAGGTTATTAATTTGTCGATTGTCGATGATCCCTCGGTATTTGATACAGAGAAAATGACTCTACTTAATTATTTGTAGCTTTCCCCAATCCTCATTCAAAAGTGTTTTTTGTATTTCGCTTGAGATCAAGGATGACCCCACACTTGCCACCCCTAATACAATGGACTTATTACCATGCAAATACACTCTCAATTCTTATTTATCATTGCATGACACTCGTCTTGCTAGAAATGGTATAACAAACACAAATATATCTTTAAAAAGAAAAACACACTAAGAAAACATCGTTATAATTTTTTTTATATTCAATTCATTAATTATTACATAAATACCCATTTTAAAAATGATATAGCAATGCAAAAATATCAAAAAACAAAAACACAATGAAAACATCATTTTTTAATGGCCACACAGAAACATTTTAGAAAAAATAACCATAAAATTGTAGTAAAAAAATTGAACGCTATAATACAGATGTTATATGGTTTATAAGGTTAATAAAATGAATAAATTTAGTGTTATCTTTCTCATATGCTAAGTTTAAAAATAAATGAATATTTGGATTCCCTGCCTGCAAAAGTGGTCTATGCAAAAATGATGATGGGAGCTAAAGGGATGACTTGGAGGGAGTTCGGCTCTGGGTAGAATGACATGGAAGGAGTTGAGATGGATCGATTGTTGGACCCGGTGGATGAAGCTTTATGGATTCAAGCTGGTATCTTTAAAAATGATGAAGAATACCAAGAAGAATTAAAAACGAAAAGACGGTTGAAATACGAGGTGGATACGTTTTTGAATGTCAATCTTTCAGATGTGGTGTTATAGATGGTCCATCTGTCAGGGATTGAATCCGATGGCTGCATAAAGGACACAAGGCTCATCAGGATCATCGATAAAATTTTTGATTTGGAAGCGACTGGTGGTCCTAGGGTTCCGAACTTAGCAAATTTTTCACAGGACCATGGACATACTGAACTGTTGTCGAGACCGCTAGGGATTGAAGCTGTAGATGACTACTCCAGAAAAGAGGTGGGATTAAGGGTTTCAAATGAAGATATAAGATCTCAGGATATCTTCTTTTTGGAGGGAAAGGAGAGAGCTAAAAAGGGAATTGTAACAGGAGGAATTTATGGAGGGTCTGTGGGGAACGATAGGAGATATTGGGAGATCAAGTCATGGAAGCCAAGGAGAAAAAACTCCAAGATTGTGTTGGGCCGAGATGTGGGTTTACAAGAGGTCTCTTCACTTTCTTTATGTGCTCTGGTTGGTCGCTTCAATTATTGGGCATTGTCTAAGTTAGACATTAACTGGTGGGTTGAGGAAAATTGGAAACCTTTATTGGGGTATTCTCTAGATGTTTTAGTGTTGGTTCATGGGTGGTTTTGTTTCCAGTTCAAAGTGACAATTAATGTGGAGAGGATCTTGGAAAGTGTCTGGATTTGCGGCTCTGGAAGCCTAATGGTTAAAAGATGGTGACATATTTTTAACTCGGATAAAGAACATTACAAATACCGTCACCTATGGGTGTTGTTATCGAGTTGCCCTCTGGATTTATGGAATTTGGAAGCCTTTAAGGTGATAGGTGATTCTCTGGGAAACTTTTTGCATGTGGATTCAAAGGTTCTAACGGGTCAGGATCGAAGAGTCAGAAAAATATTGGTAGAGATTTATTTACATAAGGGTCTGTCGATGGAAATGGAAATCGAATTGTGAGGGATAGTATATTTCCATAGGCTTGATTGCTGGGGAATCCCTTTTAGATGTCCGGTCTACAAGGAAGTGGGACATTTGAAAAAATCTTGTCCTGGAAAATTTAAGAAATAGTTTGAAGTCATTTCTTCCATCGTTGATGATTGGTATGTGAATCAAGCTACGCTCGGGAAAGTTGTTGAAAAAGATGCCTCTCTTGAAGAGGGGGACTCACTAGCTCTGTCTTTGGACTCCGGCTTGGTATTTGGTAAGATAAAAAGATTCTCCCCAACACTTTTTTCTTCCCTTACTTTGAATGATGTAGAGTCGCTACATGGTGTTTGTTTGGATAGTTCTTGTATTGCCTCTCCATTGCCCTTTCTTGAGAACTATGTTAATATTAATTTTATTGAAGAAGTTAAAAAATGAGAACCTGGTTCAGAGATTTTGGGTTTTGGGTCGGGTTCGGAAGATGGTTTCAAGAAGGAGGAGATATATTTTGGTATATTTGAGGGGGTTTTGAAGGGGGTTGTTTTTCATGTAGGGGGGAAATAATACTGAAAGTAGAGGTGGAAACTCGCCTTTTAAAGACTTCAGGTCTTTCTTTCTGTAAGGAAACTGCTTGTCTGAACTCTAATTCATAGTTTTTGCTGGAAGAAGGGGTTTTGTGCTCAGGAGTTTTGGGTCTTCCCTTTGTTTCTAGATTGAATGAGTTGCCGAGAGGTATAAGTGGGAATGATTTTACAAATGTAGAGGAAAATTTAACTTTTCCTAAGGTATCTGGTACTTTAGCTAATTTTAGTGAGATTCTACCTTTGGAGCAATATATAAATAAAGTAGTAGAGGATTCTTTATCTACTTTTATCCCGACTTATAAAGAAGTCTTGAGTCACACTCCTCTCTAGATCTATGTGGGGTGGAGGGGGATAATACTTCTACTTCTTTACCCAAATTAAAGATTGATGATTCAGTTGAGGGATATGGAGTTTGCAGGAAGAATAAGGAGGTTTTGGAAAAGAAAGGAGTTGTTTTTGGAGGTTTAGAAAAAGTGTTTTCTCCAGTGAAAATGAGAACTGCAAGAAAACTTGTGAAGGAGACATGAATTCTTGGAGGTTATAGTTTGCAAATTTCAGAAATTCTAGGGGCACTTAGAGCATAGAAATCCCTAGCAAGGGGTAAAAAATTATTGTGGTCTCACTAAATGTTAGAGGAGTTGGGGGTGCTCCAAAATATTTATCCCTCAAAAGGTTGATAGATATGGTAAAGCCATATATTTTTCTAGTACAAGAAACTATGGTTAGTGGGAACAAAGCAAGAGAGGTGTTCTAAAAAATGTTACCTCTATGGACGATTTGTGTGGTCGATTCAATTGGGTTTTCAGGGGCACTGCTTGCTACTTGGAATCCTAAAAAATCTAATTCCAATGCTTTTTTGACTCCTGCATGAATCTTGTTAGATGGGATTGTTAAGGATCTCAACAAGACATTGAAGCTGGTAAACTCTTATGGGCCCTATGGGGATAGGCAATTTTTTCTGGGACAATTTGAAGTTGTATGGTATCCTTAAGGAGCCTGGTTTAATTATGGGAGGTGACCTGAATTTTACTATTTATGCGAGGGAAGTTTGGGGCAATTCCTCTAGGAGTGATCCTTTGGCTTCCTATTTTAATCAATTGCTTCAGGACAAAGGGTTAATAGATGTTGAGCATGTTAATATGCTATTGACTTGGATAAATGGAAGAGGGGATGAGGATTATATTTCTAAGAGGTTGGATCTCTTTTTAATAAATGAAAAGTTGGCGATTTTGGGGCTCAGATATCGGTCGTGGGTGGTGTTGAGGGGTCCTAAATCCATTTAACTCAACAACAGGAACCAAACCCGCCTTAGAGGCCCAATTAGACTCTACAACGTTTGATGGTGGAATGGTTCTCCATATCTTTGGATCTAGCTAAATTATCGATGGGCTTTACGTAGTGATTGACAAGATATCTTCCTATGAAAGTCCCTCCTTCAGTTTAAACATTCTCTTTTTGTCTTTTCTTTTATTAGATGAGTCTGATAAAAATATGTGTGTTGGTATAAACCAACTGGTACAAGGGATTCTTAACTACTAAAGAAGGTTGATCTTGGGATAACCCTTGTGCTCAAGCATGCAGACAAATATATTCACACATGTTACAAGCTTAATACTAATAAATTAACTTGTTGGTATTTCAATTTTTGACTGAGATACAATTATCGTAAGAAGATACGCATGCAATAAGATGATGGAAATAAAAATAGTTTCCTTAGCTTTAACATTAATCACACATTAACACACCGATTTTTTTTCCATCATTAGAGACAAGAACTGCAAAAACAAAATTGAAACAACTAACTTATAAATAGATTCAAAAACTCTTTCTCATTACAACATCAATTTCTGAAATAAAGTTGGAAGTAATTCCTCCTCAATCCAATCACACAACGCCTTTGATGAAAAACATAAATTTGTCTCTGCTCCTAAACATGACTTCTCAATTAAGGTAGTCCAGAAATAGTTCTTTACAATTCCAAAAATGAGGGTCTTTCCAAAAACCATCCACCCCTGCTAAAAGGTCAATCTTCTTATTTATAATGAATCACTCACTAAAAATAGCTACTACAAGTTCAAGTTAAGTAAAAACAAAATATCTCCATGTTGCACTTTAATCTCTCTGTTATCTAAGAATCATCTAATGGTTTTACTAAAGTGGATGACTCTTCTCATATTCCGACCACTTAACGAAGAGTTCCTCGCATGTGTTGGCATACGGGAACTTGTACCGGTCCATCGGGGCTGAAAGAATTTCTTTCACTTCTACTACCCATTCTTTGTATTTGATTATTTTAATACACAATCGTTGCAGAACTACATGAGCCTTAATTGTATGCTCCATGAATTGATGTACCTGAACTCGCTCCATGCTCGCCACCCTTGCGATCTCTACTATCCATGTCGAGTCTTGTTTTGCATGTTGTCTGACTATGTCATGCAGGTCAACAAAGTCTTTGGGTGAGTCGAATTCTGGGAGGCCAATGCATTTCATCTCCCGATTAATCTTTTCCTATCCCTTTTCACACTCGTCCCACTTCTGTTGAATCTCCCGCTGAGGTTCCTAGGCCATTTTTACCCAGTATTCGGTTTCTTTCCTAATCTGATCGATGTTGTTATCCCTTAGCACTCGAATACCATTCTCTTCAGCGTCTTAGACCTTTTGTATTACGCTGATTTAATTGATCCTTTCTACCGCTTGGTGATATTTTTCATACCACCTTTCCATGTCCTTGCAGGTTGCTAGCACCATAAGGGTATCCTCTTGGAAATTGGTTATGCCTGCGGTCAAAAGGTGTTGTTCACTTGTGAATTTTTCTTAAGCGTCCTAGAAATCACTCCTCGGGAAAATAATGGCCTACGTTGAATCTTGATAGTATTTCTCCAAATGGCGCAGATGCTCCAATTCCTTTAGCATGATGACCAACTCCTTTTTATCCCTCCTTTCTCTATCCAACGTGGCATCCGTGATAGCCATCCCTACATCAATAATCTTGGATGTCTTGGTCTATTCAATGATGAACAAATTCTCCTCCGTAGTGATGAGAATCGAGTTATCTAGCACGAGCCTTCTCTTCTTAGTGGTCCTCTTCACAATGGCTTTCCTCTTCCTGTCATAGGTGATTTCTTGTATGTCAGCGACCTCATAAACATGCTCGGGGATTTGTTGTTCTCCCTAAGTTATAGTATCCCCTAGGATATTGGATATGTGTATCTGTTCTAGGATTGGTTCCTGAACTTATTTCATATGTTCCGATGACTCGACCTATGTTTGTTGTTCAGCGGCTAGTGAGGTATCGACCAAAATTGAAGAACCAGGGATAAGTTCGGTACTTACTTGGTAATCGATTGTCGAGGTGTTGATTTCTTGCTATTGAAATTCCTCATTCTGACCACCCGATCCTAGCTCATCCCTCGAGCTATCTATTGGGGTCCCCGACAAGTCAAGCAACTCAATGTCTAAGACACTTTCGACCTCATGGTTGCTCCGTGGAATTTTTTGAATTGGAGCATCGAGACTTGGGGTAGACGCTTTCTCAGGTTCATTTTCCTCTGTAATGAGTACTAGAGTTACCAGAGAAACCTCCATACTCTCCTCATCATCATAGATGGTTATCAAGTCAAACAGGGGGTTTGGTACACCTGTTCCACCTGACGTCCTTAATACCTTATGCTGAGTTGGAATTGTCCCCAGTGACCTGATCTGCGGTGATGGAACTATAAGGTTTCTAGGATCGACGATTTATTCTGGTTGTATTGATTTGAATCCACTTGGCTCTCCTTCAATTGTAATAGGGTTGTCCAAGGGGATCCTCGACACCTCTACGAGATCAGGATCGTTCTGTAACTACTCAATGATTCTATGGGATCCCTCTAGTAACAATAATCCTCTCTTTTGTGCCTTTGTGGTCTCTATTGCTTAGAATTCTTCCCTAACTATGAGATCCTATTGAGTCGATTTCTCTACTATCTCCACCTGCTCATCCATGCCCATAGCCTTGAACCTAGTCATGTTCAGGTTGTCCATCCACTCTACTACCTCCTCCCATTCCTAAGCACATTCTGTAAAAATTTCATCCTCAAATTTGGCATGAGCATATGACCAACATGACGATACCTGTGAAGCATGTTGGGGGACCAGGCATTTAGGGTCATGCTTATGAAACCGGCCTATCGGGAACCTGAATTCAAGCTAAATCAACCCTTCTTTTTTGTCTTGAGTGGTGTCCTTCACTAGATAAACCCCCACATGGAATCCATAGGGTATGAAATCTTGTTTCTTTTCCTTGAATATTGTGGCGTTATAGCCCTGCAGGATAGTCTGATATCATATTTCTCCCAAAATGATCTGGTATGGGACATGAGCAGGGAGAAAATGTGGTGCTTTCGATGGCCCTGAACACCCTGATATAAGTTGTGTGTTCGTCTAGGTATGAGTGGCCTACCTTTGATATCATTTTCTTGGATGCTACATACAACCTTGAGAATCATTTCTTAAATAGAATGAAATAAATCTAAATGAGCAATTGATCGAAAATAAGAGCGTAAGATTTCTTGTACCTATTCTCCCATAATATGCTAAAGTAGACATGAATAGGAATTTCCGCAATGTGTCAACTCAAATTCATCCCGACAAAGACATTTCTTGCACATATAACATTGAGTAAGTACGAGGCCATGTGAAACAAAGGAGCTTATCCTTCTTTCATCATTTAGGCCTACTGTACACAGATGCTCAATTGCTTGGAAATTATTGCTCCCCAATTGAAGCTACTCCCGAAGATCGACACAGTGTATGCCAAGGGCATCCATTCTTCTGAAAACTTGGAGCAATCCTTTTCTCCATATAGTCAGCAGATGAGAGCCATCAAGTAGATGTATGGCTCCCTTAAGTTAATTGTCTCGTACCAGCCATTGCTTCGGTTTGTAAACTTCTTGTCTTCCTTCCACCATGATGCTGTCAACTGGATGGTGTCATGGAGCTCGTAGAAATTTACCATGGATTTTGTTTTTAGTAGCTCCTACGGGTCCCTGAGCTTGTAGTACTTTTGAAATTATATTGAGATAAAAACTCTGACACACCTGCCATTATCATCGGTGATCAGGCATTTATGCACGTCTGTGTGATAGATTAACCAATTCAAAACCTCAATGCATGAGAAAACTGGAGTCCTGTAGGATACCATGTGTAAGTATGACCGTCGGATATTCAGGAACACCTGGTCATCGAGCACCCTTACATCCAGGTCGATGTGTGGGATACACTCTAGGTACTCCTCTTGGTTGATTCCGTTGAAAAGGTCTTCCCACTATGGCAGCATTAATTTGTATCCAGTGGTCACTTATGTGTCGCCGAAGACCAGAGGTTGAATAAAATCTTTCTTCGTCGAGGTTTTAATGACCAACTCCACCATGGGAGCATATTCCAACTGCCTCACAGTACTAGGAGAAAAAATTTCACCATTTCCACTTCCTTGAACTTATATGCTCTCGGTGAGCATCTGGTCATTGGATTTCTTGGAGGCATTTTCCCTGCAGCTAGAACATAGTTAGAGATTGTGCAAAAAATTAGATGCATATATAACAAATTACGACCTCCAAATTGATAAAATTTAACACATACCTATGTTTCTTGTTTAACCTAGTTTTGATGGTCTAAGAATCAACACAGACTTGAGACGCTCGCTTCGCTTCTTCGAATGCTCTAGAAATGGAAACTTGTGTGCATAATAGAAGTGTTTGAAGCCATTTGAATGATCAACAGAGATGAACTTACCTTGTCGCATAATCTATTCAATTCAGGATATGAGTGTGGTTCTACAAAATCTATTGCCAGATCCTCATTACGTTTAAAATTAAATTTGATCGTAGGTCGATGGCGCGACTGCGAGCTATAATGTGGCCTATTGGTGATTTCAAATTCCTATTGTTCAATCGACACACAGAGTAGAAATGTATGCAGGGTGAAGCATTAACTGGCCTATTAAATGACATAATCTGATCATATCTCGTGCTAAAAACATCCCATCGTTTAACTAATCTAGCTGGTGGGTCGGGGGTCAGGGTTTTTCTTAAACACTTTTCATTGATATTGTTGATTAAGGTTGGTTTTCATTGATGTCAACCCTTGAAAAAAGTTCGGTATCAAATTCCGGTAGCACAAAGGTTTGGGCAATGGACCCATGTTTGTTTGATGTAAAGATGACTCATTATTGTATTGTCATGGTTGATAAGAAGTAAAAATGGATGAGCTCCAAAGTAGTCCCCTTATGGTGAAAGCCCTCATGGGAAGACACTTTGCGGATTGAGTTATCCTAGAAGTATGGTTAGAGAACCCATGCTTAATTGTGGAATAATGGATGAAGGTCAGTGAATTTGTCAGTGAAACTACCTAGATGGATAGTGCTCAGATACAATGCTCAGATGGATAGGTCTACAATGCTCAGATACATATTATCTATACATTGGTTCAAAAGGTATGTCTTATTTCTATGAATAGTTGGATTTTGATGTATGCATGAGAAATGGTTATGGAGATTTGAGATTTCTCCCTAGAGAGACTAGTGGTTGCATGGGAACTTCTGCATCAGTCATAACTACAGAAATATAATGCTGGTATAATTGATCATTGATACATATTGTTAGAGTTGTGGCACATCTTGTATTTCTTGGCATATAGCTAAGAGTTTTTATGGTACATGGTTGAGAGCCTCTATTTGTGAAGTGGTTGATTTATTGAGAGACTGGATACCAGAGAGGGTTTGATGTATGGATCATGTGAGGGATATTATACTTGTTTATGATTACACACATTTATATGGCACATGACTAAAATGATATATAGAGATTTTGGGTAAAGAGGATGCAAGCACAAGGTACAGATACAGTCTGGATACAATGACAGGTTACAAATCTATGTGAAAGAAGTTACAGAGGGTCAGAAGTTTTCAAGAGAAAGGAAACCCTAGTTTTCAGAAGGCATACGCAGGTTGCATAACAGTTTGGTCGCGTACATACACGGGTTGCATAACAGATAGGGAACGTACATACACGTGTTGCAATACTACAGGTCGCGTACCTGTTGTATATTTTTTGATACATGTTCATTTCATGTACAGATTGATTACAGGGCAGTTGTATAGGTTGGATCCAGGTTAGTGGTACAAGTTGATACAGTTGTACAGTGGTATATCTCACAGTGATAGTGTGACATTGGTTTCATCATTCTACTTCTACGTCAGGGTGGCTAGATGGGGCAAGGACAGGTGGTTGTATCCACCTTCCGATTGTATATGGAAAACATAGGGTGTTGTAGCCTCCTTTTGGTTGTAGCCAGAGAATTGGGGAGTTGGAGCTTCCCTCAGGTTGTATCTTGAGAAACTAGGGGGTTGGAACCTCCTTCCAGTTGCAGCTGAAAAACAAAGGAAGTTGGTGCTTCCAATGAATGTAATTCTTCAAGACATATAAGAAAAATCATTCTGTGGTTTTCTCCCACCTTGGGTTTCCACGTAAAACACTGGTGTACTGTGTATTTGTATGATTGTTAATTTGTTCATTTCTTATTTATTCTGTAGTTATTGGATGATAATGTTACATTGATATTTCACTTGGATTATATGGTCAAAAAGGATTAGCACCCCCCCTCTCAGTAAACCAACAATTAGTATCAGAACAGGTTCCTTCATAAATCAATTTAACCATTGAAAGGTAGATCATGGAGAGACACAACTTGTATAAAAATGGAATACCACAGTTTGATGGACATAAGTATGCATTTTGGAGCATAAGGATGAAGACATATATACATGCACAGGGATTTGAAATTTGGAAATCAATTGTAGATGGATACACAGTACCAACAGTTCCTCCAACAAATGAAAAAGCAATGAAACTCAGTCAGAATAATTCCAAAGCCACAAATGCACTTCTGAATGGTCTTGGTGAAACAATATTCACCAAAGTTTCACATTGTAAATCCACTAAATATATTTGGGGAAAACTTCGAAATATTTATTAAGGAGATTCAAAAGTCAAAGCAGCAAAACTTCAAACTTACAAAGGTCAGTTCGAACAACTAAAGATGAAGGAATATGAGAATATTGCAGCTTACTTCTTACGAGTCAATGAAACAGTAAATGAAATCACGGGATTGGGAGAAGTAATCAAAGAATCGATATTTTTTCAAAAGGTACTAAGATCTATTCCTATGATATTTGACCCTAAGATATCAGCACTAGAAGAAAGAGCAGATCTAAACTCAATAAGCATGGATGAACTACATGGAATATTCACAACATATGAAATGAGAACTGAACATGAAAATCCAGATGTAAAAGAAGCAGCCTTCAAAGCATCCAAAAGATCAAATCAAAAGGGAAAGCAACAAGAAAAAAAACCTAGCAGCAATAGTGGCATCTCGGAAGATGATGAATAAGTGGCCAACTTTTTCAGAAGACTGAACAAGGGAACCGACGATAGGTATAGAGGTAAGCTTCCTTTAATTTGTTTTAATTGTGATGGTATTGGTGATTTTGCTAACAAATGTTCTCATAAGAAAAAGAGAAATGATGAAGGTGACTCAAAAAGAAAACAAACATATAAAGGCAAAAGAACCACAACAGAACAAAAACAATCATGTACATGAACCTCAAAAAAGGACATGGATAAGAAAGCAAAATCAATACAACAATGAAGAATGCACACTCGGTCTACAATCTAAGCAAAAGAAACGTGGTTGGTATGTTGACAGTGGATGTTCAAAACACATGACATGTGATAGAGACAGGTTTCTTACATTAAGAAAGGAAAGAGATGGACCTGTCTCATTCCTAAATGATGATTCAACTAAAATCATTGGAAAAGACACAGTCAGGATTGGGAACAAGAATACAAAGGTAGAAAATGTTCTACTAGTAGAAGATATGAAACATAATCTTCTAAGTGTGAGTCAAATGTGTGATCAAGGCCATATAGTTACTTTCGATTCACAAAAGCGCGAGATAAGAAAAGAAGGTTCAAGAAAATTGATTTCTACAGTTGCGAGAACTTCAAGAAACATATATGTGTTAAATGAAATTGGAAATGAAAAGTGTTGTCTAGGAAAGGAAGATGAAAATTGGCTATGACATAGAATAATGGGTCACATACATTTTGATAACATTTTCAAAGTCAACAAAAGAGAAGCAGTCAGATAAATGCCCCAGATCATGAAACCAACCAACACTTTATGCAAGAATTGTCAACAAGGAAATCAAACAAAGACCAGGTTCAAATCAAAGGAATATTCAACAACAAGACCACTAGAAATTGTGCATACTAATCTAGTTCAACCAACTACAACAAAGGGTTTAAAAGGTGAGAAATACTTTATGTTATTAGTTGATGATTATACAAGAATGACTGCAGTTTTCTTTCTCAAGAATAAGTCAGAAGCTTTTGAAAACTTCGAGATCTAGAAGGAAATGGTTGAAAATGAAATGGATTCAAAAATAAAATGCTTGAGATATGATAATGGAGGAGAGCTCACTTGAAATGAATTTATGGACTAATGCAACAGTCATGGAATAAAAAGGCAATTCTCCATTGCTAGGACACCTCAATAGAATGGAGTTGTTGAATGAAAGAACAAGACATTAAACGACCCGAACAATGCTAATGGATTCCAAATTGAAAGATATTTTTTGGACATGGGTAGTGCATACAACAGTTCACATTCAAAACAGAGTAATGCTCAGAAACAAAACAGACAAAAATCCCTACGAGCTATGGAAAGGAAGACCAACAAATGTGAAGCACTTCAGAGTTTTTGGAAGCAAATGCTACATCAAAAGAGAAGATGGCAGAATGGGAAATTTTGACTCCCATGTGGACAAAGGAGTGCTTGTTGGTTACTCAAGTACAAGGAAATCATACAAGTGTTACAACCTGAGATTGAAACAAGTTGTGGAAAGCATCAACGTAACAATTGATGAAACAGATAGACAAGAATTAAAGGAAGAAGAAAATGAATCAATGGAACAAATTTACGAAGAAGAAACAAAAGATGAAAAAGAAGGGGAAGTTGAAGAGGATCCGATAGAAGCAAAAGAGCAAGTTCAACAAGTGCCTCCAAAGACACCTAGCAGACGAATACAAAAGAATCATCCTTCAGATCAGATTATCAGAAACAAAGATGCAAGAGTTGAGACTAGAAGAAGAATGCATTCACCAGAACAAACACACCTAGCACTCACATCTACGATTGAACCAACCTGTTTTGAAGAGGCCAGAAAATATGAATTTTGGAATAAAGCCATGGATGAAGAATTGGATCAAATAGAGAAAAATGACACTTGGGAATTGGTTCCAAGACAAAAGGATAAGAATGTGATCGACACAAAGTGGGTATACAGGAATAAATTGAATGAAAATGGACAAGTTATAAGGAACAATGCTAGATTGGTATGTAAAGGATATGCACAGGTTGAAGGAATCAACTTTGAAGAGACATTTTCCCCAGTTGCCAGAACGGAAGCAATCTAATTGATTTTAGCTTATGCATGCTCCAAAAATATTGAAGTGTATCAGATGGACGTAAAATCATATTTTATGAACGGGGAACTTGAAGAAGAAGTCTACATTGAACAACCAGAAGGATTTCAGTTGTCAGAGAACACAAATTATGTATGAAAATTAAAGAAGGCCTTGTATGGTCTAAAACAAGCTCCTAAAGCATGGTACTCTAGACTGGATAAATATCTACAACATGCAGGGTTCAGAAAATGAAGTGCAAATAGCAACCTCTACATCAAGGTAAGTCAAGATAGTGTTTTAGTAATTGAATTTTATGTTGATGATATTATTTTTGGTAGTGATGATGATAGGTTAAGCCATAAATTTGCAAAGGATATGCCGAATGAATTTGAAATTTCATTACTTGGAGAACTATCCTTCTTTCTAGGACTTCAAATACGTCAAAGAAACCAAGGAATTTTTATTTTTCAAACCAAGTATATCAGAGAAATGCTAAAGAGGTTCGGAATGCAAGATTGAAAACCAATTATCACTCCCATGCAAACTAGATGCAAGTTGAGAAAAGATGATGATTCAAAGTCTACATATCAGAGGCAATATAGGTCAATGATTGGTAGCCTACTATATGTGATAGCATCCAGAACATATGTAATGCAGGCAGTTGGACATGTGGCACGATTTCAAGCAACACCAAAGGAATCACATGTATTAGCAGTGAAGAGGATTTTCAGATATCTCAAAGGAACATGAAAGTTTAGATTATGGTATACAAAAGAAAAGTATCTATCACTTATTACCTACACAGATGCAGATTGGGCAAGTTGTATTGATGACCAACGAAGCACCAGTGGAGCAACGTTCTACTTGGGTGAGTGTTTAGTATCATGGCTAAGAAAGAAACAATCATCAATATATTTATCTACAACCGAGGCAGAGTATATTGCAGCAACAACATGTTGTACATAGGTTCTTTGGATGAAACAAACTCTGACAAATATATAGGTTGAGTATGATGAGCCCATTCCAATCTATTTTGATAATAGAAGCACCATAAGTACCTCAAAGAAACCAGTAATGCACTCCAAGATGAAGCACATTCAAATCAAATATCACTTTCAATAGGAACAGGTTGCAGAAAAGAACACCAGAGTTAAGTATGTGGGCACAAAAGAACAAGTGGCATACATTTTTACAAAACCACTTCCACGGGAATCCTTTGAGTATCTTCACCAGAGACTCGGAGTTATTTCTACTCCAAAATGAATGATTTTGAATGCTTATCTTATATGTTTTAGATGTACATGATAAATCACCATAAAGAGGATAGTTTAGTTAAGGTGAGAAGCCTCGGATAGAAAGATACCTTTTCCATTGATGACAAAGGGGGATAGATTTATTAGATGCAGAGGACAGAGGCATGATTCCAGGTGGAGCAATGGTCACATTGATGAAAATGATAGAGGCATGGTTCCAGGGGGAGCATGAGTGATATGAATTTAGTATTGCATGACATGATTTCAATATTGCATCAGAGTGTTGTCGTCAATGCCAAAGGGGGAGATTGTTGATTAAGGTTGGTTGTCATTGATGTCAACCCTTGAAGAAAGTCTAGTAGAAAATTCCGATAGCACAAAGGTTTGGGCAATGGACCCAAGTTTGTTTGATGTAAAGATGACTCATTATTGTCTTTTCATGGTCGATAAGAAGTACAAATGGATGAACTCCAAAGTGGTCCCCCTATGGTGAAAGCCCTCACGGGAAGACGCTTTGCGGATTGAGTTATCCTAGAAGTATGGTTAGAGAACCCATGCTTAATTGTGTAATAATGAGATGAAGGTCAATGATTTTTTCAATGAAACTATCCTAGATGGATAATGCTTGTCATGCCATTTCCGGTGGTATGTGGAACATCACATAACTCCTCACGGTTAGAGAGTTATGGCCATGTGAAGTTGGAGGACCCTCATGAGTCATCTAGAAGCCCCAAAAAGTCAAAGTGTTTGCAAAAGAAATTATTTAAACAATAAATTTAATGGATAACTCCCTAAAATAAGTAAAATGGGATGCTACATGAAAGTATAAACAAGAGGCAAATATTTCTCATTTAATCACACTTGAACACATTGAATATCTTTTGTTGTGTAAGGCTTATTGCATGTACTCATTGATACATCTGAAGTTGCGAAATTCTGAGGTAGTATGAAAGGTTGATGGTGAAAGTTTTAGAATTACAACGAATACTAAAATACCCTAGTTTTTGAGGCATACACGGGCTGACAGTGTATTAGGGTGCGTACAATACGCAGGCTGACAGTGTATTAGGGTGCGTACGTATGCGGGCTGACAATGTATTAGGGTGCGTACATGTTGGTAAAGCCATGGAAAATTGAAGAGATGAAGATGCAGAGGTTCTAGATTCTGAGATCAAACTCCCAGTAAGGTCTACAGTGCTCAGATACATCATATCTATCCATTGGTTCAAAAGGTATGTCTTATTTCTATGAATAGTTGGATTTTGATGTATCCATGAGATATGTTTATGGAGATTTGAGATTTCTCCCTAGAGAGACTAGTGGCTGCATGGGAACTTCTGCATCAGTCATAACTATAGAAATACAGTGCTGGTATAATTTATCATTGATGCATATTGTTAGAGTTGTGGCACATCTTGTATTTCTTGGCATATAGCTAAGAGTTTTTATGGTACATGGTTGAGAGCCTCTATTTGTGAAGTGGTTGATGTATTGAGAGGTTGAATACCAGAGAGGGTTTTATGTCTGGATCATGTGAGGGATATTATACTTGTTTATGATTACACACATTTATATGGCATATGACTAGAAAGATATATAGAGATTTTGGGTAAAGAGGATGAAAGCACAGGGTACACATACAGTCTGGATACAGTGACAGGTTACAGATCTATGTGAAAGAAGTTATAGAGGGTCAGAAGTTTTCAAGAGAAAGGAAATCCTAGTTTTCAGAAGGCATATGCAGGTTGCATAATAGTTTGGTCGCGTACATACACAGGATGCATAACAGATAGGGCACGTACATACGTGTGTTGCAACACTACAGGTCATGTACCTATTGTATATTTGTTGATACATGTTCAGTTCATGTACATATTGATTACAAGGCAGTTGTACAGGTTGGATGTAGGTTAGTGGTACAGGTTGATACAGTTGTACAGTGGTATATCTCACATTGATAGTGTGACATTGGTTTCATCATTCTATTTCTACATCAGGGTGGTTGGATGGGGCAAGGATAGGTGGTTGTAGCCACCTTCCGGTTGTAGCCGAAAAACATAGGGTGTTGTAGCCTCCTTCTGGTTGTAGCCAGAGAATTGGGGAGTTGGAGCTTCCCTCAAGTTGTAGGCTGAGAAGCTAGGGGGTTGGAACCTCCTTCCAGTTGCAACTCGAAAACAAAGTAAGTTGGTGCTTCCAATGAATGTAATTCTTCAAGACATATAAGAAAAAGCGTTTTGTGGTTTTCTCCCGCCTTGGGTTTCCACGTAAAAAACTGGTGTACTATGTATGTGTATGATTGTTCATTTGTTCATTGCTTATTTATTCTTTAGTTATTGGATGCTAATGCTACATATATTTCACTTGGATTATATGGTTAAAAAGGATTATATTTCTCTATTACTGATTCACCCTAATCCAACAAATATCTCCTTGCAAAAGCTTCGACGTCGAATGGTATTGTCGTATAGAGATGACGTGACAAGGCTGACTCGGGGGTGTGACTAGGACACATGGAACCTTAAGATGACTCAGGACTAAACTAGACTATACGATACTCCTATGCGACAAAGACATGTGGCACTTGATACCGACGTCTTCGTTTGCCTGTGTTATTTGGAATCGAGACTTTCTTAAGCTAATCATTCTACAACCGATCCTACCCTACCGACACTGAAAAGTGTCAAGGATCGATGATCGACGCTAAGCTTACCCAAGTGCTCCCGGATTAACCCTCTCAAAAATTTCCCGATGTCAAAAGTGCATCGAGGATTGGCAATCAGATATGCATCAACGTAGAAACTTTCAGTGATTTAACTCTTCGAGATTTCTCCGACCCCGAACCAATGCATCCATCATCAACTATCGGGGGTTTATCGTGGATCATCTCCATGTTTAGCACTCTCATATTCCATCGACGCCGATGGTGATTGGTTATCTCCTGAAACTGCATGGTGAATTATTAACGCAAAGTTACTCACCTTTTACCAACATTGATGGTGCATCGGTGATCGATGATTATTATTACTGTGTTCCCCTTTTATATTCTTGGGTTTTTCCGATGTCGAACACAAGCACACTTATCACAATGTTAGCTTCATATCTTTAGTTAAAAATCCAAGTTCTTTTAGACACCAGGTTTTAGTTAACAAGTTCAAAAAAAACTGATTCGATCGATAAGAGTCATGAAAAGAAAACAAACCACCCTCCATATTGAACTCAATTCAGACAGTAAAGCAAAAAGAAACAAGTGGTACCCAAAAGTGATAGAATTTCATAAAAAAAATTAGGGTGTGTTGAGCGCTCAACAGGTGGTAAATGTTAAAATATATGACCATATGCCTGTGGTTTTTCAAATTGAACAAGAGTAGGAAAATATTAAGTTTCCTTTTAAATTTAATTCAGTTTGGCTAATTGAACCAAATTTTGTGAACTTAGTGTGTTCCAATTGGTACAAGTTAGTGGGTATAGAGGTTTCTTCTCTAATGGATACACTAGTTCAAAAGTTAAGTTGTTGAAATCTTTGGTCATAAAATGGGAGAGAAAAAAGAAGCTAAAATCTAAAGAGGAATTAGTCCAATTGGAAGTGGATTTGGAAATTCTTTACTATGAATTTCTTGGGGGATTTGAGAGGGATGAAGATAAGGTTTTGGTTGCATAGAAAGAGAAAAGGAAAATGGAGTTGTTAAAGCAGGAGGACGAGACTTGGAGACAAAAAAGTAGAGTAAATTGGCTTGCTTATGTGGATAGGAATACAAAGTTTTTTCATTCCTATGCAAATTTTAGAAGACAAATTAATGCTATTTGGGATATCAGAAAGGTGGATGGTTCTATAACTACAAGTCAAAAGGATTTAGAAAAGGAAATTGTTGGGTATTTTCAAAAAAAAATTAAAGAACATGAGCATCTCTGTATTGTTCATCAATTGAAAGTTATTCAAACTTACCCTAGGATTTTTTTTGTGGAAGAAGGACAAAGAATTGTTGATATGGTTCTATTATCAGAGGTGTTGGCTACTTTGAAAGGTTTTGCTGCTTCAAAAAGTCATGGAACGAATGGTTGGACTGCTGAATTTTTCTGGGAATTCTTTGATCTCTTGGGCTCTGAACTGTTGGAAGTGGTGGAGGAGTCCAAACTGGAGGGTAGGTAACTGGGGCTCTTAATGCAACCTTTCTAGCTATTATTCCAAAAAGTGATAAGCATGATTCCTTTGCTGGCTTTAGACCCATTTCTCTGTGTAATTTGATATATAATATAATTACTAAAATCATTGCTACCAAAATTAAATCATACCTCTCAAAAGGTATATCAAAGGAACAATTTGGCTTCTTGGAGAATAAGTAAATTACAGATGCAATTGGAGTGGCACAACAGGGTTTTCCTAGTATAAAGATAAAAAAATCAAAAGCATTGGTCTTGAAATTATATATGATGAAAGCAAATGATAGGGTTGATTAGAGGTTTCTTAGATTAGTGTTACTTCATATTGGTCTCAACCTAGAAGCTATTGACTGGATTATGGGGTGTGTCAGCTCAATAAATTTCTTTGTCTTAATTAATGGCAGTCCTTCTTATTTCTTCAGAAGTTCTAGAGGTTTGAGGAAAGTTTCCCCTCTTTCCCCTTTATTGTTTTTACTTATTGTTGAAGGTCTAAGTAGAATTCTTCTGAAGCTAGTTGAAGATGGTAAACTTGGAATCTCGGTTGCAAATGGAATTAGGCTTACACACTTGGTTTTTGTGGATGATGTTATTTTATTTGGAAAACATTCTTTAACGGAATGGAAAGTCTTAAAGGACACACTTGACTTGTTTTTCAATGCTACTGGTATGATTTTCAGTTCACAAAAATCTCAATTTTTAGAAGCAGGTTGGTCTGGGAAGGAGTTATTACAGTTAAAAGAATATTTTCCTTATGAGGTAAAATCTTTAAATGAGGGATTTAAATATTTGGGGTTATTTATTAATCCCAATTGATACTCGATGATTGATTGGAGGTAGTGATCCAGATTATTTTCGGCACGAAATGAGAGCGGAGATATAATAAAGAAATGCACAGAGATATCACAGATATCCAATAATATACATAAATGTATCAGAGATGAAACCATAAATAGAGAGATGCAATAATACACGATTTCTATTAATGAAATAAATGTACAGAGACTGTAAAAATACAGAGTGAAAGACTCGCTAGAATGGTGGCAACTTATCTCTGAGAAGAGATCTGACGACTACTCGCATTCTCAAGAAGATGATTACAATGAGGCTCTGAAGGCCTTTTTACAATAAACAGGAATGCCAAAAACCCTAGACATCTAAAAACCTAACCCTAGGAGATGAAACGCCAAAAGTTATGTGGGCCCCGTTTGGGTAAGTTAGTACATCAACTTCCCGGGGTCGTAACTTTTGCATACGATCTCTGTTTTAAGCGCATGATAGCCCGTTGGAAAGGTATCATCGAGGAGATTCATTTTGGGGGCTTAGTCATACCTTCAGCTATCATTGAGAAGCTCGATCCTGAAAAACCTTCATTTAGGCCCTCAAAATGGCCCAGAAAGTTAAAAATTGCTAAAAATAGTAAATTACCAAAATTGCCAGAAAACTGTTTTGAGCCAGTTGGAAAAGGTGGGTGGCCACCGATATCCACTTGGATCAGGTGGCTGCTTAAAAAAGTTGACAAAATAATCTCAAATTGGTGTCATAGATGACTCACTTTAGGAGGCAAGTATATTCTTGTTAAATCAGTCTTGGAAAGCATTCATGTTTATTGGCTATCTCTGGCTAAGATTCGAAAATGTATTTTAGATAGAGTCTGAAGGAGGATGTTCAGTTTTTTGTGGACTGGTAAAAAAGAAAAAAAATGCATACATTTGGTAAACTAGAAAATGATTGCTAAGCCAAAAAAGAAGGGAGGATGGGGCATTAAAAGCATTTTTTGGTTTGGTAAAGCTCTGGAAGCAAAGAGTTGTGGAGGAGTCTAATGATCCCAGGTCTTTAGCATGAAGTGATTCTTAAAAAGTA
>ML791317.1:100966-128496 GCA_009831015.1 Picea engelmannii
TGCAGATCTGAAAACAGTAAAGAACAGCAAACCATAAGAACGCAGGTTGATAACGGAGTTCGGCACAATGTTTGCCTACGTCTCTGGGCCTTTTTCCTGTGGGGGAGGCTTCTTTATTTCTGCTCAAGTGCTCAAAATTACATATCAGCAATGCCCAAAGGCTACAAGACTGATTTGTTCTTGTTGTCCCATATCTCAAGAACCCAATGCAAGAAACGACACGCAAATCTGATGCTCCAAGCTCCCAGAAACGATCCGACAACGTTTCCACCTCAAGGGCTTCCCTGCAACAAACTGACTTTGGCTTGGCTTTCCAACAGCATAACTCTGCAAAAATGACTGTCTATTGGCCTCAAACAGGCCTGGTTTATATAGGAATGGAGTTGGTTTCACTTCCCCAACTTCCTCCAAGAATCTGGCCTCCAAAAAAGCCCAATATCCCCCAAAAATGGAAGAAATCAGCTAAAAATGGTTACATTTAATTAAAAATACCAAATTCTTATTAAAAACCCACTTTTAATAGTTATGTTGGTTAAATCGGGCGCAGCCCCCAAGATCCGGGTGCGCCCCCTTTTCGTGGTCACATGGCGCTATCCATATGGCCACGCGCCATAGCGCGGGCCTCCAATACGTAGTGCTGGCTCTGCTCCTGGTTACATGTGGCGGGTTTGTTGGAACCGTGGGCTTAAATGTTAACAACTCCGCGTGTTTTGTTGACTGTAGCCCCGGTCGCATGGCGGGTAGATAGAACCGCGCCCGGTTATTTGGTAACGGATAGGTCCGTGGCCCATCGTTCCCGCGCCCGTTTTAATGGTGTAGCCCGGTTCTATGGGCTTGTACATAGGGCTACGGCCGAACAACCCGCGCCAAAATCCGTCGTGCTACCGGTCACATCACATAGCACCAAGGGCTGGGGCTAGGCCCCGGCCCTTTTCCCGCCGACGCAAACCTTGACTCAATTCAAATGCAATTGTCGTCGATTGAATAATAATTAACGCCCTCCGGCGCCCTGGCTAGCCCGGCGACCATAGTCCTTTGTTGCCCGAGAGGTCCCGGGTTCGACCCCGGCCACAAACAATCAAAACTTACATTGACCATACAACCAATATTGGGGTGCCACGTGGCAGCCCCTGAGTGGGCCACGTGGCACCTTTTTTTTCCAATGAAAACTGGACACATGTCAACGCCAGATTGGCCCACGTGTGTGGCACGTAAACTGCCACGTCTGCCTGCCGTACTGACACGTCACCCTGCCGTACTGCCAACTGTCCTTGCCGCGTCAACACATCCGTACGCCCTGTAAGCTCGCCACGTCATCTGATGACGTCAGCGTGCCACGTGTCACCCTGTGAGTGGTGACACGTGTCACCTCAATATTGGTCCAAATGTACCCTGAAATTGCCAAATTCACCTGACACGTGTCGCGTCCTGGTGATGCCACGTGTCCTTCGTACGGACCTGCCACGTGTCGCTCTCTGATGCTGCCACGTGTCGTCATCTCCGTCTGCCACGTGTCACAATCTGGTTGGTCCACGTCACCTGTACGGCCCTTCCACGTCAGCTGTACGGACTGACACGTGTCTGTACGGACTATACGGACAGGTACAGTCAGCATCCAAAATTTTGCCTGTTTGGCTTTTCGGACAGAACGCGATATCTTCTCCATACGGACTCCGTTTGAAATAAAAATTATACCACCGGAATCAGGAAGACGAGGCGGACGCAATGGCATGGGTTTCGTCGCATTCCGAGCACTTTCATTTTTGAGCATTTTTCAAGCCCTATCAGGCTTCTGAATCTGATTTCAGATCAATTTGAGAAAGAGTTATTCCAGGAAGAACAAGAGGCTGTATTTCCAGAAAATAAAATGTTGAAAGGATATGATGACAGACTTGTCATCTCTGTACAAATTAGAGTTTCAGGATATCTTGAGTACACTTTAGATGCCCAAATTGATACTGGTGCTATGAATTCCTGTGCAAAGCATGAGGCAATTCCTGAGTACTACTGGCAGCCTATAAATTTATCATTTAGAGATGTTAATAAGACAGAGCTAAAAATTGAACATATAGCTCCAGGTTTCCCAATCTATATTCAGGAACAAAGAATACCAGTAACTTTTTATAGTTTTGATACTGGATCAGATATCCTGCTAGGACAAGATTTTGTTAATAAATGTCTGCCACTTACTGTAGGCAACCAGTTTGTACAGCTATATGTAAATAATAAGCTTATGAAGATTCCCAGCAAGACTGTCTTTGAAAGCAGAATTATTGAAAAAGAGTCTGCAAAGAAATTAGAACATTCTGCAAAAAGCCTGATTAAGATCCAGAAGATAGTTAATCATATTAATAAACATGGTTTAGAAGCAATAAGAGAAATTAAGGAAAAGATTGAAAAAGATTGCACATCTGACTATCCTGATGCTTTCTGGACTAGAGAGCAATACTTTGTGAATCTACCTTACAAGGAAGATTATTTGCCAAAACCATAGAAGGCCTCTGCAAACCATATGTCTCCTACAGAGTTAGAATACTGTAAAAAGGAAATAGGAGAATTACTGCAGAGAAAATTAATAGAGACCAGCAGAAGTCCATGGGCATGTCCAGCATTTTATGTTAATAAACATAGTGAACAAAAAAGAGGTAAACCTAGGATGGCTATCAATTATAGGGCTTTGAATGAAGCCTTGTTGCCTCTCAGATTCCCATTGCCTAGTAAAGAGTTGCTATTCTCTAAAATTGGCAAATGTAATGTGTTTAGTAAATTTTATCTTAAAAGCGGATTCTGGAAAATAGGTATTGTTCCAGCAGACAGGTATAAAACAGCTTTTGTTGTTCCTCAAGGACAGTACCAGTGGAAGGTCATGCCATTCGGCCTGAAAAATGCTCCTTCAGAGTTCCAAAAGAGAATGGATGACATATTCAGACATCTTCCTTTTGTAATTGTATATATAGATGACTTGTTGATATGTTCTGTAGATATTAAGCAGCATGTACAACATTTGCAAGCTGTCTATGAGATTTTGTTCAAACATGGATTAGTGCTCAGCAAATCCAAGTTGTTTTGGGCACAATCAAAGATAGAATATCTTGGACTCATACTCTCCCAAGGAGAAGTAGAACTCCAGGATCATGTTCTGAAAAAATTATCTGAGTTTCCTAATGAAATTATGGATATTAAGCAACTTCAGAGGTTCTTGGGTTGTCTCAATTACATTCGGCAATTCTATGAGAATCAAGCAAAGGATGTGAGAATCCTACAAAAGAGATTGAGTAAATCCATACCCTGGAACTATAAGATGACTCAAGCTATCCAGATTATTAAGCAAAAGATCCAGAACCTTCCCAAACTACACCTCGCAGACTTGTCCATGAAATTAGTTTTAGAAACTGATGCATCTCATGAAACATGGGCAGCAGTTCTTCTTCAGAAGAATGGACCTAAACTGGAGGAAGTTTGTATGTATACCTCTGGATTCTTTAGTGACACTGAGTCAAAATATCCCTCTTCACATAAAGAAATTATTGCTGTCAAAAATGGCATCAAGAAATATAGAATGTTTCTTAAGCCTGTACATTTTATTGTGAGAACAGATTTGAAACATATGAAAGGGATGCTGACTAATCATAAGCTGCTTGAACAGGGAAACAACAGAGTGCTGCGATGGAGTCTCTGGCTAGATGGTTATGATTTTGGTATTCAATATAAGCCAGGGAAAGAAAATTGTATCGCAGATTTACTCACAAGAGAAGCCTCTCCTGCAAAACAACAAGACAAAACCATAAAATGGCTTCATCCTCCTTGACTTCTATATCCAGGGAGGCACCACCAGGATTCAAATGGATCTTGGTCTGTATAAATTGTAAATACTGCTTATGTTTTGATTGTCTAGTATGCTGTATAAAGAATAGTCCTGCTTGTTTACAGATATTAGAATTTTGGGTACAAAAGTATAGTGGCTATGAATCTTTTGGCCATTATAACCTAGACAATCCTTTGTTTTTATCTAGGTTTATACAAAACTACTTACTCATTGGGCATTTATGTCTATTCACTAAGGTTTACATACTTTAAACCTTGATGATTGAGCTTTCTGTGGTGAGAGTTTTCTTCAAGTTGATTTGAAATATCCATAATATTGTTTGATATGAGTCTAAGTTTCAAATCCACATCAGGATCTATCTTTTTCAGAACACAAAACTGAAGATGAAATGAAATGACCCTGATGCAGTGGTTTACTTAGGAGCTCCCAAATAAGCCTATGAGAAATTCAACCCAACCCAGATCATTGATGTCCGAGTTATTAAAGTCCATCTGAATCCTGACAACATGCACATCTTCCTTTGATAAAACTTTCAGGCATATATAGCCTCGATGGATAGGCCACTTGGTTGGATCTACTGCTGCCAAGCCTTTGGCCCTCTGTCACAAGGTCGTGGGTTCAACTCTCATTGGATCGGCCGGGGTTGGGCACATATATGTTGTTCTAGGCATATCCTAAATTCACCTACAACTGCCCTCTGTCATGAGGTCGTGGGTTCAACTCTCACTGGATCGGCCGGGGTTTGGCACATATATGTTGTTCTAGGCATATCCTAAATTCACCTACAACTGCATACCTAAGCTCCTGCTTGGGTTCAACTCTCACTAGGTACACCGGGGTTAGGCGCATATATGTTGTTCTAGGCATATGCTAAAGTCTCCAAACACCAACAACTGCATACTTGAGCTCCTGCTTCAAATTCAAATATATTTACTAGGACCAAACACTTGTACAAAGTGCACAATCTAAAATACAACATTCTTATTCAGTTCCATAGGTCAACCCTTTACTAGGGCGCAACTCTCTTGTCCCGGGTTGGACCCTCTTGATAGGGTGCGACCTCTGTAAGGTTCAAGGGTACTTCCCCTACCCTCAATGGGGTTCATTCCCCCTCTACTCAAGAATAATACATCCCTCGCGGCCCTTATTATGGGCTTTGTTGTTATTCACTTAGTAAACTGTCTTTTAAGAGGCAAACAAAATGTTGGTGAAAATTCTCTTTTCATGTCTCTGAGGTGTAGGACAGTCGGTGACAGAGTGTGCTATTAAGGCACTCCATGATTCTAAGTCATCGGTTTGAAACCTGCGGGGACAAAAAATCCAGCCATGTTAAGGGTTGGTGTGGCTCAGGCCGGGTGTGATCCCCGGGTGATTTTGACGGCTCGGGTGTGATCCTTGGGTGATTTTGACGGCTTAGATGCCTCTGATTTGCAGTTTCTTAGCCACAGGTTAGTCCCACATGTCACTAAAAAAAAAAAAAAACTTCTCTTTTCATACAATTATTAGAAAAGATGTGTAAGGGTTTTTAAATCCATCCAACAAGGCATTAAAAGCTGTATATTTCATTGCTCTTTCTCTATGGGTTTGAAAGGGCCTTAACCTTGATAGGGAACCGGTCAAGTAGGATGATGGATATCAACGAGAAAACATGCTCCATATACAAGACCTTTTGGGCTAAGACTTGTGTGGAAATGAACTTGGGAGATAGGTTGCATGAAGGAATTCATATACACTTTAGGAATTGATCTTATCGACAATAGATCGACTATGTTAAAATTCATTTCCAATGCTCCATTTGTCATATGTATGGTTACCTTAGGTGTACTTTCCCTAAGAAGGATTCACCCGACAATGTGGAAGAAGTAGAAGAGTGTATGAGTACATGGCTCAAGCTCACAATCAGCATGAGGATGATTACGAGAAGAGCCATAATCCCTCTTCATTGAAAGGTAAATCTATCTCTGAGGATTCATTTTATAGTGTTGTGAAAAAATACTAAAAGATATAGCTAGAGCAAAAGCTTTGTCTTCCATCCCCAAGAAGACATTTTCTAGGGAGATGAGATGGAGTCTGATCAAATAAATAAAGAAGGAGAGATCCCTAGTGGTTCCAGCCACGTTGCTAAGAAAAATCCTTTTATCTTTGTAGATGTGATTAACATGAGGGAGATCGACCAGAAAAAGAAAAAATCTACTTAGGAGGTTACTCCTTTAGTGGATTTAGACACCCTATATGAAATGGAGGAGTTAAAAACTTTCTTGAAGGGAAAACCATTCCTCTCAAAAGTTGATCTACTAGGAAGGGGGTTAAGGTTTGCACAACCCTTAACTCTTGTTCAAATTTGGTTTGAGGAGACTCTTTTGTTGGGTGGGGGGGGGATCCATTCCAAAGAAGAAGAAATTTGAGTCTACTGGGAGTATCAACACCTATTACTCATCAGATGGAGATTTTGCCCCCTTTGAAATAAAAAAAATATGATCTAAGATTAATGAAAAAGAAGGGTGTTATTTTGGTGGAAGAGGGAGTTGAAGGGAGTATTGTCATGGATTAGGGGGAAGGATAGGCCAATTCTAGTAAGAAATTCTCCTTTCTCAAGAAAATAAATAAGCTCATTGGGAAGTTGTATCTAGTGAACAAATGAATATTCAAGGGATCCTTAGAGCAGGAAAATCCCACTCCAAGGTTCCAAAATAATTGGGCTTTCTTATAACATCAGAGGTTTGGTGAGTGCCTATAAAAGAAACTCCTTGAAGAGGGTAATTGCAACAAAGAATATTGAGATAATTTTGATTTAGGAATCCGTTATGGAGGTTGGTAAGGTCAAATATTTATTGTTTCCATCACTTCTTAGGTGGAGGTTTGAAGCTCTTAGTATAGAAGGAAAATCTAAGGGTCTAGTGATAGGTTGGTACAAGTTTCTCCAGTTCAGGTCAGTCTCTTTTATTCATAATGTTGGCATTATTGATTGTGTAATGTCATTGATGGCAACATGAATCAAACATGGACAGTCATATGTTGATGACGTTGATGAAAATGAAGGAATAGAGGAGTCCCTCATATTACCAGATCATGAATACGATCTATCAGGTGGATCAATGCAGAGAAGATCAAGAGAGATAGCCTTATGATTGGATAGAGACAACGCATAGAGGAGGCCTTGTGATTGGATAGAGATAGAGCATAGAGGACCACACTGACATGAAGTTCATGAGAGAAGGCACATTTGAGTGAAGCAGAAACATAGTTCTACAATTGAGGAAATATGCACAAAGAATTGTGGAGTAATGATGATGGTTCATTTGATTTGTGAAAACTTGCAGACTGTTCAATCGAGAATAGGATTTGTCAATCACAGATATTGATGTTGGGTCATCAGATCAAAATAAGAGCACGATCAAATAGTAAAGAACGAAGAATGATGTTGATCGTTGGATCAAAATGAAATCATAATTAGACGGCTCATATCTCTTTCCTTGAGTCCATTGAGCAACCAAAAATGGATAAGTATCATTTTCTATCTATATCACTTAAAAATTTCTAAGTATGGTTCATTATGGAGGTAACGAAAGTTGAGCGTGCATTTTGATGAGATCCGATAAGAGATATGAGTCCAAGAGTCCAAGAGTCTACGAACTCAAGAAAAATCATTTGGAATTTTTTCTAAGTATAGGTTCATCTTTGAGGTTGTGGAAGTTGGGGGTACATTTTAATAACACCATAGAAGATATGTGAGTCTGTGAGTTCGCGAATGTAAGAGTCCGTGAACCCGTCACACAAAATAATTCTAAGTAAAAGTCCATGTTTGAAATGAATGAGAATCGTCCACTCAATGGTTGATTAAATCCAAATCGTAGATCTGTCTAAAGCGCCTAGATAAACCAAAGTCGTCCACTCAACACTTGATTATATTTGAACTATCGATCTAATTAAATGCCAAGATAAGCAATGAAAAGGAAGACATGTGAGTCCGTGAACCGTCCACTAAATGATTGATTAAATCATAGTCATCGATCTCCAAAGTATGAAAAGGTTCAAAGACTGTTGGAGTTGCAAGGAAGTGAAGATCTAACATGTTGGAAACACTGAGAAGGGGGGTGAATCAATATTACCTTTTATCCAATTAGTAGTCATTTTTAAAACTTTTCAACCAAAACAATAAATTAACAATGGAATTATTTAAGAATAGTTAATTATTTATCATTAACAAGAATTACGATGTATGTATAACAACAAGTTGTGATTGTGAAGAACGCCAATCCTTTTTAGAGCACCAACTCTAGGAGACACAAATACCCTTTCTTTTCTGAGCACCTACTAAAGGAAGTTGCAACTCCCTGCTTCTTCAAGCACCAAATTGAAAGGAGGTTCCAACCCCCTAAATTCTTCAAGAACCAACTTAAAAGGACACACCGACCCCCTATCGTTTCAGGCTTCTTCCTAAAGAGGACTATAGTCCTCCCTAGCTCCTCCCTTCCACCCTCACTGCGGAGTTTTTTCCAAGCTTCTACCTGAAGAGGACAACAGTCCTACCTAGCTCCTCCCTTCCACCCTTACTGCGTGGTTTTATTTTTACTATGTCATATATACTAGTGACTCTGCTTCAAGTATACTCAAATATCTCCCGAGTCACATAAATATCTTGACTTTTCTTCCTTGGACTCTCCTCTTAGATATTTGAATGAAAACCCACATAGACACTTTATTTCCTTCATAAATATTCGTTTATATAGTCTTCTAAGGGGTGTGATTTTAAATCAATGTGTCTTTTGACATTGAAACATTGAACCCTTTTGATTAAATAATGTTTATCTTAAAACAATATTATTTCTCTTTTGTTTTTATCCATAAATCTAAGTGAAGGCCTTTTAATTATAATCATGTTTTTAATTGGGTTAACTTAATTTATAACCACCCATTTTTTTCTTTTCACATACCATGGGTTTCCAAAACCATGGGCTTGAAACCACCATTGGTAAAATCAATTGTTAGATATTTCTTTTAACTTGTTCATGCTCTTTTAAATATAAAAGTAATATATACTAGTAAGATTTACTTTCAGTTTTTTTCACATGCACCTCTCTTTTACATAACTTCTCTTACTTTTATTTATTTCAATTTCTATTTTTTCACATGCACCTCTCTTTTACTTAACTTCTCTTACTTTTATTTATTTCAATTTCTACTTTTTCACATGCGCCTCTCTTTTAAGTAGCTTTACTTTATTTATTTATTTCAATTTCTACTTTTTCACATGCACCTCTCTTTTACATAACTTCACTTTATTTATTTATACTTTTATTTATTTATTAAAGTTAAATTATAAGGGTTTTATTCGTTTAAACTTTAACCTCATTGTCTCCTTAAAGTATGAGAGTGGATATGTGTTTCTTATCATCATCTCTCCAATGCCTAGATTGTGATGAATGGCATGTGTTCCTTTCTAGAAGTCTAGAATCACAACTAGCATGTTCTCCCTTGCTTCTTGGGGTTTGATGTGCATCCTTGGTAGTTTCTTTCATTTACATAGTGGTAAGTTGTGATTATAATGAATATCTCTATGTTTAGACTCCAAACCATCATCATCTAGATATGATTTCTCATTGCCATGCTCCCATGCCACTTAAGCAATCAACAACTAGCTCATCATCGATTTTCAACTCTACATTTATCCTTTGATCATCAATAACATATTGGCCAACATTCTCTTTAGTAGGGAGTGAGAAGGGACATCAACTAGTTTTATTAGAATCTGCCTAACATGCTCTTCACTTCAATATGTAGTCAACTATGAGCAGATTAATGATTAGAATTCCCATTTCACATGAATTTGTACATATTTTGTAGAGTTCTTCATGATCTTTTTAGTTCTATCTCACCAAAAGGCCTAATCTTACTCTTTAACAACCCTAAATAGTACTTTAAACAATGTTGACCTCATTTGTCCCTTTATTTGCTAGAACATTGATTGACATGAAAGACATAGTAAAATTCTTCTCTGTTTTTCTCTGAGAGGATGACTACTTCATGACTTGGCTATACATAACCTTATGCAACAATTTCCTTAATGTTTTCTCCATTTACTTAGTATAATAGGGTATATCAACATAGTTATAATCTTATGAACTATATGGACCTTTGTTGACATCAATGATCATTCATAACATATGATATCCAACATTCTCACTGCATCCAACATTCTTTGATTGAAATCAATGACAACACTGCATCCAACATTCTCCCCCTTTGTCATTGATGGCAACACTCTATGTTTCTCTTCCCCTTTCAAAACAATGGAAAAGGGTGACTCTGTTTTCACTGGCTGCTCCTTGGACTGTATTGACTCCCCCTGAGATAGACCTTCCTCAAACTCTTCAAAGGCTGCTACATAGATCTTAGACTCAAACTCTCTTGGAGATGCAATCCACTTTTGTCATGTTGGTGTTTTTGGTCTTTATAGAATGGTTCAAAAACCTACCATATGCTTCTTGAGATATATTTGTCCCCCTTTGACAATAATGATGAAAGGATCTGTATTTTTCATCTCCCCCTGTGACTGGGTTTTCTTCTTCTTATACTTGGTTGGATCTACTTTCTGCCAGAGGGATGACTCCTCCTGTAACCAAGCAATCATGCTACCGAACAATCTCTTCTCTTTTAGAGAACCGTAACTACCCTTGTCAACAATACTTTGTCCCGTGATCTTCAAGGGACTGTTATACATAGTCAAGAATGTAAGAGATGTATGCCTTTTACCAATGGTCCTTCACATATCAACTCTTCTCTGGATGATTTAACCATGCTACTTATTTGTTGTGACCAATGTTTATCTCATCGTCACTCAAATATAATAGATATGGCATTGTGCATCGTTAGATTGGATCCCTCTTAGAGACAAAGCTATGATACCATGTTGATTTTCAACATGCTCTAATACCATGTTGAAATCCCTACTCAGACACCTAGGTATTTTGTTATCTAGTGATTTCCTTGTTGTAAATCAAATTAGCAATTCATAAAACAGAATAAAATTGTTGGAATATTCAACTCAAGTAAAGATAGCAGAATCAATGATGGAAACCAAAATATCATACAAAATACACAAAGATATTCTTCCCATCAACTAAGCTTACTATTAAAATAACTTCAAATCTTACAAGGGATCCCTTACTAGGAAAATGGCCCATAGAAAAATACAAAAACTTTGGACAGTACCTGCAAACCATAACAACTCCTGACCTATTGTATGACCTTATTTTTTCACGTTTCACGAGATGTACACACCTTTCCTTAAGAAAACACCGCATATAGGCGCCTGTCTCCATTGAAAACCACACACAAACACAAAGTATATATGAAAACTATGTATGGTGTGACCCTATTGTTGCAACTCCAATCTATTGAAACCCACTTGTGACTACCTCTATTCTCTCTTCTCCCTGACCTAATCTCTAGATGGAAGTCCTTCCATCTATCCAATATCTCCTTGAATCACAGTCCTTTGTGATCTAACCCTTGAACAAAAGTCCTTATTTTCTCTCTCATGTGTATCAACACACAATGTCTCACACAAGTTTCATCCCCTCGAGTCACGTTCTTTCATGATTCAAGCACTTGAACAAAAGTACTTATTTTCTCCCAAGTGAATGGAATGACTCCATACTAGTAAAAGTCCGTCTTTGCTATCTCTATGTGAAAGTGACCTTTCTCCTTTACCCTAATCTTGCTTTTATAATCTTGAGTTATGACCTAACGTTAATCTCCAAAGTGATTGAGAGTTGAGATTACTTCTCACCTCACTTGATATCAATGGCTAAGATTTAAATCACTAATGCTAATTAAAGCATTTATTTAAATATAACTCAACTAATTAATACAAGAAATTTACTTTAATAATTCATTTAATTAAAGTAAAGTCTCAAGGTAGAAGGATTTGGATGACTTCCACATGTCTAGACACTTAGACCTGTGCGGAAGTACCTATCATATGCTACAAACATCAAATTTTTTTCACTACAAGTCTTCTGATAACTGGTTGCATTACTTGCATCAATGCCAACAACCTCAATGGATTTTGTTACCCATTAAGGATAATGACTCTCTCTTGCAAAATGTGTCTCTGCATTGCACTCATTTTGAATAGACTTAACCATACTATCAATCATTTCAAAATTTTCATCATAAATTTGACTAGCAGTCAGTTCACCATTAGTCAATCCTCCATTAGAAATATGACTAAAAGTCAATTCAAATGCCCAAATAGATTCAAAGATGAGACTAGGTTGTTTAGAAATTAGGTGAATTGATTAAAAAATCCTCAATATTTACTGAATCATGTTCTAAAACACCAAAATAATATGTTAATAGAGAAACACCCAAAGTTGTCTCATCGAAGATAGCATTCCTTCAAATGATCACCTCCTACTTGAATGAAACAAACACTCGCTACTAGCTAGGCTTTAGAATCTTCAAATATTTGATCATGATGCATGAATGGCACTTTAGATCCAACTTCTCCTACTTTTCATCCATACTATGTGCACAAGCTATGCATCCATAGGTCCTAAGATGTCCAATTGAATGTTTCCTTCTACTCTATGTCTCAAGAAGAGTTACATCCCACACTACTATGGTTAGAATCATGTTCAAAATGTAGTTTTGGTAGGCAACGAATTCTATCCAAAACTTGGTTGGAATTCCATTCGCTTGAAGCAAACGTTTATCCATCTCAATCAAGGTCTTGTATTTCCATTCAACAATTCCATTATGTTGATGAGTGTATGGCATTGTTTGTTTCCTTAAACTTACATTCTAGGAGAAGTATCCCTCAAAGGATTTACTTACAGATTCTCCTACATTATCAAAGATCAAACACTTCATAGGTCATCCACATTGTTTCTTAGTGAATGCCTTAAACTCTTTAAATTTCTCAAAAACTATGTCCTTTATCTACAAGAAATATACCCAAGTAAACCTAGAGTAATCATTAATGAAGGTAAGAGCATACATTGCACCAACTAGTGTAGGTTGATTCATTGTACAAGGATCATTTTGTGCAAGCTCTAGATGTGACTTTTCCCTCCATGACTTTCCTTTCTCAAATGTTTCTTGTTGATGTTTACCAAGAACACAACCCTCACATATGCCTTCTTGAGGAACTACTCTGGGGAGGCAATGGACCATATTCAACTGAACTATTCATTTCATAATTCTAAATTTCATATACCCTAATCACTCATGTCAAATTCTACTTCTATCATCAGTTTTGGACACAAGAGAAAATGGTATTGTTTTCTTCTTTGAACCCTTAGAACTACAAAACTTGCACTCTATCCCTAACATCAATAATACCCTAGTATGTAGATTTTCGTAGTTAGCCATAATTGTGGTAAGCCTTATGGATGTGAATTATGTTGGAGTTTAGAAACACCATTTAAAAAAAAAAACATTTAGAGTGGCCACTCCACCCATCACCAAAGAAGCCGAAAAAATGCTAATGAGAAATACAAAAAGAGAACTAATAGAGTGAATAATAAAAATGAAAAGTGAATTAACTATTAAAAAATAATATATATTAATAAGAGGGGATTGAGACAAAAGACTAACGAATATGAATGGGAGGGGAAATGGTCAAATTAATAAATACTTATTAGAAACTAATTGAATAAATAATCAAAATTAATACTAATAATAATAGTAGGCAGAATGCGGGGGAATTATAAATAAAAGTATATTATAAAAATATTAACTAAGAATATAAGCAATGAGAATATTAGATAAGGTTAGAAATAACAATTGAAAAGTGAAATAATCATTAGAAACCCAAATTAAATTAAGGAATCATATTAAAGGCAATATAGAAGCTAAATAATTGTGGAAGGGTTATTCTAGTTAGTGTTAAGGAGATAAAGGGGACGATGAGAGGGGTTTTTATAAAGACAAATAATGAGGTATTAATGAAGAGCAGAAGAGATGTTACAAGTATGAATGGCGGGAAGGGGTTCATTGTCGAAGATGATGGATGATGGGCTTCAAAGAGTGCTTAAGTTTGTGATTGCCTTTTTGTTTAAATTTATTTGGTTGTTTTTCAATTTCTAGGGATTCCCTAATGATTCTAGAGGAGCAGTGGGAAATAGAGGTAAGGATTTTGGTATCAGTAAAGCAGATGAGGTGTTTAATGTTATTGGAATGCTCATCAATGGCCAATTTAGAAAGAATTTTATGATGAGTATCAACAACATTAATGCAAGAACATTCTTGGCTAAAACAACTATCCTACATGCATTTAAATTCATACATACGCATGGAATACTTAGAAGTAATTCCAATTGAAAGTTCAGGTCTTGGGCGTGCCTAATTTTCCCTAGGATGCATTTCTAAAGCTCTTGGCATCCATCTTCCTAAATTGTGGAAATAAGGGCAATTTTGTTTTGAAGCACTTAGACATGGAGTCATGGTACAAGATGATATGGACTTGTAGATAATTAACGTAGAACTCATAAAATATTGTAGAACCATATTTGGAATCTTAACACGGCCTTGGCATTCTTTTTTGTGATGATGGTGTGCATTTCATGGAAAACGTCAAAACGATGTCAAAGGGAAGTTTTGAGCGAAAACTATGTGCATGTGGAGCTAAATCCATAAAATACAAGACTCGTATTTTGTGCCCAAATTACATCCCATCGACCATCATAGATTGTTTCCTCATATCATGCATAAAACCAAATTGGTATGCATTTTTGTAAGGCCTCTCAAAATTTTTGCACAACATGTAAAAAGAGAGCATAATTTTGGTATTTTTGCATAGCAACACTTTTTTTTGGATCAAATTGAAAATTTGAAAATGTAGAAGGGTGAAGAATGATAAAATACAAAATATCCAAGTTGAATCACTTAATTTGGCCAAGAAATGAACCTTAGGTGGGAATTTAAGTGAACCTTGACATTTTTGGTCAATTTCAACAAAATTGCATAAGTTGTTGACTTGGCAAATTCGATACAAGTAAATGGAGGCAAATTTTAAAATATAAGACATGGGTTTTGTCGGCAATGTGAAAATAATTGGACATCAAGTCTCAATTTTTTTAAATAGACACCAATGCAAATTTTGGAGTGCATTTTCTAAGCCCTCTTACACAGATTTATACTATGATTTAACCATAGACTTGGAAATTTTGAGAAGTTAATGCAAATTTGACAATTTTAATGAATTTTTTTAAACCCTAGATTACAAATGGTCTTTTTCAAATTTGAACATTTAAGGTAGTTGAAATGCCAAAATCCAATGAGCTCAAGCATAAATATGAAGTTTGTGAATGCAAAAAGGGCCCTCGACTCTCTTTGGTTTGGGGTTTTTGTAGTGTGTGTTGTTATGGGATCTATAGAACTGTGCATAGGCTTCGTGAATATAACGAGGACTAAGAGAATTTACCATTGACACAAATAAAGATTGTAGAGATTGTGGTGAAATTCTTTGTCGTAATTTTGTTTTATAATAACATATTGTGCGTGGAATGTGTGTTATTATTTAATGCACTTGGAGATTGTAGTTTATTGTGAGTGATTTCACTGTGTGACTTTGATTTGTAGGTCATAGTAACTGCATAAAATATTTTCTTTGAGGTGAGTTTAGATCAATCAACCAATTTGGGTTATATAGGATTTTCCAAAAGAACAAGGAATTTGGTAAACACCTTGATTTAAAAGAGGGTTAGATCTCTCCATGACATTTCTAAAAAAATTCTTAAGAGTTTTTAGAAATAATTTCATATATGTTTTTTGGCTAAGACCTTGAATTTTGAAATAATTTCATATATTCTTTTTGTCTAAGACCTTAGAAATATGATCGGTGCTTCCATGAATGTAAGAGAGTGAAATTTGGCCTTCGGGAGAAGGAAGGGTGCAGGTTCTTAGTTTTTAGATGGATAACATAATGGAAAGCTCTATTGATCTGGGAGATAAAATAACCATTGGCCTACAGGGCAGTAGTGAGGATGGATCTTTCTTTTGAGGTGATAGAGGTTAGAAATTAAGGCATCTCTACATATAAAATTTTTAAGATTTTTTTTTTGGTCAGGGTGGTAGTGGGTTTTAGCGTGAAGATATCTCTTAATGAGTGTTTTTTATTTACTTGGTGGGAGAGGGTACCATCAATATGTTGGATGACTAGACCATCCAGGAATAGAAGCAATTTATCTTGTTGGGTTACCATGGTAAATTCGATGTTGGGAGATAAGAAATTAAGATGGTTAAAGAATGATGTAAGGAATGAATGGCCATGGGGCCAAATGACAAAGGTGTCATCCATGAAATGAAACCAACATTTGGGTTTGAGATGAAATCTATTAATTGTTAATGCTTCAAAGTGTTCCTTGAAGATGTTTTCCACTATAGAGGATAAGGATGATCCCATCACTATGCCTTTAGTTTTTGATAGAATTTATGTTTGAAACCAAAGAAAGTAGGAGTAAGAAAAAAATTAATAAGATTTATGGTCTCCTAATCAACTAATTTTGAGATAAGTTCTAGGGTTTTTGCAATAAGGAATTTAGTGAAGAGAGATGCGATAACAAAAATAAGAACAATGAATAACACTCTTAGCAGCGACATTGATTGTTAATGTCTTTCAAAACAAACCCACTAGGCCAAAATTTGACTTTCTTACCAACTTAGGTGAGTTGTGGTACAAACAATAGTTTGGCAGTAATATTTGGTACATGGTAAACTGTAGATTTTAACCTTGTAGAATTAATTACTGCAAATAGATTCTCAATAAAATGGAAAAGATACAATGATACACACACACATTACAAAAATATTTTTACCCTAGAAACCTAATTAGGCAAAACTAACAACATGTTTAGAGTTGCACCTCTAATCTTCTATTCATCATATTCATTGTTTATAATATAATATACATATAAGATCATGTGGCATCCAAACCCCAAATCTATTGAACTAGATTAGTGAACCCTAATTCCTTAACTGGAATTAGAAAACCATTAGCAAAAACCATGTGCCAAAAACAAATGCAAAAATCTGCCAAAAATGGACCAAATTGTTTTTCTCGTGGGCTCCTGCCCCAAAACCCTCAAAAACCTCCCAACTGGGGGGTGCTAAGCACCCCCTAGACCCCCTTTTCTCTAGTATCAATGTATAGAACATGGGATCAATTTTGCAAATAATATAACACATACCCAACATAAACATCATAAATTACACCATCCTCACAATAAATGCTAATGCTACCAACAAAACTACTGACAACAATAAGTGCACTGTAATATTCCAGATATAAAAAGTATGCAGAATAGAAATAAAATGCTAGAAATTGTAGATGAACAAAAATATAACCATAACAACACCACAATAGTACCAAAATGATACCAGAATAACACCAGAAAGAGCACTTTGATTACTGAGAGCAATGTTCACTTGCCTCTTCGAGGGGGAAACTTCCAGCAGAGTAGAACTCTATTACAATAATATCCAAGAAAAAATTTCTCATACCCTCGACTCCTATTTATACTAAATATGTCTATCAAAAGAACCATCTAGAGGAAGGTCCTTCTAGAAGAGAAAGCTTCTATTAGGTCTTCTTACATTCGACTTATTGTTAGGCCTTATTAATACTGACCTTTATTACATCGGAACATATTATTCTACCTACGTGAGGTGTTAGGTCCCTAACATATCCTCCCCCTTAAAAAACAACCTTGTCCTCAAGGCTTGAGATGTGGAAATTGTTGCAGAATGGTAGTTGATTCCCAAGTGGCATCAACTGGGGTTGTATCTTTCCATTGGACTAACACTTCCTTGATGGTTCACTGATGCAGGCAACGCTCACGCTGGTCTAAAACTGCTTGTGTTTTTATCCAAATGGAGCCTTCTTCGTCCAACTCAGGAAGGTTGGTTTGAGTTTGGCACTTAGTTCCAATCACCTTCTTTAAACATGAAACATGAAAAATAGGATGTAGCTTAGAATGATTGGGCAAAGCTAACTGATAGGCCACCTGTCCCACACGCTTGAGAATGGTATAAGGACCATAAAATTTGGGCACCAGTTTCTGACAATGGTCAGCCTTGAGGGAATTTTTCTTGTAAGGTTGCAGTCAAAGAAACAATCGATCCCCTTCTGCAAATTGACGTTCAAAGCGACCTTGATTTTCTTGTTGCTTCATGCAATTCTGGGCCATGACCAAATTCTCTTTGAGGGTATGGAGAATATCCTCTCGAACTATAAGCATTTGGTCAACCGCCTGGACCTTCAAGACACCTAGAAAATATGAGAGAACTAAAGGTGGATTTTTTCCATATACCGCTTCAAAAGGAGTCATGTGGGTAGTTGTATGGTATGAAGTGTTGTACCACCATTCAGCTAATGGTAACCATTGAGCCCACTATTTTTTCTTTTCTGAGGCAAAACACCTAAAATATGTTTCCAAACACTTGTTGACAACTTTAGTTTGACCATTAGTTTGTGGATGATAAGTTGTGCTGAGATGCAATTGGGTGCCTTGTAGCTTGAACAGTTCTTGCCAAAAATTGTTGGTGAAAGTTGGGTTGTGATCATAAACAATAGAATGTGGCATGCCATGAAGTTTGAAGACCTGGTCCATGAAAAGTTGAGCCACAGTGGATGTTGTAAATGGGTGTTGAAGAGAACATAAATGAGCATACTTGGAAAGACGATCAAATACCACCATGATGACTGATTTATTGCCCGATTTAGGTAATCCTATAATAAAATCCATAGAGATATCTCGCCAAATAACAGGTGGAATCGGAAGCGGTTGTAGTGTGCCAAAAGATTTGACTGTTTTGTCCTTATTGCATTGACACACATAACATTCAGCCACAAAATTACGAACGTCCTGTTTCATACCATCCCAGAAAAAATAACATTTGACCTTGTCATAGGTTTTGGTAAACCCAGAGTGCCCAGCTGTGGATGTAGCATGAAGCTCATAAAGTACCATGGATTTAATTTTTGACTATTTACTTAAATACAAATGGCCTTTGTATCAAATCTCAACATGGAGCCAAGAGCACCTTGGGGAAACTGGAGAAATGGACTGCAATTATTGTATCAGATGCAAAATTTTGGGATCATGTAGCCATTCCTGGCAAACGGCTTAGAGCCAATATGGTACAATGAAAGAGAGAGAAAAAAGGGACCCTTCATCTTCATATTTTTGAGAAAGTGCATCTGCAACCACATTGTCTTTTCCTTTCTTGTAAATGATCTCATAATCATATGCAAAGAGATTAGTCACCCATTTTTGTTGCTATGGGGATGAAATGAGTTGTTCCAGAAAATACTCGAGGCTTTGATGATCTGTCTTAATTTTGAAGCATTACCCAAATAGATAAGGGCACCAAAGATCAATGACATGCAGAATAGCCAACATTTCCTTTTCATAGATTGATTTTCCCAAATTTCGGTCAGACAATTGTTTGCTAGTAAAGGCCAAAGGCCGACCCTCTTGCATAAGGAAAATGCCAATTCCTTTCCCTAAAGCATCACATTCCAGGACAAAGGTCTTTGTGAAATCAAGAAGGTTCGGGACTCGAGTGGTGCACATGACCATCTTCAATGTTTGAAAATCCTGAGCATCTGTTGGAGTCCAAGTGAAATAATTATTTTTAAGGAGTGCAATGAGAGGTGCTACAATCTTTCCATAATTCTTAACAAACTTTCGATAATAACCTGTTAATCCCATAAATCCACAAAAGCTTTTGAGAGTCTTTGGGTGAGGCCAGTATTTCATAGCTTCAATCTTTTTAGGATCCACCCTAACGTCAGCCTTGCCAACAAGATGACCCAAGTACTCGACTTCTGAGGTGCCAAAAGCACATTTAGATTGTTTCCAGAAAAGTTGGTGCTGAGAGAGTAGATGGAGAACTCGATCCACATGACCAAGATGGTTTGTCTAGGTTTTGTTATAGATGAGGATATCATCAAAGAAAACTAAGACAAAATGATGGAGAAAAGGACGAAAGACATTATTCATGAGGCTTTGGAAAGTGGAGGGAGCATTACACAAGCCAAAGGGCATGACAAAAAACTCATAGTGGCCGTCATGAGTTCTAAAGGCAGTCTTAGAAATGTCTTCCTCTTTCATATGGATCTGGTGGTAGCCAGAACGAAGATCAAGTTTAGTAAAGAATTGGGTGCCACTCAATTCATCCAAGAGGTCATCAATGACAGGAATGGGAAATTTGTCTTTAATGGTGAGTTTGTTGAGGACACGGAAGTCAGGATACATGCGTGAAGAGCCTTCTTTCTTAAGGACTATGACCACAGGAGAAGAGTAGGGGCTAGTACTAGGGCAGATAACACCTGCGTTAAGCAATTCTTGAACCATTTTCTCAATTTCATTTTTTTAAGAAAAGGGGTGACGATAGGGATGGATATTGGGAGGAAGGCTTCTTGGGACAAGGGAAATGGAATGATCATGAACACCATGAGAAGGAGGAAGTCCCTAGGGAGTGGAAAAAACCACTTGATATTTATATAGGATGGATTGGAGGTCCTGCGACACATAGAGTATCTCAGTTTCTTGTATGTCATGGAGTTGGGCAATAATGCCAGAATGACCTTTTTTGAGAAGCTTTTCCATGTGATGGGAACTAATGATCTTAGGGGAACCAACGGTGATTCCTTGAAGCTTATATTGTTGACCCTCTTGGTCGAATTGCATGGTTAATTCCTTAAAATCCATGAGAATGGGACCGAAAGTCCTTATCCAGTCTGCACCCAAAACAATGTCAAAACCACCCATGTCGATAGCAAACATATGAGATTTCAGGTTGTAGTCACCAATTTGGAGAGGCACATTTTCACAACTCCCTCCACATTTCATGGACCCGCCATTGGCAATCATGATTTGGAAATTATTGACTGCACGAATATAGTAATTAGTTTCTTGGGCAATGCGGCGATGAATAAAATTATGGGTGCTTCCACTATCAACAAGAATGATGACCTTCCTATGCTTGATGTAGTCAATTAGTTTGATGGTTTGGGGAGCAGAGAAGCCAATGAGAGAATTTAGGGAAATGACCGATTCTACTTCGGGAGGGTCTAAGGGAGGGGTTATGTCAGTGGGTTCAGGTGACACAGACCCAAGGGGATCTTCAACATCCTCTTCTGAAACATCCTCTTAGATGGCCATAATTTTTTTTTGTTCCTTACACTTGTGTCCCGGAAAATATTTGTCATCACAATTATAACAAAGGCCTTTGAGTTGGCATTCAACCATTTCATCCCTCGTCAATTTTTTGATCTTTAGTGGAATAGAAGGAGTGGGATTTATTGGTTTAGTGTGAGGAATAAAGGTGAGTTTCTGATTTTGAGAAGAGACAACCTGTTGTGCTTCCTTAGCTCTTTTAGTAGCCTCCACCCAACTCTGAGGCCAAGCCATGAGGGCATGGGCATGAATCTCATCATTGAGGCCACTGATAAAACATTCTTGGAAAAAATCATTAGACATGCCCTCTGTACAAAAAGTCAGTCGCTCAAAAGCAGCTATAAAGTCTTCCATTGTGCCAAATTGTTTCAACCTTGTCAAATGGCCTAAATGGTTGGTGTCAGTGTCAAAGCGTTCATAAATATCTACCACAAAGTGTGTCCAAGAAACATACCCTTGAAGGGAAATTTTTCTCCATTGCCACCATTGCCAACGTTCTTGATCTAGATGGAAAACACCATACCGAAGTTTGGCCAAATTATCTGTAATGTCGTACAAAGAGAAATAATGTTCCATTTGAGTTACCCAACCTGTGGGATCCGAGCCATCAAATTTGGTCACATCCACACGTGGAAGGCGTAGGTCACGCTGAAAGTGACGGGGTTGAAAATTATGGGAATGAAAGGAAGTTTCAGCTTCGATATGAAAAGGTGGGTCAGATAAAGGGGGATTTGCAGGGATCTGTAGCTTGGTGCAGATCATCGAAGCGACATATTCAAGCTGGGTATTAATGTCTTTTTTGAAGTCTTCTTTGAGTTCCTCAATTGAGGCAATGATGGAGGAATGCATGTTTTTATTGATGGTGGCAATATTGGCACTGAGTTGTCTCACTTCTTGTTGGGTCTCTGTGAAATTAAATTACAAGGTATTGAAGTGAGCTTCCAAGTCTTGGCTACAATTATGGGCCATGATGACGAGGGAACCAAAAAGGGGCGGGTGGAGTCAAAAAATTTGTTGAAAAATGATAGGTATGAATGTGATAAGGGCGAAGAGATAAATCCAATGGAATAGGTCTCAAACAATGGTGCAACAAAATCCAGACTTTTTTTTTTCACACATGTGGAGTTATATTTCGGTTTGAATAATACTGCAGTGATGAAATGTCCAAATTCTTAATCAGGAAGAAATGTGTAGTGATTTGGCAACTCAAATGCAGGAGATACAATTGCACGGCAATAGATCTTGTCTGTTTTGTTTTTTGTTTCCATCCCCAAAGGTTAGGTATTCAAGGGTTCTACAGACAAGGGTTTGTTGTATGTTATAGCTCTCTGATATACGTGTGGGGTCCAACAGTAGTATTCAGCCCAATATCTTAGGGAACCAACTAAGGAGGCTAGACCGTTCCCTTAGCTGTACTACCCGACTACCCAAGTACTAGAGAGTATCTTCCCAAGTGTTGTTCTCAGTGGCACTATATCAGTTAGGCGATTGATTAGTTTATCTAAAGAGGGCTTCAGGAAATCTAGGTCGATCTGTATACAAGTGTTGTCTGATGTGTTACCACTCGAAGAGGTGCCAACAAGGGTTACAAGGGTGGCCAGCAGATGTGCGCTTAAGTACCACTTGTATTTCCTGCGTGTATGAATCCCCAACCGCGGGTTTATGCGCGTAACGACAAATCTCTATAGCTTGAAGACATCAGAATATGTCTCTACCCTGAAAAAAAATTAACCCACAATTTTCTTCCAAGGAAAGTGCTTTGATACCACTTGTAATATTCCAGATATAAAAAGTATGCAGAAAATAAATAAAATGCTAGAAATGGAAGATGAAAAACAATATAACCAGAACAACACCACAATAATACCAAAATGATACCAGAATAACACCAGAAAGAGGTAAATAAAGAATCAAATATGTATTAATCCTTACCATATTTTTTTTTTCTTGAAGCCTAATTTTCACAAAATTTGGAACATAAACCATCATATGACATTTTCATATTCATCAGAATAAGTTCAGTTAGATGTCTTTCATTCTTTGGGAAGTCTTTCCCACATTTGTCAAACTCTAACTACAACTCCTTTATGCAAGCTAGATAATCACCAATCCTGCATGAAATTTCTAGAAATAAATCGTGTAAGGGATTTTGAAACTTCCAACATTTTGAGTGGACGCTCCACCCATCAAATCTTCTTCCTTAGAGTCTAACATTCATAAACGTCTTATTCCTCATAACCCTCAAACCCATAGGATATATGGGAAACCTAAAATTCATAAAAATGACATCCCTCTTACACCAACAGTAAGCGCCATAGGAGCACCCAATCACACCCTTGCTTGCTTTCTTGCTGAAAAAATTCAATCTTTCATCCGTAAAACTTCATTCTTTTTTAAAGATTCCTCTGATTATAATAAAAAAACACGACATCTTCACCTTGATGAATGAGACATTATGGTAATTTTTTATGTTGTTTCCTTTTTTACAAAAAATGTTGTCCATGAATCCCTCAACCTCATCTCCAAATAGGTTGACCCTGAAACCCCTAACCTCATTGAAATTCGTTTCACCTCTACTTTCTTCATCTTTAAAGGGATTTTTTATGACCAAACATAAGGTACAACCATGGGGTCTTCCTTATCCACTGTGGTCACCAATATTTTTATGGAACATTTAGAGACTTTGGCCTTATACATCATTCATCTTTAGCCCAAATGTTAGTTTTGATTTGTTGATGACACCCTCCTTGTTCTATTTCTTTAACCATCTTAATAGCATTTCCCCCCATATCCAATTTACTATGGAAATGAAAAAGAATAATTATCTTCGCTTGTTATATGTTCTCATCTCCCATCTTCCTGACGATTCCCTCACCCACCAAGTTTATAGGAAAAACATTAATACTAATCGGTACTTTCATGGCCAGTCCCATCATATCCAACCCCAAAAATTGTTGTTCTAAAAACTTGTGTTACTCGAACCATCTGAATCTCAGCTCCTCAATTCAACGAGGAAGAAAAATCCCAGCTTACTAAGAAACTTGTGGCTAATGGTTATTCGATCAATCAAATCAACAAATCCTTTTGCTCAGCCCATAATTCTAAAATAAAAAAAAAATTTCCTTCCTCTTCCCCTGTAACACAACTGACCCCTAAGTAAGTTTTCTAGGGATGGGGTATCAAAATTTCACTCTCTTTAACATATCAGATCCTCTATCCAAGGTCTTTATCCTCTTCTACTCATTCGTAGCATTCTAATGACTGCTACTAGGCTCAAATCCGAGTTTTGGGTTGCAAATTATGCCTTCCCAAATTTCTTTGAACGTTCATTGGTTGCGGGCCACGTGGCTCCCATGTGGCTCCATCTCACATGTGATGTTTCTAATTTCCCTCCTCCACGGTGGAAGACCATCCCCCGTCGGATCCCAAAACTGGACTTAACCTCTTTCTCATATATCAGCTGAGGAGGAAATTCGACACTTCAATGCTTCACGTCTCCTTGCTATCTACTTACAGGACCACCCGAAGTTCCATAAACTTTCCATGTGGCTCCGACCTTTGGGCCTTTCAGTCTCTCTACCATACTACACCTCAGACCCTCCGGAGTCCCGAAGTCGTGGGCTCCTGGTCACTTCACCAACCCCTTTGGCTAGGTGGGCACGTACCATGAGATGACATGTGGAAGGGCCAAGGGAGACACACACCCTCATCAGGGGGGTGACCCATGTCACGTTCCAGTAGGTATATAGGATATGTGATACGCACGAGTCTAGGTGACATGTGGCACATCTATCATGGGTCCACATCACCCTGGGTGACATCACTGTGCCACATCACTCCGGATTGACAACCTTCTAACATCCCTCGGATCTCACGGTTGAGATTCAAACACGTAGACCCATAGACCTACGACTCTCGTCTCTTCGGGGATTCAATGATCAAGAGTTTTGCGGTGCAGTCTCCTCCTATCTCCTGAGGTTGGTCAGTGTTGTACCTACTACAGCCTAAATCTGATGGTTAGGGAGGAACCCAAAGGTTCCCCGGATCAACAGTCCTGGTCACCTCGCGACTTCGGCCTTCGGAGGTTTTGGCTTCACTGCCACTCCATTTTCCCAAGGAGGGACTCCGCCAAAGTACCATGTGCGAAACCTTCCATTGGACGATCGAGAAGGATCCCCAAGGGACTCCCTAGATCAACGACTCACAACCTTTCACGACTCCAACATTCAGGTAATTTTGACAGTTGTGAAGTTTGACATCTCAGGGCTTCGAGCTCCTGAAGCTCCTAAACCATCAAGAGCTAGCTCCTCTCGGTCTTAGCATAGGGTTCCTAGACCCTGGTCATATGGACCCTCTGATGAATCTCAGACTATAAACGATACTCTTAGAAAAGATTTGGATAAGGTCATGGGCGCGAGCCTAAGGTCTCTTAGACTAATGGTTTGAAGGTAGCTCCTTCCTAGTTCGCAGAACTTTAAGTTTTGAAACAGGGCGGGGAAATCTCATGGAATTACTGAGACGGTAGCAATGCCAAGAGGCTTGCTCCAACTCTGGAACTGTGAGTTAATTCCCTGGGAAAAACACCTTCGAGGGTTAAACTAGAGCATATGGAAAATCAAGCAGAAGTATGAGTTCACAAGAATACAAATAAATACACATAACTTAACCATTTATAGATATATAAATACGCGCATGCATTCATTATTCCCAATTCAAAACACAAAGCATAGAAACACTTATCAGAACCAGAAAACGTGCTACGACTACTAAAAGGGGTGACCGTTTCCACCCAACCATAGGCTTAGTCACTCTTAACAGATTCACCACTAGCCACCCTGGAGCTAGACGACGATGCTTTAAGATTTAATCCTTTGTTCCGGCTCAACGACAGTAGAGACGAAGGTTACTCTCCTCTTCCCGCAGGATCTTGGCAACAATTTTCACTATACCAAGCAAGGAGGACCGCCTGAGTACTTCCTCGGCCACTCAAAAACCTCGTTTATCAGCTTGTATCCTAACCCTTCTAGCCATTTCCTGCGACTAGAACACACTCATTTCTTAGTTTTTCCTTGAACCCGAGAGCTTAGTCTCCCGTCTCTGCACTTTTCGCAGGTCTTCCTTTGACCACCACACCTTCCTTTCCTACCTTCCTCAACAAGATCGTGTGTGGCTTGAATTCCCAGTCCATGGCCAGGTCTGAAAGCCTTACAGATGTGTGCTATGCCCCATCCCCTCATTAACTCTTAAGGAGGTCTTCCCACCTACCAACATGACTGCAATTCATTCCTGGGTCAGAGGACTGTTCTGGTCATGAGCAATTAAATCCAATAAGGTACTGGTTTGGTGGAGGTTAACGCAACCATTCTTGGTCCCCTTCACCATCTCTTCCATAACATTCATGGTCTCTCTTAGCACACCCACCCTTCCAACAGTCATGCAACACTTATCCATTTTCTAGTAAATAACATAATTTACATTCATCGACCTTTTATGCAAAGGTCCTTCAAATCAAACATTCACACATATTGACTTTGCCATAGTCTCTTGGCCAATATAGTTATACTTACAAACTGGGGGAAACAGGGTGTTACATCCCCGCTCCTAGCTCTCATTTCTCTTCCCTACATTGAGGGCACTACATATCATATTTATAATATTCTGGCAAAAAAGAATACCAAAACCCTTTTCAAACCCTGTAAAACCCTGAAACAATTATTTAGAACCACCAACGATAAATCTGACCCTATGCTTGTTCGAGGAGTTTACCAAATTCCCTGCTTCTATGGAAAATCATATATAGGCCAAATTGGTAGACCTTTCAAATCCCATCTCAAATAGAATATAGATGATGCAAGATACCAGATATATAAAATATGCAGAACAGAAATAAAATGCTAGAAATGGCAAAATAACAGTAAAATATCCAGCATAATCTTCACAATACACAGAAATGATATATGAAATAGCAATAGAGACAACACTTTGATTCATAAAGCAATGTTCACAGGCTTCTTCGAGGGGGCAACCTCCAGTCGAGCAGCGCTCCGTTACAATAATCTCCAAGCTAGGGTTCTCATACCCTCGCCTCTTATTTATACTAAATATGTCTATTAAGAGAAGCATCTAGAGGAAGATCCTTCTAGAAGCGGAAGCTTCTATTAGGTCTTCTTACATATGCCTTATTCTATTTTATTGAAAGGCCTTATTAATATTGACCTTTATTACATCTGAATACATTGATCTACCTATGTGCGGGTTAGGACCTTAACATGTCTGCCCCCTTAAAAACAACCTTGTCCTCAAGGCTTGAGATGTGGAAACTGCTACAGAATGGTAGCTGGTTCCCAAGTGGCATCTGCTGGAGTCATGTATTTCCACTGTACTAGCACTTCCTTGATGGTTCTCTGATGCAGGCGACGCTCACGCTGGTCCAAAACTGCTTCTGGCTGTAGCCAAATGGATCCTTCTTCAGCTAACTCTGGAAGGTTGGTTTGAATTTGGCACCTGGTTCC
>ML791317.1:128596-139837 GCA_009831015.1 Picea engelmannii
ATATGACTAAAAGTCAATTCAAATGCCCAAATAGATTCAAAGATGAGACTAGGTTGTTTAGAAATTAGGTGAATTGATTAAAAAATCCTCAATATTTACTGAATCATGTTCTAAAACACCAAAATAATATGTTAATAGAGAAAAACCCAAAGTTGTCTCATCGAAGATAGCATTCCTTCAAATGATCACCTCCTACTTGAATGGATCAAACACTCGCTACTAGCTAGGCTTTAGAATCTTCAAATATTTGATCATGATGCATGAATGGCACTTTAGATCCAACTTCTCCTACTTTTCATCCATACTATGAGCACAAGCTATGCATCCATAGGTCCTAAGATGTCCAATTGAATGTTTCCTTCTACTCTATGTCTCAAGAAGAGTTACATCCCACACTACTATGGTTAGAATCATGTTCAAAATGTAGTTTTGGTAGGCAACGAATTCTACCCAAAACTTGGTTGGCATTCCATTCGCTTGAAGCAAACGTTTATCCATCTCAATCAAGGTGTTGTATTTCCATTCAACAATTCCATTATGTTTATGAGTGTATGGCATTGTTTGTTTCCTTAAACTTACATTCTAGGAGAAGTATCCCTCAAAGGATTTACTTACAGATTCTCCTACATTATCAAAGATCAAACACTTCACAGTGTTGTAGGAAAATCTCCCTGCGGATAGGTAGATTGCCTCAAAGAGATTGACCCTAACTCTAAGACAGAAAATGCTTAACGTGGACACTGACTTCCTTTCAAATCTATCCAAACTAATACATGAGAAGGAAGGAGAACAAAAGTACCTCTTTATCGACGTTTGTCCCTGCACGCTCCTAGTTGCGCTTCGATCCTTTGCTCCTCGTTGGATCCTGTGGACAAAACAAGATACGGCCACTTCCTATTCTACTGATATTAGCTTGAAAACAGATCTATCTATCAACGATAAGTTCATGTAACATCAGATACAAACTAGAAAGAAACAGGCCAAGCACGTCATATTAATGAGAATAATGACAGCAGTGCTTACAATCGTAGATGCAAATGCGACAGCTTGGTCAAGTCCCCTTCGTCTAACCCTTGCCTGAAAGATCCACAACCTAGATAACAACAGCTTCACTAATCACTCTCCTTTGGCTGACTGTGTGTTTCCTACAAGATCATAGGTTTCATGCTACCAGTTCCTCCCCCCTTTCCACCATCATAGAGCCTGCTTTTATAGGTTAAGAGGAGCTTAACCTCTTGAGTTATCTTTAGAACAAGTTGGGAACCTTCTCCTCAGATCAGGGATCTCTTGATGAAAGCAAGAATTCGAATACAAATGCCTCCTAATTTCGAAAGATCCTCTCCTTATTCTCCTCAACAGGCCAACTACTGCCCCAGATTAGGCAGCGCTCCCTTAGAAGGGGCATCAAAGCACTGGAGCGTTCCTTGAGAAGCTTAGGGGAAGCGCCAGTGCCCTCAAGGTGAGTAGCGCTCCTTCAGAAGGGGCAGGGGAGCGTTATAACGCTCCCTGATGCCTTGTAGGGGAGCGCCAGCGCTCCTAAGGCTGATATAGGGGAGCGCTCCCCCTCAAAACCCTTATTTCAGAGCTCTGTTCAGGTGTTGAGAGTTCCTTGTCTTCAGTTAACTAGTTCTTCTGCTTCAAATTAGGTACATGAGATGTTTTAAGTGTCTCCTTAGTGTCGTCGGCATGGCAGTATGCTTGAACATCGTTTGCGACACTTGTGACCAACTTGCGACAATTGCGAAAGTTGTAAGGGAGATGCGACACTTACGACAATTGAGAGGAAGATGCGACACTTATCCATTTGAGTATTTTTACGTGTAACAGATTGCCCCCCAAAGTATGAAGTTAGAAGATGCGAACTAATAACTGAAATGCTTTGTAGACTTTCAAGAAAGGGTATAGACTCGGAGAACCTGACGGAAGCTGCACACAAACATCCAACAAATATCATGACATATTTCAAAACCCAAGGTAGGCATACCTATGCTTGGGTGATCAGGACTTGCAAGGTATGGCCGCCATAAAATACACTGCAGATCCATAATGGTATTGATAAAAAGGTATAGCCACTGAAAATATACTGTGGATCTATACGCTGATGACTCAGACTGATCGTAGCCACGAAGAATACACAGTGGATCTACGAGATGACAAGACATAGCCACGACCAATACAAAGTGGATCTATGTAATAGTGTATGTGTTCTTTGTCCAATAGAAACTCCTTCACAGCCTGGGCCAAGTATATCAAAATGGTCACTCGACCCAGGGCCTTTTTACCAATATCAACACGGTACGATTCCAACCATGTGAATAGATGTCTTGATGTCGAACATGGCAGAAACCACTTGATTACCGGTCAATGGTGTAAACCGTTAACAAGTGCGAGGAAGATCATCATTAATGCCGATGATTCCCAAGGTACCTTAGTACATTCCAGCAAATGTGAATAGATGAGCTGAAGTCGAACATCCGTGGAATCATTCGATCAGAGGTCAATGATGTAAACCTGTTGTCGAATGTGAGGAGGCCTGCCATTGAGGCATGCAGGTCCCAAAGTACTAAGTGGTTTCTAAGTCTGATTCCCGGATAATGTGTTGAGGTCGACGGGAATAGACTCGTCGAGAGAGGGCCTTTATGTATCCCCCATCAACGACACGAAACAGACATAGAGATGTAATAGGTAGATCAAAAGAACATGGACTGACACAGGTTTTGAGACAAGATATTTGGGATGGTTGACTCTCGAGGCGGATACTTCCCTTGAACACTAAGGCACAACAGCGGAACATGACGTGGACCGATACTTATACAGTGGATATGGTGACTTGCGTCGGATGACCCAAAGGAGTGAAAGGAACTCAAAGGATTGGCTCAGTGCAGAGATTCAGTGAATTATGGTATATGCAAATGACAAAGTGTCGTGTTCAAGGGTGACTCTAAGAAGTGCTAGCTGATGTTCTCAAGAGACTGCTTGGCTTGCTCCTTTCAATTTCCCCCCCATCCAGATGGACGAGTACCTCTTTTTGATTTAATGAGCTCGAGGAGGATAACACATGCTCGATATAACTCACCTTCGGTAAGTTCCTCTTCCTTTGTTTAACGAACTGGAAGAAGTAAGGGTTTGTTCCCATATGGGTCTGTCGATGTGTGCTTTAACGAGTCCAAAGACAGAAAACTCGAAGGTTTTTCGAGATTACAGAGTTTGGAAAAACACTTAAATGAGAACTCTCTCAGTTCCTTTTTCGTACAGTATTCCAACGAGACTGAAAAAGGGTTAAACTATCGCTCGAAAGACGCCCTTTCTGACCTTTTAACGAGCGTGAAAGGAAGCAAGGTCGCTCGACAATCTTTTCATATTTAGAGAGTCTGAAAAGGGTTTAAAGGAGACTCCAAGGGGGTTCCTTTTTCGTGTGTTCGTATCCATACGGGTCCGAAAAAGAGATAAAAGTTTACCCGGTTACGTTCTCATATTATCGATCTCGAGAACGAACTAAGACTGTGCTCATAAGTGTGAAAAGGTGAATAATCCATCAGGACTGCCAGGAACCCTGCAATGCCAGAACTACAAACCAGGGATTAGCAAAGCCAACATATATTTAGAGAAACCCATAAATGACCATACCTTATGAAAAATGAAAATTTATAAATAACCATTCATTGAAAACTTCATTTACCATTTCATTTTGCAAGGATTTTGGAGTAGTGGAGAATCTCGTTTTGAAGCAAATCTTGTTTTGCTCGCTGCCAGAGCTACGGTTCACCGTTTTTCTTGCCGTTTGGACCAGGTAGGTGTCCATCTCTTGCTCTTTCAAACACATGGTTTCACATTCATTTTAATAGCATCATTTATTTTAAAATGTGAGCCCTAAGTTGCCCCAATTAGAACCAAATCGGTCTCTTTGAAAATTAATGGAAAAATGGGATTCTTTTACAAAAAAAGTTGTAGGAAAGGATGGCTAAGATGCCAACGCCCTAGTAGTCAATTAGATAGGTCAGTTTTTAGCAAGGAATCCATAAGAACATCTTTCCAAGTGCCCACGCAGCCCCCAAATTCGTTTTAAATTTTTAAAACGTTTTTATCATTGTTTGATGAATGTTACATGCTTAAGAGAGGGCGTGGTGGTCATAAAGAGTGTGTGGTTACTTTTAAATGATGTGGGCATCTTATTTCATGTTTTAAATTGCTATTAAAAATTGTTGAAATTGCCAAAACGTGGAAATAATGAGTTTTTTATTTCTTTTTGTTTTGTAGGTAACTTTGGCAATCATGATTGAATGGAAGGAAAGAGAACATGAGATGGATGACTTAGATACCTTGTAGAGTCCTCGTACACGGGCCGCTTTGCGAGCTTGTGGTTTGCTCAAATTCTTCAAGTTGCAAAAGATGAAGAAAGAGATTTTATTGCTCGAGCATATGATTGGCCTTTGGGATGTTGCAGAACAAGGATTCTGTATCGGCACGCAGCTTCTAACCATTGAGTTAGAAGATGTATATTTTCTGACTGGCCTCTTGAAAAGAGGGGTCCCCATATATTTCAGCGGGCAAAGGGCGCTACTCGAGCAAGTGGACGTGTATCTGGCACGCCACTGTATCCCGGGAGCAAGACTGGTAGGGGGTAGAATCCTTATCAAATATATTCGAGAGTTTCCCCTTTGGTCTATATTGTTTGCTATCACAAGTGTGACCGGCAGTATGAGCGCGCATCTGGCATCACAATCGTAGGTGTCTTATAGTGTTCAGTGTTTGGAGCCAACATTTTTCAACTGGAGTGCAGGGTTCCTTCGAAATGTGAAGGAACAGATTTCACGGTGCAGGACTGGACAAAAGCAGTTTGGCTATGGCTCATTTTTGGTCTCATTTTTTCTGGAGCGTTTCCCCCAGATGTAGCCTCAGATAGCACTGGCGGTGCGACCAGTGGATGAACCGAGGATGGAGAGGTGGACTAGTCTGTCTCCAAGGCTAGTATCGGAGTCAGAGTTCCATTTCACTAGCGATTTCTTTGCCTGGCTGAGACGACAGTACCTCTGTATAGAGGACTTCCCTTATGCTGAGGTAGATTTCCGCAGGAGAATGGACTTGATTTTTCCCATGGGGGAAGACTGGGATGTGTCAGGTAAGAGATCAAGCCATACCTTGTCTAGTTTTTGTTTTTGAGTTTTTAATGTATATATATTTTTTTGGGTATGTAAAAGAGTTCTAACAGATGTATTGTTTCGAACATGCAGACAAGGGAGCAGTGTGCCCGACTGATATACCAGTACCAGGACGTCGCGGAGGTGTCCCGGTCGTAGCAGATCCGGCAGTACCAGCAGTAGGTCTCCGAGAGGTTGAGAGAAACCTCCAAGGCCTTACAATGGGTATTCCTCCCCTGCAGAGGGGGGAAGTGCCTTTACATCTGCAGAGGCACACTGTGGGAGTACCAGAGAATATCAATTCTCTATTGAGGCGCATAGTGCATGCGGTGATGTGTTACTCGTAGCACAATGTAGTGCGGGGAGATTAGAGTCTCTCCCGTGATCATATTTTGTATGCCTTGTCAGGCGACGTTGTATGGGTGGAAAGACCCAGTATTTTTCTCTTCTACATACTTTTTGATGTAATACAAACATTTCAGTCACGCCATATACATATATATATATATATATATATATATATATATATATATATATATATATACAGTTTCAAGTTTTACAATGCCAATGATTTGTACATGATGATGTCTGTGATGTGTTTTTAATTTACATGTAATGTACAGTTTTGCTTTCCTTGAATCTTATATGTGGGCAAGATACCGATCCATGATATAATTAGCTAATGAATCTGAAACAATATTAAGTTCTCTTGGAATGTGTCTATAGTCAATGTAATCAAACATTCGTTCAAGACGACGAACTTGTAAGTGTAGATGTAGCAGGATAGGACTACGGATAGCATAGATACATTTGAGTTAATAAACCATGAGTTGGGAGTCTAAGTAAATAATGATACGAGAGATACCTACAGAGGAGGCTTGGGTCAACAGCCCGATGACAGCGTGATATTCTGCCATATTGTTGGTTGTTGGTCCTAAGCAGATACCTCCTGAACTCACCACCTCGTCAAAATGGTAAATAACCCATGCTGCCGAAGCAATATTCTGGGTATGTCGGCTAGCGCCATCCATGAACCAAAAAAAGATAGGAAAGGAAGATGCCATCTATGCAAAACACAAGCACAGTCATGAGTGGCAAAGGTAAGACTCGAGCACGTGAAAGAAATAAACACACCAAACTAAATACAATAATGTACAAAGTACAAATGCTAGGTGATCTAGGCATAGTACTTTTTAAGGTAAAGCCCGTTTCGGGGCTCTTCCAGGGAAATTCCATCATGGTCAACTAATTCGTAGGAACCTCTGTGCAGAACACGCTTCACGATGTAAGGACCGTGCCACATAGGTTCTAACTTTCATGTCCCCAACTTATCGTGGGCTTGGTCGTAAAGAAGGACTAAGTCTCCTTCTGTGAAAACCTGAGGGTGGACGGATTTGTCATATTGACTCTTAATTCTCTTTTGATGTGCCTCATTGGAGAGAGCAGCATCGTGACGTGTTTCGTCCAATTTGGATAGATACAAGAATCGTTCTTCTTCAGCAGAAGTATGGGGCAAGAGTTCTACTTTCAGTTTTAGTGATGGAATCTCACACTCGATTGGTAGGACGACTTCAATGCCATAGACCAACTGGAAAGGAGTGAATCCAGTTGAATTTTTCACAGAAGTGCGATAGGCCCAGAGAGCGGAGAACAGTTGTAAATTCCATGATGTTTTGTTTTCACCTACCATGCATTGGATCATGGTTTTTAGGACTTTGTTGATAGCCTCAACTTGTCTGTTCGCTTGAGGGTAGTAGGGGGATGAGTTTTCATGGCGAAAACCCAATTTGACATGTAACTCGCTCATCATCTAGTTTTTGAAGTGTGCACCATGGTCAATGACAATGGCACGTGGTACACCAAAATGAGTTATGATGTGGTTGAAGAGAAATAGAGCTGTAGTACGACCATCATTCAGGAAGGTAGGCATAGACTCAACCCATTTGGTGAAGTAGTCGACGGTGACGATGATGTAACCATGCCCCCTGGCTGAGGTAGGCTTACACTGCATGAAATTGATACCCCATTTGGCGAAGGGGCCGATGGCGATAATAAGGTGCAGCGTGGTAGGGTGGGTGCATGCCTTCTTGTTGAAGATTTGGCAGGGTGGGCATTTTTTGACGGCCTCGATGCAATCTTTGAAGATCAAGGGCCAAAAGTAGCCAACACGTAGGATTTTTTGGGCTGTGGTCATCCCGGAAAGGTGACCGCCACAGGCGCCAAGGTGACAATCGTTCAAAACGCGTTCAGCCTCCTCGTGAATCAGACATCGCCGAAGGATGGTGTCAATACCACGACGATACAAAGTGTCGTCGAGGATGATATAACGGCGAGAGTGGTGACGAATGCGTCGATGCTCTTCGCGAGAGATGTTGGGCTGAAAACGTTGGGTTTGAAGGTAGAGGAGAATGTCTCCGTACCAAGGATCAGATGTGTTGATGAGGAAGAGAGATTCATCAGGGAGAGAATCTCTAGGTTCAATGCTTTCATCGGCACAGGGGAGAGCACAGATGAGATCGACAAACACCAGGGATTTTTTGGCTTTAGCCTTCGTAAACTCAAGATCAAATTCTTGAAGAATAACGATCCATTTTGAATATTTGCCCCCAAGTACTTGACGTGTCAAGACGTGGTACATAGGGTTGGAGTCTGCGATTACCGTGGTGGTGCGTAGTAAGATGTAGTGGCAGAATCTTTGGACAACAATGACGGCTGCTAGAGCCAGTTTCTCAACATGCGAATATTTGAGTTCGGGTCCAGATAAAATCTTGCTCAGATAATAAATCACATGTTCTTCGTCGTTGGGGTCTTCTTGGACTAACACCATCGCAATGGTGGAAGTGGAAGCGTCCAAGTAAAGGATATAATCCTTTGTATATTCGGGAGGATGTAACAAAGGAGCGTGGGTCAAAGCGTGCTTGAGAGCATCGAATGACCATTGAGCAGCATCATCCCAGATGAAAGGGATGTTCTTTTGCAGTAACCTCATAAATCATTTAGTGATCTCGGCGTAGTTGTAGATGAAACGGCGAAGAAAGTTTGCTTTGCCTTGCAAACTTTGGAGTTGGGTTAAATTGGTGGGTGGGGGTAAGGCTAGGATGGCCTTGATTTTTAAGGGATCCACCCTGATCCTGTCTTTGGAGACAATGAAACCGATGAGTCGACCGAATTTGACAGCGAAAATGCATTTGTGTGGGTTCAGTTGAATACGGTAGAACCTACATCGAAGAAAAATCGCTCGTAAATGATCAATGTGATCGGATCGATTTAGCGAATGGGCGGGTAAATCGTCGAGGTAAGCTTCTGTGATATGCTTGATGTCGTGGAAAGCGTACGACATGGCTCGCTGGAAAGTAGCACCAACATTTTTAAGGCCAAAAGGTAGCTTTCGGTAGGCGAAAGTACCCTAAGGGTAGATGAAGGCTGTTTTATGTTGATTGGCAGGTAAGATTTCAATCTGGTTATATCCATAAAAGCCATCCATGAAAGAGAAGATTACGCTCCCTGCGCAATTATTGATGATTTGATCGATGAAGGGCGTAGGGTAGTTGTCCTTGGGACAAGCTTTGTTGAGATCTCAATAGTCAATGCAAACATGGATGGTCCCTTGTTTCTTAGCAACCGGAACAAGGTTGGAGACCCATTCGGTTAAAGGGACGGGATAGATGAAGCCAAATTTTAGAAGTTTTTCAACTTCTGCCTTTATAGCTGCGATTTTCTTGGGATGAACCGGGTGGAGCTTTTGCCGAACCGTTTTCAGGTCAGGGTAGGTTTTAATTTCATGTACGACTATTGAAGGGTCGATCCCTGGCATTTCCTCATAACTCCATGCGAAGACATCGCGAAATTCCTTGAATAAAGCGGTGTAAGAAACCACTTCGTCGGGTGTGAAATTAGCGCCAAGGTTGATGTTTTCTACGACACCTTCTTTGATTGAAATGTCAATCGTGATCGTAGTAGATATGTTACCCATGTTTCCCTCGGAGAGAGTATCTTGTGTGAGGATAGGAGATTGCGGAGCATCGGTAACATCGGGAGGGAAGACAGAGCGTATGTCTTGGTGAATTCCTTCCAAAGGCAGAAGAAAAGAGAATCGATGGTGGTTGTCATCCCAGGGAAGATCGTCAATGTTTAGCATTTCCATAATAGATTCGTCCAAAGGGAAAATTTGGGAAATGTAATCAACGACAGACGACAGGGAATCGAACCATGAGGGCACCGAGTAAGCATCGGGTGCCAATGAATGTGAAGTGTTCGAAGAGGGAGAGGCAGATTGAATAGCTACGTATGCGGCCTCGGCTGGGCTCAGTGGCATAGTGTCACCGAGCACATCGAATTCCAAAGGACTAGGCACAATCCAAGGATCAGATGATTCCAAGGATTGATAAGGCATAGTCGAAATCATATTGACGACAACAATATGATGTGCGGTAGGTGGAAGTGGTGTAGGGAAGGTACCCATGAGGCTAGAATCTTTCAATAAGCCAACACCAATGCTTTCATACGTAACTGGGTGGTCTCCCAAAAAAGGAATGTTGTTGGTAGCAGAGATGCAAGCGTCGGGTGTGCAGAAATCAAGCTGATTGATGGTAACAATTTTGCCTTGGTGGGGGAATTGTACACATCGAAACACCGACGAGGCGATGACAGTCATAGCGGAGAACCAACTTCTTCCAAGTAGTAGGTTGTAATCGAGGAGAGCATCGACCACCTCGATGTCAACGGTAACGGTTTTGCCGCCCAACTGAACGGCTAAGGATTGTAATAATCCGTGAGGATGAAAACCTTGTCCTTCGAAGGTGCGTAACATGGTAGCAGATTTGTTGAGGGCAAGTGATTTCAAGCCTTTCCAACAGGCTAGAGACATGACATAGGTAGAGGCTCCCTCATCCAGGATAGTCCGGTGGATTTGTTGATTGTGAACAACAACATCGATTTGGAAGGCTAGCTGGTGGGAGAGTCGTGGTTGATGATCATCCAAGTTAAACGTGAGGTTGTTTGATGACTCAGGATCAAAAGCGTTGATAGCGGCTAAGAGTGTTCTACGTTGGCTAGGGAAATGTTGTAGAACTTCCAAGGCGGACATGGCACACGGGGCTTGGGCCAAATATTCTACAATGTTGTAGTTTTGGGCAGCCCGTGAATTAGGATTGAAGGTAGCTTTCCAGATGGTGCTCCTAGGAGGGCATAAGATAGAGTCAAATGAAGGTTTCTCAATCTGGAGTGGCCCGGATGGAGGGTTCACAGATGGAGGATTAACAGAGGATGGTAACGGGTCTGGTGAAGAACCGTTAGCAGTCTTTGCTTTATCAGGTTTAACTGGCATGTCATATGTCGCAGAGCGAGTGGTTAGATTGACTCCGTTAAACATGTAAATGTGGGCACTTGTCGAGGCCTCATCATGGGGTTGATTGGAACTGCCCCCCGGGGTGGGGGTTTGTGCAACCAAAGATTGTTGTTGTGGAAAAGGTTGAGTGAGCACAGCGGGTTGTGAATTTCCCTTGAACAGTTTGGCCACTTCATTGCGATGTGGACAGTCTCAAGTGTAGTGAACGTCACCACAAATGAGACATGGGAATTTCGGTTTTCGTTGTGGTTGTCTTCCAGAAGCAAGGGTTTGCGGTTGGGTTTTGGGTTGTTCATTGTTATTGTTCTTCTTTGGTTTGTTTCTCGCTTTCTTCTTGCCCCCAAGTTGTTGTGAAGGGGTTGATTGGACCGCGTTCACATCAGAGACTTGAGTTTGAGGGGGGGTAGAAGAGGGTGCAGTCGAACTGGGGGCAGCCGTCGAAGTGGGTCGTTGAATTGTTCCAGTAGACTGGTGTTTGCACCCTTTTCGTCGACTTGGTGAGAAAATCAAGGGTGCTTACATGCCCAGTTGGGTCTTGCTGATCATGACAGCTGTAGAGGAAAGAGTTAGAGAAAACAAAACAAAACTATAAGTAAGAATTAAATTAAAACAAACTAAAATTAGAAGCATATGGATAAAGAAATAACAAACACAAAAAGACCAATATCACCAATGTTTTTAGGCTGATCTATTGATGAAATCAAAGCACAATGAAGAAAGGGGACTATGAGTCCCTTCTTCCTCCAAAGGAAGGCT
>ML791317.1:139993-167391 GCA_009831015.1 Picea engelmannii
AGCATAACATTACATGAAATTCCTTGAGAAAATGATGTTTCTTCATGGCTTTTTATAGCATTGCATTGGGTGATTATGTAACTCCTTTAAAGTGTGAAAAGGGGCTCTTTAGGGCTTCATTAGGTCTTTGACCAGCCTACCATGCGGATTCAGCTCAGATTTGGGAGTCAAATCAGCTTGGGAGATGATCCATAAGTGGTTGGGAGGCCGACCAATTCAATAAATCCACCGTTTAGCAGGTTCACGGGTTTTTGGGCCAACAACTGCGCATCGTGCGCGTATGCGCGCATGGTACGTTTCTGTTCTGCGCATGTGCACGCGCACCAAACTTCTGTAAAGCGCCCTTCAATTTTTGGTTACTTTGTATAGTTTTTGACCCTTCTGGAATGCTGTGAAATTAATTCAGTGCCATGAATGACTTCATTACTTTTTGACGATGATGAGTTATTGTCGCCATGTGCGGACGAAATTTCAGTGATAACAACTGGGTAGTAGATTGAGTTTTGACGGAGCCAATAACTGCATCCGCATGCGAAGCAGTCGATGGTTTGGATGGATCATTAGTGGCACGGGTGGCGTTCGATATCAACTCATACATAGTACCGGATTGTGAATAGACTAAGTCTAAGTACTGAGCTCGGGCAATGGATTCTTCCTCGGTGACTACACCACCCATGGCAACGTCACGAGCAATCTGGGGTAACAACGATTTAGTGAACCATTCTGCTAACAATTGGTCAGGAATGACCGCTTTGATTAGCCTTTGTCGTCGTCTCCATTCATGGATATGGTCGAAGATGTGTATAGACGTTGTCTGACGAAGGGAGGTTAATAGTTCGGTACCCGTCTCGTATCGAATGGGCAGTTGGAAGTGTGTGAGGAAAGACATGGCGAGGGAGTTGAAATCGTGAAAAGATGCGCGTGGTAATTCAATATACCATTTCGTTGCGGAACCCATAAGTGTTCGTTGGAAAAGACGCAACCGAATCGAATCATCCATGAGGGAGTTGGATGAACACCACAAATGGAAAGTCATCACGTGGTTGTTGGGGTCTTCTCTGGACTTTCCGTTGAATTTTGGGATATCAGAAGGAAGTTTAGCTGGAATAGCTGGCCAAACCGGAGAATGATAAATGGGATCATTCGTTAACCGAGACCAGTCTGGAAGGTCCAGGGTAGCTAGAAAAGGTAGTTGTCGGTTAACCTGTGGGTAATGTTGGTGTGGAAGAGGGACACCAGTGAGGCCCATTATTGGGTTATGTGGATAATTATAACTCGTGGGCCCTGTCATGTGAGGTTGGTTTTGACCAAGGTAAATAGGATTTGAGGTGTTTTGAGAAGTATGTGTGAGCGGAGGATAACCAGATGGGTTTTGTGGGTTATAGGGTGGGTTTGGCATTTGTCCATAAGGGGGTTGTTGCAGAGTCTAAGCATTTTGTCCTGCCGAGAACTGTGGGTTTCCTTGAAAGAGGACGTTCCACGGATTGGGTGCGGCGGACATATTTTGTCCGAGTGGTTGATGGTGGACTCCGACTTGAGGCTGCCCCCCAGCATGAGGGTGCCCCCCGAATGGGATTTGTCCTCTGATGGGAGGATGCCCCCCAACTTGAGGTAGAGTTCCCAGGATTTGAAAACCAGACGTAAAGGACTGACCGGTACTGCCGAGCGGATTAGGACCACCAAGACCGGTCCCTCCGGGTTGTTGGATAGGTATGGAACTTCCTGGTATGAATTGGGTAGTAGTTTGGGAAGTGGTGGAAACGGAAGCATTCAGTGCCCTGAATCGAAAAGGGAGTGTAGGTCTTGGTGTTACAGGTGTGCCAATCGGAGCTTGATTAACCACCGCGTTATCGGCGAGGATAGTCAGAATGTACGGGACCATTGTAGAATGGGTCGTCTGGAGGGGAATAGTAGACCTTGGGCCAACGGACGGTATGTTCAGACCAACGGGTGGTGTGGCTGTAAAAGTGGTGGTACCGGTAAAGTGATTTGGAGGTACAGTGTAGGAAAAAGGTACGTCGACACCTTCTCCAGTTCCATAGAGATCTCACACCAAGCGTGGTGGACTTTGAACAATGTTTGCGATCTAAAAAGGGTCATCGGCTAAAGGGTTTTGAGAAGACCCAGCCGGAATGTCAGAAGGATTGACGACAACAAATTCTCTAGTGGAATTCATGTGGAGGATACGTCGTTCATATCCCTCCGGAATGCGATAAGCTTCCAGAGATTCTGAAACAATTCGAAAATTCTCCAAAGGAGTGGGAACTTCTTCCTGGGAAGTTGTAGTATTTTGAACCTCGCTCTATTGAGGATATTCCTCCGTGGAATGAGGGGGTAAAGGGGTGTTTCCTTCCATATTTTCTGGAGGAAGTCCCTGTAGCCTCCGCGAGCGGCGTGGAGGGTCGATGTTGGCGAAAAAGAGTCGGTGAAAGAAATCTATGGCCAACTAATGAAAAGAAACAACACACGCTAAAAAATCTAAGAATCACAACCAAGCAAATAGGACCTTCTTTTGATGACCGTACTAGTTGGTGATGAAATCCAATGTCGCGTGATCAAGTCCAGAAGGGGAGGGGATAGGGTGGAACAATTACAATGGCGACATTCTTAATGAACTTACGCCTTGGTGCAAGCTTCCACGTAGTAATTGTGGATTTACCCTCCAAGGAGCCCGAGTGAGTTTGACCAATGTCTGCTCCAGGTACAGTGAGACTTCCCGTCACCATCACCTTGTGTAAGACCCTAAATATTATGGCCACTAAGGTTACGAATTCGCAGTCAGCCCCTGGGCGGGAACAATCGACAGTCCGATCCGAACGTACGGGCAGGGTATCGAGCCCGAAATAAACTAAAAGGCTTCCACGCAGTAATTGTGGATTTACCTCGAAGTGATCCCCATAATATGATCCAACCACCACAATCAGTTAAACCACGGAGGGTTAGTCCCCGTAGCTCACCCAAATGCGACCTCGTGCGTAACCCCTGTGTGAGAGGGGGATCCCAGGTAGACTTATACGATGATTGGATTTGACTCTCCCTAACTCAGGATGCTAATGTTTGTTTTGGAAACTTTGGAGAGTTATGCTCACAGCCCTAATCCAAAGTACTAAGCCTAGTCTACTGTTGGTGGAGGATCCTAGAAAAGAAAAAGTTCTAGATAATTTTTAATTAGCGTTGATTTTATGGCTGTTCTTTACTCAAAAAGGGGTGCATGGAAGTGAAATGAATGGAATTATGTCTCAGTCCCAAAAATGCATCAAATATGATAAGCAGTCATTTATTTTCGATGAACATCTATCTAAGGGAGAGAGAGAGAGTTCTTTTCACTAACAAGCACAAATAAGGAATGCCCTCAAACGATTCTTTTTCTCAATCAAATCCTGATGTAATGCTAAAAATTTTAGATGCCTTCTAACACGCACAATCAATCATGAAGATGCCTTTTATTGTTTGCATATGAATAATGATCAATTCAACACAATGCTCGTCTTGCTAATTATCTTTTTGTATGAATGAAAATCAAACTAGCACAAGCAAAAGTCATACAAACAATACATCCTTTCGTTACAATCAAAACGAAAAGATAAATAAAAGAAACAATCAAAGAGAAAACAAACTTCACACCAAAAATAAAAAGTTGAAGAACAATGATCTTGACTAAAATCAATATGAAGAGGTCCGTAGGCCTTTGATGACCTTCACCATGGTTTCTGTTCAGTTGATGAGGATAGAAAAACAATGCATGGGTTTCAAACTTCACTCAACAGAAAAATTCAAAGTCAATAGTGAAGAAGGCTACAACATCCAAATAGTAAGATGTTTGTTCTTCAAGCAAAAGACAGATGCCAAGGCTAGAAGAGAAGGAGCACTGACTCACAAGGTTACTCAGCAGGAGAGACACAGAGAAAAACCCAGAAAAATGCAGTTCTGGAAGGTTTGTTGGCCAAAAAGAGGTTGGCGCTCTGTTTCCAAAGGCAAGGAGCATTATAGCGCTCTGTGTAAGGCTATGAGGGAGTACTGGTGCTCTGTTAACACTGGGACAGGGGCGCCAGGTTCAAAAACTCCCAAAAATGTCAAAAAAATCCAAAAATTGCAATTTAAACTCGACAACTATGCTGAGTATGATGGGGTAAGGAGCCAATCATCTCAAGAAACCAATCAAAAGAGGATTGTACCAGGTCTGAAACAATCAAGGGGTAGAACAAGTTCAATGAGGAGAAATCAAAACAAGAAGTTTCGATTTGAGGCTATCTCCCCAGTGGAGTCGCCAGTTTTTGTTGTAGGAAAATCTCCCTGCGGACAGGTAGATTGCCTCAAAGAGCTTGAACCTAACTCTAAGATAGAAAATGCTTAACGTGGACACTGACTTCCTTTAAAATCTATCCAAACTAACACATGAGAAGGAAGGAGAACAGAAGTACCTCTTTATCGACATTTGTCCCTGCACGCTCCTAGTTGCGTTTCGATTGTTTGCTCCTCGTTGGATCCTGTGGACAAAACAAGATACGACCACTTCCTATTCTATTGATATTAGCTTGAAAATAGATCTATCTATCAACGATAAGTTCATGTAACATCAGACACAAAATAGAAAGAAACAGGCCAAGCGCGTCATATTAATGAGAATAACGACAGCAGTGCTTACAATCGTAGATGTGAATGCGATAGCTTTGTCAAGTTCCCTTCGTCTAAACCTTGCCTAAAAGATCCACAACCTGGATAACAACAACTTCACTGATCACTCTCCTTTGGTTGACTGTGTGTTTCCTACAATATCATAGGTTTCATGCTACCAGTTCCTCCCCCCTTTCCACCATCATAGAGCCTTCTTTTATAGGTTAAGAGGAGCTTAACCTCTTGAGTTATCTTTAGAACAAGTTGGGAACCTTCTCCTCAGATTAGGGATCTCTTGATGAAACCAAGAATTCGAATACAACTGCCTCCTAATTTCAAAAGATCCTCTCCTTATTCTCCTCAACGGGCCAACTACTGCCCCAGATTAGGCAACGCTCCCTTAGAAGGGGCATCAGAGCGCTGGAGCGCTCCTTGAGAAGATTAGGGGAAGCGCCAACACCCTCAAGGTGAGTAGCGCTCCTTCAGAAGGGGCAGGGGAGCGTTATAACGGTCCCTGATGCCTTGTAGGGGAGCACCAACACTCCTAAGGCTGATATAGGGGAGCGCTCCCCCTCAAAACCCTTATTTCAAAGCTTTGTTCAGGTGTTAAGAGTTCCTTCTCTTCAGTTAACCAGTTGTTCTGCTTCAAATCAGGTACATGAGATGTTTTAAGTGTCTCCTTAGTGTCGTCGGCATGGCAGTATGCTCGAACATCGTTTGCGACACTTATGACCAACTTGCGACAGTTGCGAAAGTTTTAAGGGAGATGCGACACTTACGACAATTGAGAGGAAGATGCGACACTTATCCATTTGAGTAATTTTGACATGTAACACACAGGTCATCCACATTGTTTCTTAGTGAATGCCTTAAACTCTTTAAATTTCTCAAAAACTATGTCCTTTATCTACAAGAAATATACCCAAGTAAACCTAGAGTAATCATTAATGAAGATAAGAGCGTACATTGCACCAACTAGTGTAGGTTGATTCATTGTACAAGGATCATTTTGTGCAAGCTCTAGATGTGACTTTTCCCTCCATGACTTTCCTTTCTAAATAAAATTATATTATAAAAATATTAACTAAGAATATAAGCAATGAGAATATTGGATAAGGTTAGAAATAACAATTGAAAAGTGAAATAATCATTAGAAACCCAAATTAAATTAAGGATTCATATTAAAGGCAATATAGAAGCTAAATAATTGTGGAAGGGTTATTCTAGTTAGTGTAAAGGAGATAAAGGGGATGATGAAAGGGGTTTTTATAAAGACAAATAATGAGGTATTAATGAAGAGCAGAAGAGATGTTACAAGTATGAATGGCGGGAAGGGGTTCATTGTCAAAGATGATGGATGATGGGCTTCAAAGAGTGCTTAAGTTTGTGATTTCCTTTTTGTTTAAATTTATTTGGTTGTTTTTCAATTTATAGGGATTCCCTAATGATTCTAGAGGAGTAGTGGGAAATAGAGGTAAGGATTTTGGTATCAGTAAAGAAGATGAGGTGTTTAATGTTATTGGAATGCTCATCAATGGCCAATTTAGAAAGAATTTTATGATGAGTATCAACAACATTAATGCAAGAACATTCTTGGCTAAAACAACTATCCTACATGCATTTAAATTCATACATATGCATGGAATACTTAGAAGTACTTCCAATTGAAAGTTCAGGTCTTGGGCATGCCTAATTTTCCCTAGGATGCATTTCTAAAGCTCTTGGCATCCATCTTCCTAAATTGTGGAAATAAGGGCAATTTTGTTTTGAAGCACTTAGACATGGAGTCATGGTACAAGATGATATGGACTTGTAGATAATTAATGTAGAACTCATAAAATATTGTAGAACCATATTTGGAATCTTAACACGGCCTTGGCATTCTTTTTTGTGATGATGGTGTACATTTCATGGAAAACGTCAAAACGATGTCAAAGGGAAGTTTTGAGCGAAAACTATGTGCATGTGGAGCTAAATCCATAAAATACAAGACTTGTATTTTGTGCCCAAATTACATCCCATTGACCATCATAGATTGTTTCCTCATATCATGCATAAAACCAAATTGGTATGCATTTTTGTAAGGCCTCTCAAACTTTTTGCACATGTAAAAAGAGAGCATAATTTTGGTATTTTTGCATAGCACCACTTTTTTTTGGCTCAAATTAAAAATTTGAAAATGTAGAAGGGTGAAGAATGATAAAATACAAAATATCCAAGTTGAATCACTTAATTTGGCCAAGAAATGAACCTTGGGTGGCAATTTAAGTGAACCTCGACATTTTTGGTCAATTTCAACAAAATTGCATAAGTTGTTGACTTGGCAAATTCGATACAAGTAAATGGAGGCGAATTTTAAAATATAAGACATGGGTTTTGTCGGCAATGTGAAAATAATTGGACATCAAGTCTCAATTTTTTTAAATAGACACCAATGCAAATTTTGGAGTGCATTTTCTAAGCCCTCTTGCACAGATTTATACTATGATTTAACCATAGACTTGGAAATTTTGAGAAGTTAATGCAAATTTGACAATTTTAATGAATTTTTTTAAACCCTAGATTACAAATGGTCTTTTTCAAATTTGAACATTTAAGGTAGTTGAAATGCCAAAATCCAATGAGCTCAAGCATAAATATGAAGTTTGTGAATGCAAAAAGGGCCCTCGACTCTCTTTGGTTTGGGGTTTTTGTAGTGTGTGTTGTTATGGGATCTATAGAACTGTGCATAGGCTTCGTGAATATAACGAGGACTAAGAGAATTTACCATTGACACAAATAAAGATTGTAGAGATTGTGGTGAAATTCTTTGTCGTAATTTTGTTTTATAATAACATATTGTGCGTGGAATGTGTGTTATTATTTAATGCACTTGGAGATTGTAGTTTATTGTGAGTGATTTCACTGTGTGACTTTGATTTGTAGGTCATAGTAACTGCATAAAATATTTTCTTTGAGGTGAGTTTAGATCAATCAACCAATTTGGGTTATATAGGATTTTCCAAAAGAACAAGGAATTTGGTAAACACCTTGATTTAAAAGAGGGTTAGATCTCTCCATGACATTTCTAAAAAAATTCTTAAGAGTTTTTAGAAATAATTTCATATATGTTTTTTGGCTAAGACCTTGAATTTTGAAATAATTTCATATATTCTTTTTGTCTAAGACCTTAGAAATATGATCGGTGCTTCCATGAATGTAAGAGAGTGAAATTTGGCCTTCGGGAGAAGGAAGGGTGCAGGTTCTTAGTTTTTAGATGGATAACATAATGGAAAGCTCTATTGATCTGGGAGATAAAATAACCATTGGCCTACAGGGCAGTAGTGAGGATGGATCTTTCTTTTGAGGTGATAGAGGTTAGAAATTAAGGCATCTCTACATATAAAATTTTTAAGATTTTTTTTTTGGTCAGGGTGGTAGTGGGTTTTAGCGTGAAGATATCTCTTAATGAGTGTTTTTTATTTACTTGGTGGGAGAGGGTACCATCAATATGTTGGATGACTAGACCATCCAGGAATAGAAGCAATTTATCTTGTTGGGTTACCATGGTAAATTCGATGTTGGGAGATAAGAAATTAAGATGGTTAAAGAATGATGTAAGGAATGAATGGCCATGGGGCCAAATGACAAAGGTGTCATCCATGAAATGAAACCAACATTTGGGTTTGAGATGAAATCTATTAATTGTTAATGCTTCAAAGTGTTCCTTGAAGATGTTTTCCACTATAGAGGATAAGGATGATCCCATCACTATGCCTTTAGTTTTTGATAGAATTTATGTTTGAAACCAAAGAAAGTAGGAGTAAGAAAAAAATTAATAAGATTTATGGTCTCCTAATCAACTAATTTTGAGATAAGTTCTAGGGTTTTTGCAATAAGGAATTTAGTGAAGAGAGATGCGATAACAAAAATAAGAACAATGAATAACACTCTTAGCAGCGACATTGATTGTTAATGTCTTTCAAAACAAACCCACTAGGCCAAAATTTGACTTTCTTACCAACTTAGGTGAGTTGTGGTACAAACAATAGTTTGGCAGTAATATTTGGTACATGGTAAACTGTAGATTTTAACCTTGTAGAATTAATTACTGCAAATAGATTCTCAATAAAATGGAAAAGATACAATGATACACACACACATTACAAAAATATTTTTACCCTAGAAACCTAATTAGGCAAAACTAACAACATGTTTAGAGTTGCACCTCTAATCTTCTATTCATCATATTCATTGTTTATAATATAATATACATATAAGATCATGTGGCATCCAAACCCCAAATCTATTGAACTAGATTAGTGAACCCTAATTCCTTAACTGGAATTAGAAAACCATTAGCAAAAACCATGTGCCAAAAACAAATGCAAAAATCTGCCAAAAATGGACCAAATTGTTTTTCTCGTGGGCTCCTGCCCCAAAACCCTCAAAAACCTCCCAACTGGGGGGTGCTAAGCACCCCCTAGACCCCCTTTTCTCTAGTATCAATGTATAGAACATGGGATCAATTTTGCAAATAATATAACACATACCCAACATAAACATCATAAATTACACCATCCTCACAATAAATGCTAATGCTACCAACAAAACTACTGACAACAATAAGTGCACTGTAATATTCCAGATATAAAAAGTATGCAGAATAGAAATAAAATGCTAGAAATTGTAGATGAACAAAAATATAACCATAACAACACCACAATAGTACCAAAATGATACCAGAATAACACCAGAAAGAGCACTTTGATTACTGAGAGCAATGTTCACTTGCCTCTTCGAGGGGGAAACTTCCAGCAGAGTAGAACTCTATTACAATAATATCCAAGAAAAAATTTCTCATACCCTCGACTCCTATTTATACTAAATATGTCTATCAAAAGAACCATCTAGAGGAAGGTCCTTCTAGAAGAGAAAGCTTCTATTAGGTCTTCTTACATTCGACTTATTGTTAGGCCTTATTAATACTGACCTTTATTACATCGGAACATATTATTCTACCTACGTGAGGTGTTAGGTCCCTAACATATCCTCCCCCTTAAAAAACAACCTTGTCCTCAAGGCTTGAGATGTGGAAATTGTTGCAGAATGGTAGTTGATTCCCAAGTGGCATCAACTGGGGTTGTATCTTTCCATTGGACTAACACTTCCTTGATGGTTCACTGATGCAGGCAACGCTCACGCTGGTCTAAAACTGCTTGTGTTTTTATCCAAATGGAGCCTTCTTCGTCCAACTCAGGAAGGTTGGTTTGAGTTTGGCACTTAGTTCCAATCACCTTCTTTAAACATGAAACATGAAAAATAGGATGTAGCTTAGAATGATTGGGCAAAGCTAACTGATAGGCCACCTGTCCCACACGCTTGAGAATGGTATAAGGACCATAAAATTTGGGCACCAGTTTCTGACAATGGTCAGCCTTGAGGGAATTTTTCTTGTAAGGTTGCAGTCAAAGAAACAATCGATCCCCTTCTGCAAATTGACGTTCAAAGCGACCTTGATTTTCTTGTTGCTTCATGCAATTCTGGGCCATGACCAAATTCTCTTTGAGGGTATGGAGAATATCCTCTCGAACTATAAGCATTTGGTCAACCGCCTGGACCTTCAAGACACCTAGAAAATATGAGAGAACTAAAGGTGGATTTTTTCCATATACCGCTTCAAAAGGAGTCATGTGGGTAGTTGTATGGTATGAAGTGTTGTACCACCATTCAGCTAATGGTAACCATTGAGCCCACTATTTTTTCTTTTCTGAGGCAAAACACCTAAAATATGTTTCCAAACACTTGTTGACAACTTTAGTTTGACCATTAGTTTGTGGATGATAAGTTGTGCTGAGATGCAATTGGGTGCCTTGTAGCTTGAACAGTTCTTGCCAAAAATTGTTGGTGAAAGTTGGGTTGTGATCATAAACAATAGAATGTGGCATGCCATGAAGTTTGAAGACCTGGTCCATGAAAAGTTGAGCCACAGTGGATGTTGTAAATGGGTGTTGAAGAGAACATAAATGAGCATACTTGGAAAGACGATCAAATACCACCATGATGACTGATTTATTGCCCGATTTAGGTAATCCTATAATAAAATCCATAGAGATATCTCGCCAAATAACAGGTGGAATCGGAAGCGGTTGTAGTGTGCCAAAAGATTTGACTGTTTTGTCCTTATTGCATTGACACACATAACATTCAGCCACAAAATTACGAACGTCCTGTTTCATACCATCCCAGAAAAAATAACATTTGACCTTGTCATAGGTTTTGGTAAACCCAGAGTGCCCAGCTGTGGATGTAGCATGAAGCTCATAAAGTACCATGGATTTAATTTTTGACTATTTACTTAAATACAAATGGCCTTTGTATCAAATCTCAACATGGAGCCAAGAGCACCTTGGGGAAACTGGAGAAATGGACTGCAATTATTGTATCAGATGCAAAATTTTGGGATCATGTAGCCATTCCTGGCAAACGGCTTAGAGCCAATATGGTACAATGAAAGAGAGAGAAAAAAGGGACCCTTCATCTTCATATTTTTGAGAAAGTGCATCTGCAACCACATTGTCTTTTCCTTTCTTGTAAATGATCTCATAATCATATGCAAAGAGATTAGTCACCCATTTTTGTTGCTATGGGGATGAAATGAGTTGTTCCAGAAAATACTCGAGGCTTTGATGATCTGTCTTAATTTTGAAGCATTACCCAAATAGATAAGGGCACCAAAGATCAATGACATGCAGAATAGCCAACATTTCCTTTTCATAGATTGATTTTCCCAAATTTCGGTCAGACAATTGTTTGCTAGTAAAGGCCAAAGGCCGACCCTCTTGCATAAGGAAAATGCCAATTCCTTTCCCTAAAGCATCACATTCCAGGACAAAGGTCTTTGTGAAATCAAGAAGGTTCGGGACTCGAGTGGTGCACATGACCATCTTCAATGTTTGAAAATCCTGAGCATCTGTTGGAGTCCAAGTGAAATAATTATTTTTAAGGAGTGCAATGAGAGGTGCTACAATCTTTCCATAATTCTTAACAAACTTTCGATAATAACCTGTTAATCCCATAAATCCACAAAAGCTTTTGAGAGTCTTTGGGTGAGGCCAGTATTTCATAGCTTCAATCTTTTTAGGATCCACCCTAACGTCAGCCTTGCCAACAAGATGACCCAAGTACTCGACTTCTGAGGTGCCAAAAGCACATTTAGATTGTTTCCAGAAAAGTTGGTGCTGAGAGAGTAGATGGAGAACTCGATCCACATGACCAAGATGGTTTGTCTAGGTTTTGTTATAGATGAGGATATCATCAAAGAAAACTAAGACAAAATGATGGAGAAAAGGACGAAAGACATTATTCATGAGGCTTTGGAAAGTGGAGGGAGCATTACACAAGCCAAAGGGCATGACAAAAAACTCATAGTGGCCGTCATGAGTTCTAAAGGCAGTCTTAGAAATGTCTTCCTCTTTCATATGGATCTGGTGGTAGCCAGAACGAAGATCAAGTTTAGTAAAGAATTGGGTGCCACTCAATTCATCCAAGAGGTCATCAATGACAGGAATGGGAAATTTGTCTTTAATGGTGAGTTTGTTGAGGACACGGAAGTCAGGATACATGCGTGAAGAGCCTTCTTTCTTAAGGACTATGACCACAGGAGAAGAGTAGGGGCTAGTACTAGGGCAGATAACACCTGCGTTAAGCAATTCTTGAACCATTTTCTCAATTTCATTTTTTTAAGAAAAGGGGTGACGATAGGGATGGATATTGGGAGGAAGGCTTCTTGGGACAAGGGAAATGGAATGATCATGAACACCATGAGAAGGAGGAAGTCCCTAGGGAGTGGAAAAAACCACTTGATATTTATATAGGATGGATTGGAGGTCCTGCGACACATAGAGTATCTCAGTTTCTTGTATGTCATGGAGTTGGGCAATAATGCCAGAATGACCTTTTTTGAGAAGCTTTTCCATGTGATGGGAACTAATGATCTTAGGGGAACCAACGGTGATTCCTTGAAGCTTATATTGTTGACCCTCTTGGTCGAATTGCATGGTTAATTCCTTAAAATCCATGAGAATGGGACCGAAAGTCCTTATCCAGTCTGCACCCAAAACAATGTCAAAACCACCCATGTCGATAGCAAACATATGAGATTTCAGGTTGTAGTCACCAATTTGGAGAGGCACATTTTCACAACTCCCTCCACATTTCATGGACCCGCCATTGGCAATCATGATTTGGAAATTATTGACTGCACGAATATAGTAATTAGTTTCTTGGGCAATGCGGCGATGAATAAAATTATGGGTGCTTCCACTATCAACAAGAATGATGACCTTCCTATGCTTGATGTAGTCAATTAGTTTGATGGTTTGGGGAGCAGAGAAGCCAATGAGAGAATTTAGGGAAATGACCGATTCTACTTCGGGAGGGTCTAAGGGAGGGGTTATGTCAGTGGGTTCAGGTGACACAGACCCAAGGGGATCTTCAACATCCTCTTCTGAAACATCCTCTTAGATGGCCATAATTTTTTTTTGTTCCTTACACTTGTGTCTCGGAAAATATTTGTCATCGCAATTATAACAAAGGCCTTTGAGTTGGCATTCAGCCATTTTGTCCCTCGTCAATTTTTTGATCTTTAGTGGAATAAAAGGAGTGGGATTTATTGGTTTAGTGTGAGGAATAAAGGTGAGTTTCTAATTTTGAGAAGAGACAACCTGTTGTGCTTCCTTAGCTCTTTTAGTAGCCTCCACCCAACTCTAAGGCCAAGCCATGAGGGCATGGGCATGAATCTCATCATTGAGGCCACTGATAAAACATTCTTGGAAAAAATCATTAGACATGCCCTCTGTACAAAAAGCCAGTCGCTCAAAAGCAACTATAAAGTCTTCCATTGTGACAAATTGTTTCAACCTTGTCAAATGGCCTAAATGGTTGGTGTCAGTGTCAAAGCGTTCATAAAGATCTACCACAAAGTGTGTCCAAGAAACATATCGTTGAAGGGAAATTTTTCTCCATTGCCACCATTGCCAACATTCTTGATCTAGATGGAAAACACCATACCAAAGTTTGGCCAAATCATCTGTAATGTCTTACAAAGAGAAATAATGTTCCATTTGAGTTACCCAACCTGTGGGATCCGAGCCATCAAATTTGGTCACATCCACACGTGGAAGGCGTAGGTCACGCTGAAAGTGACGGGGCTGAAAATTATGGGAATGAAAGGAAGTTTCAGCTTCGATATGAAAAGGTGGGTCAGATAAACGGGGATTTGCAGGGATCTGTAGCTTGGTGCAGATCATCAAAGCGACATATTCAAGTTGGGTATTAATGTCTTTTTTGAAGTCTTCTTTGAGTTCCTCAATTGAGGCGATGAGGGAGGAATGCATGCTTTTATTGATGGTGGCAATATTGGCACTGAGTTGTCTCACTTCTTGTTGGGTCTCTGTGAAATTAAATTACAAGGTATTGAAGTGAGATTCCAAGTCTTGGCTATAGTTATGGGCCATGATGACGAGGGAACCAAAAAGGGGTGAGTGGAATCAAAAAATTTGTTGAAAAATGATAGGTATGAATGTGATAAGGGAGAAGAGATAAATCCAATGGAATAGGTCTCAAACAATGGTGCAACAAAATCCAGACTTTTTTTTTTCACACATGCGGAGTTATATTTCGGTTTGAAGAATACTGCAGTGATGAAATGTCCAAATTCTTAATCAGGAAAAAATGTGTAGTGATTTGGCAACTCAAATGCAGGAGATATAATTGCACAGCAATAGATCTTGTCTGTTTTGTTTTTTGTTTCCATCCCCAAAGGTTAGGTATTCAAGGGTTCTACAGACAAGGGTTTGTCGTGTGTTATAGCTCTCTGATATACGTGCAGGGTCCAACAGTAGTACTCGGCCCAATATCTCAGGGAACCAACTAAAGAGGCTAGACCGTGCCCTTAGCTATACTACCCGACTACCCAGGTACTAGAGAGTATCTTCCCGAGTGTTGTTCTCAGTGGCACTATATCAGTCAGGTGACTGATTAGTTTATCTAAAGAGGGCTTTAGGAAATCTAGGTCGATCTGTATACAAGTGTTGTCTAATGTGTTACCACTCGAAGAGGTGCTAACAAGGGTTACAAGGGTGGCCAACATATGTGCGCTTAAGTACCACTTGTATTTCCTGCGTGTATGAATCCCCAACCGCGGGTTTATGCGTGTAACAACAAATCTCTATAGCTTGAAGACGTCAGAATATGTCTCTACCCTGAAAAAAATTAACCCACAATTTTCTTCCAAGGAAAGTGCTTTGATACCACTTGTAATATTCCAGATATAAAAAGTATGCAGAACATAAATAAAATGCTATAAATGGCAGATGAACAACAATATAACCAGAACAACACCACAATAATACCAAAATGATACCAGAATAACACCAGAAAGAGCACTTCGATTACTGAAAGCAATGTTCACTTGCCTCTTCGAGGGGGCAACCTCCAGCAGAGCAGAGCTCTATTACAATAATATCCAAGACAAAATTTCTCATACCCTCGACTCCTATTTATACTAAATATGTCTATCAAAAGAACCATCTAGAGGAAGATCCTTCTAGAAGCGGAAGCTTCTATTAGGTCTTCTTACATTTGACTTATTGCTAGGCCTTATTAATATTGACCTTTATTACATCAAATTATATTATTCTACCTATGTGAGGGGTTAGGTCACTAACATGCACAATTGTTTCTAATGAATAAAATTTCTTCTCTAGTCTCACTCAAAGAGGAAAATAAAGAATCATTCTTATCCATGTGATGTGAAAAAGCATCATCTATTATACAATCCTTGTTCACCTTCAAGTCTTTTAACCTTCTCCTAAAGGTCACTAATCTTATTTCAGTAAGCCTTCTCAAAGTGACCTAGTTTCCCACAATAATGGTCGGTCTTCTTGTTCTTGACTCTCCTAATTTGTTGGTGACTGTCACCACCATTGTTTCTTTGGTTTATCTAATCTTCATGGCCCTTATCATGGTCTCCTCCATTGTTTCTTTTGTGATTTCCATCTCAACCTCTTTCTCTGTAGTTCTGTCTACCATTTTATTTAGCGAAATGAGCCTTGTGCCTATTGCTAATATTTCCTTCATCATGAATTTTATGTTGTTCTCTAATCATCAAGGTAAATAAAGAATCAAATATGTATTAATCCTTACCATATTTTTTTTCTTGAAGCCTAATTTTCACAAAATTTGGAACATAAACCATCATATGACATTTTCATATTCATCATAATAAGTTTAGTTAGATGTCTTTCATTCCTTGGGAAGTCTTTCCCACATTTGTCAAACTCTAACTACAACTCCTTTATGCAAGCTAGATAATCACCAATCCTGCATGAAATTTCTAGAAATAAATCGTGTAAGGGATTTTGAAACTTCCAACATTTTGAGTGGACACTCCACCCATCAAATCTTCTTCCTTAGAGTCTAACATTCATAAATGTCTTATTCCTCATAACCCTCAAACCCATAGGATATATGGGAAACCTAAAATTCATAAAAATGACATCCCTCTTACACCAACAGTAAGCGCCATAGGAGCACCCAATCACACCCTTGCTTGCTTTCTTGCTGAAAACATTCAATCTTTCATTCGTAAAACTTCATTCTTTTTTAAATATTCCTCTGATTATAATAAAAAAACACGACATCTTCACCTTGATGAACGAGACATTATGGCAATTTTTTTATGTTGTTTCCTTTTTTACAAAAAATGTTGTCCATGAAGCCCTCGACCTCATCTCCAAATAGGTTGACCCTGAAACCCCTAACCTCATTGAAATTCGTTTCACCTCTACTTTCTTCATCTTTAAAGGGATTTTTTATGACCAAACATAAGGTACAACCATGGGGTCTTCCTTATCCGCTGTGGTCACCAATATTTTTATGGAACATTTAGAGACTTTGGCCTTATACATCATTCATCTTTAGCCCAAATGTTGGTTTTGATTTGTTGATGACAACCTCCTTGTTCTATTTCTTTAACCATCTTAATAGCATTTCCCCCCATATCCAATTTACTATGGAAATGCAAAAGAATAATTATCTTCACTTCTTAGATGTTCTCATCTCCCATCTTCCTGACGATTCCCTCACCCACTAAGTTTATAGGAAAAACATTAATACTAATCGGTACTTTCATGGCCAGTCCCATCATATCCAACCCAAAAAATTGTTGTTCTAAAAACTTGTGTTACTCGAACCATCTGAATCTCGGCTCCTCAATTCAACGAGGAAGAAAAATCCCAGCTTACTAAGAAACTTGTGGCTAATGTTTATTCTATCAATCAAATCAACAAATTCTTTTGCTCAACCCATAATTCTAAAATAAAAATAAAAACTTTCCTTCCTCTTCCCCTGTAACACAACCGACCCCTAAGTAAGTTTTCTAGGGATGGGGTATCAAAATTTCGCTCTCTTTAACATATCAGATCCTCTATCCAAGGTCTTTATCCTCCTCTACTCATTCATAGCATTCTAATGACTGCTACCAGGCTCAAATCCGAGTTTTGGGTTGCAAATTATGCCTTCCCAAATTTATTTGAACGTTCATTGGTTGCGGGCCACGTGGCTCCCATGTGGCTCCATCTCACACGTGATGTTTCTAATTTCCCTCCTCCTCGGTGGAAGACCATCCCTCGTCCGATCCCAAAACTGGACTTAACCTCTTTCTCATATATCAACTGAGGAGGAAATTCGACACTTCAATGCTTCACGTCTCCTTGCTATCTACTTACAGGACCACCTGAAGTTCCATAAACTTTCTATGTGGCTCCGACCTTTGGGCCTTTCAGTCTCTCTACCATACTACACCTCAGACCCTCCGGAGTCCTGAAGTCGCGGGCTCCTGGTGACTTCACCAACCCCTTTGGCTAGGTGGGCACGTACCATGAGATGACATGTGGAAGGGCCAAGGGAGACACGCACCCTCATCAGGGGGGTGACCCATGTCACGTTCCAGTAGGTATATAGGATATGTGATACGCACGAGTCTAGGTGACATGTGTCACATCTATCGTGGGTCCACGTCACCCTGGGTGACATCACTGTGCCACATCACTCCGGATTGACAACCTTCTAACATCCCTCGAATCTCACGGTTGAGATTCAAACACGTAGACCCATAGACCTACGACTCTCGTCTCTTCGGGGATTCAACGATCAGGAGTTTTGCGGTGCAGTCTCCTCCTATCTCTTGAGGTTGGTCAGTGTCGGGCTGACTACAGCCTAAATCTGATGGTTAGGGAGGAACCCAAAGGTTCCCCAGATCAACAGTCCTGGTCACCTCACGACTTTGGCCTTCAGAGGTTTTGGCTTCACTGCCACTCCATTTTCCCGAGGAGGGACTCCGCCGGATTACCATGTGCGAAACCTTCCATTGGACGATCGGACGATCGAGAAGGAGCCCCAAGGGACTCCCCAGATCAACGACTCACAACCTTTCACGACTCCAACATTCAGGTAATTTTGACAGTTGTGAAGTTTGACATCTCAGGGCTTCGAGCTCATAAAGCTTTGAAACCATCAAGAGCTAGCTCCTTTCGGTCTTAGCGTAGGGTTCCTAGACCCTGGTCATATGGACCCTCTGATGAATCTCGGACTATAAACGCTACTCTTAGAAAATATTTGGTTAAGGTCATGGGCGTGAGCCTAAGGTCTCTTAGACTAATGGTTTGAAGGTAGCGCATTCCTAGTTCGCAGAACTTTAAGTTCTGAAACAGGGGCAGGGAAATCTCATGGAATTACTGAGATGGTAGCAATGCCAAGAGGCTTGCTCCGACTCTGGAACTGTGAGTTAATTCCCTGGGAAAAACACCTTCGAGGGTTAAACTAGAGCATATGGAAAATCAAGCAGAAGTATGAGTTCACAAGAATACAAATAAATACACATAACTTAACCATTTATAGATATATAAATACGTGCATGCATTCATTATTCCCAATTCAAAACAAAAAGCATAGAAACACTTATCAGAACCAGAAAACGTGCTACGACTACTGAAAGGGGTGACCATTTCCACCCAACCATAGGCTTAGTCACTCCTAACAGATTCACCACTAGCCACCCCGGAGCTAGACGACGATGCTTTGAGATTTAATCCTTTGTTCTGGCTCAACGACAGTAGGGACGAAGGTTACTCTCCTCCTCCCGCAGGATCTTGGCAACGATTTTCACTATACCAAGCAAGGAGGACCACCTGAGTACTTCCTCGACCACTCAACAACCTCGTTTATCAGCTTGTATCCTAACCCTTCTAGCCATTTCCTGCGACTAGAACACACTCATTTCTTAGTTTTTCTTTGAACCCGAGAGCTTAGTCTCCCGTCTCTGCACTTTTCGCAGGTCTTCCTCTGACCACCACACCTTCCTTTCCTGCCTTCCTCAACAAGATCGTGTGTGGCTTGAATTACTAGTCCATGGCCAAGTCTGAAAGCCTTACAGATGAGTGCTATGCCCCATCCCCTCATTAACTCTTGAGGAGGTCTTCCCACCTACCAACATGACTGTAATTCATCCCTGGGTCAAAGGACTGTTCTGGTCATGAGAAATTAAATCCAATAAGGTACTGGTTTGGTGGAGGTTAACGCAACCATTCTTGGTCCTCTTCACCATCTCTTCCATAACATTGATGGTCTCTCTTAGCACACCCACCCTTCCAACAGTCATGCAACACTTATCCATTTTATAGTAAATAACATAATTTATATTCATCGACCTTTTGTGCAAAGGTCCTTCAAATCAAACATTCACACATATTGACTTTGCCATAGTCTCTTGGCCAATATAGTTATACTTACAAACTGGGGGAAACAGGGTGTTACATCCCCGCTCCTAGCTCTCATTTCTCTTCCCTACATCAAGGGCACTACATATCATATTTATAATATTCTGGCAAAAAAGAATACCAAAACCCTTTTCAAACCTTGTAAAACCCTGAAACAATTATTTAGAACCACCAACGATAAATCTGACCCTATGCTTGTTCGAGGAGTTTACCAAATTCCCTACTTCTATGGCAAATCATATATAGGCCAAATTGGTAGACCTTTCAAAGCCCATCTCAAATAGCATATAGATGACATTATCCACAACCACATCTCTAAATTAATGATTGTTACACTCCTATAAATCTGAACACCTAATTTTCTTTGACCAAACCAAAATTCTTGCCTCAACACCCTATCACTCCTCACAAATAATTCGAGAAGCATTGGAAATTGAAAAACACCCTAACAATTTTAATCATGAAGATGGCTACAAACTCAACCAATCATGGAAGCCCATCATACACTCCCTCAGTCATTAAACCTCATCTCTTTATAAATTTGGTTTAATTGACTATTTGTCTACCCTGTTTTTTCCTTCGTTGACCTTTTTCTCTATCTAGAACTTCCTTTCATATTAAATGCATCATATTAAATATTTTTTTTTTATTATTTTATTTATTTATTCCTCTTACTTTATTCCTTTTAATAATACATTTTTCATGTTTCCATATGGATATAAAGTTTTTATTTCAAATTTATTGTTTCATTCAATTTCGCCAATTATTAGCCAAAAAAAAGTTTTAATGTTTTCCTTGGGATTAAGTTATTAATTTTTTGCAATTGTTGCTTCTCATTTTTCACATCATTTATTTGTTGACTTTCTTCCTTTAAATATTTACTCCAACACACTTCTCATTTCAAATATTTTTGCTTTATTTGTCAGTGATGATGGGTGAAGCGTCTACTCAAAATGTTGGGACGTTCCAAAATCTCTTAAATTGTTTATTTCAAAAAAGTTCATGCAACATTATGACTAATTGTGAAAACCTACACAATCAAAATCCTCAGTCCTAAGAAAAAAGAGAAGAACAAAATAAATGAACTATTTCTCAAGTTACATAACCTAAATTTGATAAATTTCTTCAAACAACTTCTTCATCTTCTTCCAAACTTTGAAAATCTTGATCCACCTACGTGAAAATGGATCTACCTTGAAATTTAAGTCGCTATTACTCCTATGACTTCATCATTCTAGCCATAAACCAAGTACTTTTTGCATACATTAGTGTCGAAATAATGCAATAATGCATACGCAATAATGCTTTGTTTATTGATGTCCATCCTTATGGAATTAAACTGCGTCGAAATTTTATGTCTTGTTCTCACATGCCATAATTGTGCACGCTGATCACCATAACCCCTTCTTCAAACCTGGATTACTCTTCCAAAACGTTGCCATTGTAATGGCATTACTTTATTTATTTATTTTTTACCGGATTCTTGTTTTTGGTCACTTAACATTAAAAACACTCTTAAGAGCTGGACTTACTTTCAACATTTGTAGTGCATGTATTGTAAATTTTGTTCATGTTCGTGTACAAGTGCATGGAGTGAAATGTGTGTACTCTCTATATTATGCATAGCAGGGTCAATGCAAATCCTGTCGGGGATGTAGCTCAAACGGTAGAGCGCTCGCTTTGCATGTGAGAGGTACGGGCTTCGATACCCCGCATCTGCAACTTTTATTTTTAAAGAATCCAGTGGTCTAATGAACGAGTAGGCAGGTCTTTCATCAAATTATTACTTGCAAGACTATCAACAACTAATATTCCTAGATAAGGTATTTGAGCCATCAGGATGATAGATAAAAACACTATCCTAAATATTCTATCTGCGGGGATAGCTCAGTTGGGAGAGCGTCAGACTGAAGATCTGAAGGTCGCGTGTTCGATCCACGCTCACCGCAATTCGTTTTGGTAATTCATCCTTAGAAAAGTTTGTCAAGCTCAAGCAGGCATCTGCCAAATACTTGTAACAGAAGGTGAAACTGAATGACTTCATTTGTAACTGAAGTTTGTCTACCATTTATTCTATTTATTCCAACATTATTGTGACAAATGGCACAAGATGTTTAGAATTAAAAACTGTTCTTCTACTGCCTATCAAATTGTGATCAAGGAATCTGAAGCCTAACAATTTTCTCAATCATCCCTCTGTTTCACTCTTTATTTCTTGAATTTCAAAAGATAGTACTACATATGGTACAATGATTTACCTGCTTTTATTTGATGAAGGCCAAATACTGCTAAGTTAACTCATACCGACTGTGATGTGATGGGTTTCAGTTGTTCTCCTCCATTTCCTCCATGACCATCCCTTGGACTATCGATGTCTAGAGGAGTTCTCCATGACCATCCCTTGGACTATAGGAGTTGATTTATGCATGATGAATTTTCATACATGAAAAGGAACAGAACATTCAAAGATATATTCACCATTGGTTATACATCATGAATATAAATATTGTGAGCTTGCAACAGATGGTAGACACCATTTTCCTTGGAGAACAGTAGAAATATGTATATTTGAGTCACTGGAATAGTAGAAGATGGAGGGTTGTCACCTCAAGCTGCGAAAGCCAACTCTGCAACACCCTAGGGAAAGGAATGCGAAAGCCAACTCTGCAACAGCCTAGGGAAAGGAAACTAGAGGAAGATAGGGCGTTGGCTAGTTGTTTTAAGAAATGGTTTTTTTGCTAAGAAATATTTTTTCTTGCTGAAATCCGGAGATATAAATTTATACTAATCATTATTTTTTTATTTTTTGTTGAAATAAATTTCGGATAAATATCCAAAAAAATTCTTTATTTCTTATAATCTTTATCCTACGGCAGAAAATTATGAAGAAGGGATCAACCATAATAATAGGGATTGGCTTATATCGGGGCAAACTAACATCTCCGACAGAAAGGAGCTTTCTGGTCAAGGTAGAAATAATGGCAAATGATGGGTGGTAAGGGTGACTCCCCTCTCACTTCATCCCATGATAGATGTTGGAACTCGTCCTATTCATTCGAAGGTGAAGGGGCCAAACTTTATTAAAATATCTAAGAAAGGTGGTGAAGGGTTGGTTAACTCCAACGATTTTAGCTCTTATAATATATTAAAGGTGGTTGAGCTAGTTGGGGGATCTCTTGTAATCCAAGTTTGTAAAAGTGTGATCATAAGGCATGAAGTGGATTATGGGTCAAAACATGTTTACAAAACAAGTCAACTTTACTAGGTGACAACATTGGTATGCAAGTTTTGGTAGATTTATTTTTGAAAAGTAGAGGAGCATGTGGGTGAGAAGGTATAGAAACAACAATTTGGCCATGCTCCTATTTTTCGTGTTTACTGTCTAGGGGATGGATTACTTTTGTCTTTCAATTTGAGAGAGACAAAGACAACATACTAGCGAAGAAATGGTATTGTGACAACATTATCTTATTCCTAAAAACTCGACTTCTTTGTTTCACCCTATGAGAGAGCACTGACATACAATCACTTTAGGTGAAGATGCATTCTCTTCCTCAGGAGTTGTAGACTGAAAAGGTCTTAACCATGATAGGGAACATGTGGAAAGGATGATGGATATCAATGAGAAAACATGCTCCATGTACAAGACCTTTTTAGCTAATATTTGCGTGGAAATGAAGTTGGGAGATGGGTTGCCTGAAGGAATTGATATGCAGGTTGGGAATCAATCTTATTGACATGAGATTGACTATGTTAAGATTAATTTCTTGTGCTCCATTTGTCATATGTATTCCATCACCTTAGCCGTACTTTCCCTAAGAAGGATTCATTGGACAACGTGGAAGAAGTAGAAGAGCATATGGAGGACATGGCCCAAGCTCACAATTAACTTAAGGATGATCATGAGAAGAGCCATAATCCCTCTTCATTAAAAGGTAAATCCATCTCTGAGGATCCATTTTCTATTATTGTGGAAAAAATACTAAAAGATATAGCTAGAGAAAAAGTTTTGTCTTCCATCCCCAAGAAGAGATCTTCCATCTCCAAGAAGAGATTTGTTAGGGAGATGGACTTTGATAAGATAAATAAAGAAGGAGAGATCCTTAGTGGTTCTGACTCCTTTGCTAAGAAAAATCCTTTTATCTTTGTAGATGTGATTAACATGAGGGAGATCAACAAGAAAAAGAAAAAAACTACTTAGGATGTTCCTCCTTTAGTGGATGTAGACACCCTAGATGGAATGGAGGAGCTAAAATATTTCTTGAAGGGAAAAAAATTCCTCTCAAAAGTTTATATAATAGGAAGGGGGTTAAGGTTCATACACCCCTTAACTCTTGTTCAACTTTGGTTGGAGGAGACTCTTTTGTTGAGGGGAGGAATCCATTCCAAAGAAGAAGGAAGTTGAGTCTACTTGGAGTATCAACACCACTTACTCATTAGATGAAGATTTTACTCCCTTTGAAAAAAAAAATATCATTTGAGATCAATGAAAAAGAAGGGCATTATTCTAGTGGAAGAGGGAGTTGGAGGGAGTATTGTCATGGATTAGGGAGAAGGCTAGGCCAATCCTAGTAAGAAATCTCTCCTTTCTCAAGCAAAGAAACAAGCTCACTGGGAAGTTATATCTAGTGAACAAATGATTATTCAAGGGGCTCTTAGAGAAATCAAAGCCCACTCCAACATTCCTGAATGATTGCGCTCTCATATAACATCGTAGGTTTGGTGAGTGCCTATAAAAGAAACTCCTTGAAGAGGGTAATTGCAACAAATAACATTGAGGCAATTTTTATTTAGGAATCAATTATGGAGGTCTTTAAGGTCAAATATCTATTATCGCCATCCCTTCTTGGGTGGATGTTTGAAGTTCTCAGTGACACCCTAAAGAGAATCAAAAGGAAAACTATAGAATGGGCAAAGGTTATATTCAAAGAGTCTCAAGAGCATATTTGGATTTTGGAGGAATAGATAAAAAAACATATTCAATTCAAATGTGAATGGTATTTTTAGTGAACGAAAGTTGAAGAATCTAAAACTAAAGGAAGATGCTAAAAAGGAGCTAAAGGAATTAGAAGAAGAAAAATGGAGGTAGAAGAAGAGAGCTACATGGATAGCTCAAGGTGATGAAAACACTAGACTTTTCCACAATTATGCAAAAATGAGGAAGATACCGAGAAGTGGTGGGACTTCCATAAGAGCCTCTGGCATAACACTGTTGATTGTCCCTCAAAGCAGTCATTGGCGGCTGAGGTGAAAGCATCTGAATCAGATGCGGGTTCTAAATTTGAGTTAGAACCAAAAAGGAGGAGACAGATCATTGACGCGGAACCCAGTGCTACCATTGCTACCACCAAGCTCCAACTCAGTGAACCAGACGAGCCAGAGGAAGGCGAATGTGTTTTTCATTCACAGATGTGGGTGAAAGGTACCCCTATGCACTTCATTGTCGATAGTGTTAGCCAGAAGAACCTCATCTCAACAAAGGTCGTCAAGCGCCTAGCCCTGCCCACAACGCCACACCCACAAACCTACCCCATTGGATGGCTCCGCCAAGGAAGCAATCTCCACGTCAGCCAACAGTGTTGCGTGTTGTACAACATCAATCCCTTCAAAGACGAGGTATTGTGTGATGTTTCTCCTCTCGGAGTTTGTAATGTTCTTTTGGGCCAACCTTATTTATGGAAATGTCATGTTGTGTATGAGTCTAGGCCTCACAGTGTTATTATTACTTTGAACAAGAAATTGTACAGGATACCCGAGGAAGTCCCACCTAGTGCTATTTCCTTTATCTCTGTCAAGCAATGTAGGAAGGTCATCTCTCAGACCGAGAAATTTGTCTTCTTCGTGATTTGTTCTCAGAGTGAGAGAAAGATCACAGCCACATCCAGGGCCTCTGCGACCGACCTCTCCACACAACAAAATCAAGTGGATAAGGTTGTGGAAGAATACTCATATATCTTCTCCTCACCTACCGGGGTACCTATGCACTGTCAGGTCAAGCATCCCATCGATCTGACCCCCGATGCACCGCTACCCAATGGGCCATTCTATTGCCGCTCTCTGTTAGAGAATGAGGAGATCAAGCGACATATCCAAGAACTTCTCCACAAGGGGCACATCCGTCCCATCTCACCATCTTGTGGGATCCCAATTGTGCTGGTGCAGAAAAAAGATGGGACATAGTGACTCTGCATTGACTACCGGGCCTTGAATAAAATCACATTCAGGAACCAAAACCCAATTCCCTGAATCGAATACCTCCTTGATCAACTCACGGGGGCCAAATACTTCAGTAAGATTGATCTGAAGTCTGGCTACCACCAGGTCCTAATAGAACAGACAAATGTATGGAAGACCACCTTCAAGTCAAAAGATGGTCTTTTCGAATGGTTGGTCATGCCCTTCGGTTTGACAAATTCTCCTGCCACTTTCATGAGGATGATGGACGATATCATCCAGCCCTTCAAAAATACTTTTGTAGTGGTTTATCTGGATGACATCCTCATCTACAACAAGACTTGGGCGGAGCACTTGAATCATATTCAGTAGGTTCTGCAAACCCTGCGACAACACAAGCTATATGTCAACTTGGAAAAATGCTCCTTCAGCATGGATAGGGTTCATTACCTGGGCTACATCATTGATCAGCATGTTGTACATGTGGATCCAACCAAGATCCAGGCCATCCATGACTGGCCAGCCCCAACCACACTCACTGAACTTTGAAGCTTCTTGGGCCTTGCCAATTTCTATCGCAGGTTCGTGTTGGGATTCTCCCATATTGCATGGGCCCTCAACCAAGTAACCAGGGGTGGTAGTAAGAAAAAAATTGTGTGGGGCCTATCCCAACAATAAGAGTTCAATGATTTGAAGCAGCGCTTGTGCTTAGCCCCAATACTTTCATTATTGGACCTGCAACATCCCTTTAAGATTGAGACAGATGCTTCCGACTGTTAAGGTCCTAACCCGCACATAGGTAGATCAATGTATTCGGATGTAATAAAGGTCAATATTAATAAGGCCTTTCAAAAAAATAGAATAAGGCGGATGTAAGAAGACCTAATAGAAGTTTCCACTTCTAGAAGGATCTTCCTCTAGATGCTTCTCTTAATAGACATATTTAGTATAAATAAGGGTCGAGGGTATGAAAACCCTAGCTTGGAGATTATTGTAACAGAACGTTGCTCGACTGGAAGTTGCCCCCTCGAAGAGGCCTGTGAACATTGCTTTCTGAATCAAAGTGCTATTTCAGTTGTTGTTCTCATATTATTTCTATGTTATTGTGGAGATTATGCTGGTTATATTACTGTTATTCTTCCATTTCTAGCATTTTATTTATGTTCTGCGTATTTATTATATCTAGTATCTTGCAAGTGGTATCAGAGCACTTTCCTTGGCAGAAATTGTGGGTATTTTTTTTTCCAGGGTAGAGACGTATTCCGGCGTCTTTAATCCATAGAGATCTGTCGTTATGCGCATAAACCTGTGGTTGAGGGATTCATACACACAGGAAATACAAGTGGTTCTTAAGCGCACATCTGTTGGCCACCCTTGTAACCCCTGTTGGTACCCCTTCGAGTGGCAGCACATCAGACATCACCTGTGTACGGATCGGCCTAGATTTCCTGAAGCCCTCTTTAGATAAACCTATCAGCCGCCAGACTACTATAGTGTCACCGAGAACAACACTCGGGAAGATACTCTCTAGTACCTGGGTAGTCGGGTAATACGGCTAAGGGTACGGTCTATCCTCCTTAGTTAATTCCCTGAGATATTGGGCCGAGTACTACTGTTGGACCCCGCACGTATATCAAAGAGCTATAGCACAAGGCAAACCCTTGTCTGTAGAACCCTTGAATACCTAACCCTTGGGGAACATAAACATAAATAAATTAAACCGGCTAGATCTATTGCCACACAACTGTGTTCGGGTTGTCAAGTAAATACACATTTCTTTCTGGTTAAGAA
>ML791317.1:199421-240183 GCA_009831015.1 Picea engelmannii
ATGGAGAAATTACTAAGTTGACAAGTGGTTAGAAGTGGGTTAGCCCTAAAATAAGGAAAGTGGTTTAAGATGGTTAGAAGGTAACCCCTTGAGGTAAAGTGAAGTGATGAGTGTACTATACGTCAAAGTGGATACAAAATAAACTATTTAAGTAATAAATTTAATGGATAAATTACTAATTGGACAAGTGGTTAGAAGTTGGTTAACCCTAAAATAAGGAAAGTGGGTTAAGATGGTTAAAAGGTAACCCCTTGAGGAAGCTACATGAAAGTATAAATAAGATGTCATGCTCTCTCATTTTAAATCACACTTGAGAATATTGAATATCTACAAGTGACTGAGGTAACCAAAGGATATCTAAGCTGAATTTCAGAGAGAAAGTGAAGTAAAGAAGGCCGAAATTCAGGGGAGGATAAATTATTTTGATGATGCTTTCTAAGGTATGTTATTTACAAGTCATCTCACCATTTTCGCAATAAAGTTTTTTATAGAATGATTCAGACTGTGAAATTGATAGGTCATTGAGAAAACATATCCAAGCAGTTTTGGTATGAATTTCAGCTTGTGGGTCATTGTATTTTTGGAGTTACACTCTGTGGAAAATAGGGCTTGTGGCTAGTCCTGAAACTAGTCTAAAACATGTGTTTCGTGTAAAAATGTCATAACTTCTTCATAACAGATCCAAATTAAGTAAGACGAAATGTGTTGGTTAGAGTACAGTCTGTAGTATTCTTTGTAAAATTTTTAGATCCATACAACAAATATTCCGTGCGGGGCACGCTCTACAAGTTCGCTCTCCAAAATAAGCCAGAATTCAACAAGGTATGCCATGTTTGATATAACTCCTTTTCTGATAGGCTCCAAGTAGTGAAACCTGGAGGAATTGCATAAAAAACACTGAAGAATATTGTGTACTATTTTCATATCTTTATTAATTACAGGTACATAGTTATGATTATTTCAAGTTACGGTTGTTGAATAATCCAAAACTAGTCATGTGAGACTAAAGAAAAGTTTGATGAAAATGCTAGTCTCTTGTTGTTAAAGCTAAGGAAGGTTTGCAGGTATGTGATTATATACACTAGGTCTATTACAGAGTTACAAATCAGATTTGGATGATGAAATTGATGAGGTCTTTTGGTTGAGGTACATGTTGGGTACATGGTTGAGACAAGTAGTTGATGAGTTGACACATACATGAGGTGTATAGTTGATGATGTTGGTACATATTGATGAGTCATAGTTGATGAGTAGTTGATGCATGATTGGTACATACTTGGTACATGGTTGGATACACTTGTTTATGGTACAGGTTGATTACAAGTTGATTACAGGTTGTTTGGTACAGGTTGGTGCATGGTTGATGCACTTGTTTATGTTACATGTTGATTACAGGTTGAGGCATAGGCTGATGCACTTGTTTATGTTACATGTTGATTACAGGTTGAGGCATAGGCTGATGCATGGTTGATGCATGGTTCAGGTTTATTGGTATAGGTTGTTTGGTGCAGGTTTATTGGTATAGGTTTACAACAGTATATCTCAAAGTGATAGTGTGGCAGTAGTTCCATCATTCTACTTATATGTCAGGGTGGTTGGATGGGGCAAGGACAGGTGGTTGTAGCCACCTTCAGGTTGTAGCCGAAGAACATAGGGGGTTGTAGCCTCATTCTGGTTGTAGCCAGATAATTGAGGAGTTGGAGCTTCCCTTGGGTTGTAGCCTGAGAAATTATGGGGTTGGAGCCTCCTTCCAGTTGCAGCTGGAAAACAAAGGAAGTTGGTGCTTCCAATGAATGTAATTCTTCAAGACAATAAGAAAAAACATTATGTGGTTTTCTCCTGCTTTGGGTTTCCACATAAAACACTGATGTACTTTGTATGTGTATGATTTTTCAATTGTTCATTGCTTATTTACTTTGCAGTTATTGGATGATAATGCTACATTGATATAACACATGGATTATATGGTTAAAAATGATTAAATTGCTCTATTACTGATTCAACCCCCTCTCAGTAATCTAACAATTGGAATCAGAGCAGGTTCCTTCAGAAATCAGTTTAACCACTAAAAGTTAGATCATGGAGAGAAGCAACTTGTATAAAAATGGAATACCACAATTTGATGGACAAAAGTATGCATTTTGGAGCATAAGGATGAAGACATATATAGAGGCATAAGGATTTGAAATTTGACAATCAATTGTATATGGATACACAGTACCAACAGTTCCACCAACAAATGACAAAGAAGTGAAACTCGGTCAGAATAATTCCAAAGCCACAAATGCACTTTTGAATGGTCTTGGTGAAACAGTATTCACCAAAGTTGCACATTGTAAATCCGCTAAAGAGATTTGGGACAAACTTTGAAATATTTATGAAGGAGATTCAAAAGTCAAAGCAGCAAAGCTTCAAACTTACAGAGGTCAGTTCAAACAACTAAAGATGAAGGAATATGAGAATATTGTAGCTTAATTGTTACGAGTCGATGAAACAGTAAATGCAATCATGGGATTGGGAGAAGAAATTCAAGAATCTGTAATTGTTCAAAAGGTACTAAGATCTCTTCCTATGATATTTGACCCTAAAATATCAGTATTAGAATAAATAATAGATCTAAACTCAATAAGAATGGACGAACTACATGGAATCTTCATAGCATATGAAATGAGAATTGAACAGGAAAATCCAGATGTAAAAGAAACAACCTTCAAAGCATTCAAAAGATGAAAGAAAAAGGGAAAGGATACAAGTGTTACAACCTGAGATTGAACAAAGTTGTGGAAAGCATCAACGTAACAATTGATGAAACAAGTAGACAAGAATTAAAGGAAGAAGAAAATGAATCAATGGAACAACTTTACGAAGAAGAAACAAAATATACAAACGAAGTAGAAGGGGAAGATGAAGAGGATCCGTCAGAAGCAGAACAACAAGCTAAACAAGTGACTCCAAAGACACCTAGCAGACGAGTACAGAAGAATCATCCTTTAGATCAGATTATCAGAAACAAATATGCATGAGTTGAGACTAGAAGAATAATTCGCTCACAAGAACAAACACACCTAGCACTCTCATCTACGATTGAACCAACATGTTTTGAAGAGGCCACCAAGGATGAATTTTGGAATAAGGCCATGGATGAAGAATTGGATCAAATAGAGAAAAATGACACTTGGGGATTGGTTCCAAGACCAAAGGATAAGAATGTGATCGAAAAAAAGTGGGTATACATGAATAAATTGAATGAAGATGGACAGGTTACAAGGAACAAAACTAGATTGGTATGTAAAGGATATGCACAAGTTGAATGAATCGACTTTGAAGAGACATTTTCCCTAGCTGCCAGAATGGAAGAAATCCGATTGCTTTCAGCTTATGCATTCTCTAGAAATATTAAAGTGTATCAGATGGACGTAAAATCAACTTTTCTGAATGGGGAACTTGAAGAAGAAGTCTACATTGAATAACCAGAAGGATTTCAGTTGTTAGAGAATGCAGATTATGTGTGTAAATTAAAGAAGGCCTTGTATGGTCTAAAAAAGGCTCCTAGAGCATGGTACTCTAGAATGGATAAATATTTACAAAAGACATGGTTCAGAAAAGGAAGCGCAGACACCAACCTCTACATCAAGGTAAGTCAAGATAGTATTTTATTAATTGAAGTTTATGTTGATGATATTATTTTTGGTAGTGATGATGATAGGTTAAGCGAAAAATTTGCTAAGGATATGCAAAATGAATTTGAAATGTCATTACTTGGAGAACTTGAAGAAATTGAGCATAAGAATATTAGGACAGGAAGATTGGTTGAAAAGGCCTCAAGCCATAATTCTCAAATATTGTATTCATCTTAATCATACAAATATATAATACAATAATGAAACCACCTCAATTTTTCTCACATCGACACCTCATCGGGAGATAAGGTAGAAGGAGACAATATAGGAATCTAGAAACACACTTAGGATAACAATTATATCCTAGTATGTAAAATATACAAAGGTGGTATACTTAGACTTAATGATTGTATATGAGAAAGAGGCTAACATCCCCCTCCTCAATCATAAGTCTGAGAAATAATACCAAAAAAGCAGGTGCATAAGTTGGTATATCTCTATGTCTTCATGTTGAAACTCCTGAGCTGAGCCGCAATGAAGAACTGCCTAAAAAAATGCCAAATCTGGATGTTGAGAAATCTGGAAAACCTCACTGTGTAATCATGTGAGCCATAATGCCAACATTTTTGTTCAGTGATGTGAACTCCAATATGATGAGAGCGAACAAAAAGAAGTGAATCAGCTGCAAGTTTGCCACATCCCTGAAAATGCATGACAAATCAATCAATGCCAAGTTGCAATGCAGTAGGATCAATCTATCCTCTGCTAGGTCCAATGACCATCTAGGTGAACCAAATGTCCACATTATTGCTCTCAAAATCAACATCCCAATGTATGATTCAATATAGAACCATCATTCTATCGAAGTCTTTCATCTCCAGACCGCAGTTGCCCATCTGGAAAATTTGATGTTTGTTGTTGTCGAAACTTTCTATTTGACAACCACCTTCAATTCCATCATTAATTCCCCCCTTTTTTAGCTGAAAGGAGAGACCACAAGTGGTTTCATGAACCATCATCACTAGAATTTTGAATTACCCCCCTTAAGGTGCATGAGAGTTTCATCATTGTACTCCCCCCTTCTATGCTCAAGAGAGTACCATACTTGTTCCATTTGAGTACAACAAAAAGTGGGCATGCGGAAACAACCACATGTTATCTCATCCCGTGAGGGCCATGCTCGAAAGCTATTCCATAAGGGGACCACTTATGTGAGGTACAAAAATTCTATGTGCTACAATATTGGTCTTTACTCGAGATTGAATTCTACAGTAAGACTTATATAATTGCTTGGTTGTTGATGACCATTTTCAAGGATCAATCCACTTATAGTGAATCTTCAATCTTGCAAGTTTCTTCAGTTTTGAACATTTGTCTGAAGAATGGTTATGCTTGTCACAATGTAGGCAAGGATGGAGATCAAAACACCGATTTTCCTTGTGACCAACTCGATTTCAATGTTGGCACTTAACATCCTAATCGTCAACATTTGAAGTTGGATTTTCTTGAAGGAATCCAACGCTCACAAACAAAATTGGTTTGGATTAATTTGGAATATGAAAACTGTTTTGATTTTCATATCCTAAGCCATGTCGATTTCTATTGAAGTGTAATTCTTCCCAAGGTCTGATGATGGGCTTGGAAAGATCATGTTGTACTTGATGATGTGCTTCACATTTACTTTCACTTATACTTGTTGTATCACTTTGTGCTTTGGCATATTTTGCTTGTGATTCATCTTCATTGGAATTTTCTTCTGAAGTTGGCTTGTTGATTTGTTCCTTCACCGAATGTTGATCAAAATCATCATCATCATCATCATTATCATTATCATCATAGAGAGGATTGTTCTGAACAAAAACTAGTTCAGAAAACTTCACTGCCTGTTGACTTTTGAGATCTATCAACTCATCATTCAATAGTTAGGATTTTGCTTGTAGAATTCTAACTTTAGCTTGTGTCACTTGAAAACAAGTTAGCATTGATTGAAGTGTTTCTTTGTGAAGTATGATTGTATTATCTTCAACAGTGTTTATTAGAGTGTTCAGTAACTCTAATATTTCTATATTTCTCTCCATTTGAATTCACTTGCTTGTTCACTTTCTTTTTAGGCTCACTTGTACTTTAGGCTCGCTTGAATTTGCTTCACTCAAACTAGCTCACTTGAACTCGCTCACTTGAATTTTTCTTGCTTTCTTCCAAGAAGTTTGAGGATGTCGGTTACCACCGAAAATGCATCCAAACTTGTGATGGTTACAATGATTTGAGTTAAACTACTCAATCTTGTCAATTTCGACTCAAAAATACAATGAATATTGGATGTTGGGCTCAACCGAGAATGCACCCAATTACAAAGAAATTCAACTTGATTTGATTTAAAAAGACAAGTAAACCTACAAAAGGACTATTTGTAAGATACAAACTAATTTGTTCAAGTAATCTTACAACAAACATTGTTTGCAAGTTACAATTGAGTTTCAAATGTTCCATGATGTGTTGAGTTCAAATACTTTGATTTGTCCATTGTTGATGTGGTTGACGACTTTAATGCTTGAGAATTCTCTTCATAGATGCTTGATCATATGTGCTTGATTGACATTAATTGTGTGCTTGAATTTTCTTAACTTGTTGTGTACTCCACGTGTATTACATTTTAAATGATCAATTAATGATGTCAAGATTAGACATTAAATATCATAAAACAATCCAAGTAATCAAGCACATTCACACACTACTCAAAGCACCATAAAAAAGAATATCTTTTAGAGATTGGCCTTGACCCTCTAAAAGTCTCGTCGAAAAAGAGTGTAAGAGAGTATTATACTAGACTCTTCTCAACTCTTTGAACTTCAAAATTACAATTCAATTTTGGAATTGAACTTCTCTCGTCTTTAAAAATGTGCCCCCTTAACTTAAAAAAAACTTCAATTAGAAGAACATTCCAAAGTAAAAACTTCTTAAGAGTGGAGACCCCGTATCCTTTAATACAAAATTCCTCCCTTTTAAAATAAACATTATTTTAATGTTTAAGTCCTCTCACTCACTCCTATATCTTAAAGTGGAAAATGACATAGTAAATTATTTTAATGCTTAATAATAAAGCATTAAACATGAGATATTTTATATGTATCTCTTGATTTATGTCATTTTAATAAGAGATAAATACTTCACACATTTTACATGATGGTAAACAAATTTGATAAGTCAACATGGATATGATGTCATACAAGCACACTTGCTTTTGACATACCAAGTTACGCATCACAACATGCATTTAGAGGAGAAGGCACGCATAAATGCATGTATTGGAGTGGAGATATGGATTACGCCATAAAGATAGGATCCACGCATACAATGGAAGAGAGAGCACGCTGTTGTTGCACCAGATCACCAGATTGCTGACAAAACCCAATACATTGGAAGGCAAAATCGTTGAATAATTGATTAAAATTGCACATTGTTGTTGGCTTACACAGATCACATGCTGGCACACTGCCCAACTACACAAATTTGTATATAAAGAAAAAAAAATTAATGCGATATACCTCCTCTCTTTACAATATTTGAATCTCCACAAAACCACAACAGGAACTTGGATAGTCGGCTAAAAAATGTGAATATCGTGCATGTAAATAGGTTTATTTGCGTTGAACGAGGGTTTTCACGATTTGGACACTAAGAGTTCACAAAAGAATTCAATCTTGATGTGATTTTTTTTTTTCCACGAGAAATTAACTCGATTTATATTAGAGATATAAATCATTTACATCACTGTCCAAACTGGCACTAGCAGCCATTACATTTCGTCCCGGAGACCCAGCCGGAATTGAACTCAAGACCTCCTCCCAACATGGAGAAAGGTATTTTACCAACCGCGCTGTCTCAATCTTGATGTGATTTGTTGGGTCTTGAATACATTTCACACTCCACATGTCAATGGCAGGTGAGATTTTCCACTTTTCTTTGCATGTGCATGGTAGTAGGTGATGAGATCTGGAAAATCGATAATGAATTTCGTTGGGCAGTTGGTTGAAACTTCACATGCTGGCACACTACCTTGTGCAGTTTTGGTATTCATAAAAAATCTACAACAGATTTACACAACGAGATCTAGATCTACAATATACATTTGATAAACAAGAAACTTGTTCGATCTCATGGTGAAATCGTGCCTTCGTCAAACATGTGGGAAAATTTTGATTCGAGGGACCCCAGAATGCTAAGTGAGTAGCTTCAGATCCGTCCTGAGAGCAAGGATTTACTGAGCATGAATAGGCATCAAGGGATAATGGGATCTGGAAGAATAGTTTCGTGATTTTGTATAGATCATGCATCAAAAGCTGGATTGCAACGTCAGGTAGAAGTTGAGGAGAATCTTCCAAAATTTTCTATGCGTATGGATCTAAAGAGACTTGATCTCCATTTGGGTTGTTGTAGCTGCGTCTAACTTGACTCATACATTTAACAAATATAGGTGCACAATTGATGAATTTTATAGAGATCTAGTCCTTGTCTACCACCAGGCGCAAAATTGATGTACAAAGGAAAGTAGATGGTTGTTCTGTAGGTCTAAAGATAGATCGATGGGCGTTGATCTGGTGCTCGATCTCTATGAGCGACTTTCCCTTCAAAAATGACTATGGAATCAGAGGTTGTGTTTCTTCATGCTTGATAGATTGTTGTGCATTGGCCATGTGTGCTATAGATATGCTCGATCTAAAAGTTATAGCAAGAAATATCAGAGCCTCAAATACTCATCTTCTAGAAAAATAAACTCAGCGCACAGGGTCCAAAAAATTAAGAAAATCATTCTCAAAATAGAACTCACAGATCAAAAACCATGAAGCCAAATGCTTCTTAAATTGATAGGGGAAAATCACATATACTCAATGATGATCTATCACCATGATGGATGAGAATAACAACTAGAAGCATATTTAAAAAAAAATGAAATTGATTCCATTTTTCCATCAAAATTTAGCTTACCTAACATATCGTTATAATAATGAACTTGCTTTACCAATGCCTCCTTCAAATCAATCCAGATATGCAATCAAATATTCTACAACATAACTACCTCTTTGGTGGCGATGGAGGCTTCATGAAAAAATAGTTTGCAGCATTGGTATCCATCGATGATGTAGATTGTGTGTCAAATGATTCTGTTTTTCTTCACTGGATGCTCTTGCTACACTTCACCATCCATAGAAAACTAACATGGAACTCAAGACTAGCAGGCCCTTAAGAACTATAAGAAGCTCTGATACCAATTGAAGAAATTGAGCATAAGAATATTAGGACAAGAAGATTGGCTGAAAAGGCCTCAAGCCATAATTCTCAAATATTGTATTCATCTTAATCATACAAATATATAATACAATAATGAAACCACCTCAATTGTTCTCACATCGACACCTCATCAGGAGATAAGGTAGGAGGAGACAATATAGGAATTTAGAAACACACTTAGGATAACAACTATATCCTAGTATGTAAAATATACAAAGGCGATATACTTAGACTTAATGATTGTATGTGAGAAAGAGGCTAACGGAACTATCCTTCTTTCTGGGACTTCAAATACGTCAAAGAAGCCAAGGAATTTTTATTTCTCAAACCAAGTATATCAGATAAATGCTAAAGAGGTTCAGAATGGAAGATTACAAACTAGTTATCACTCCCATGCAAATCGGTTGCAAGTTGAGAAAATATGATGATTCAAAGTCTATAGATCAGAGGCAATACAGATCAATGATTGGTAGCCTACTATATGTGACAACATCCAGACCATATGTAATGCAGGTAGTTGGACAGGTGGCACGATTTCAAGAAGAACCAAAGGAATCACATGTATTAGAAGTGAAAAGGATTTTCAGATATCTCAAAGGAACATAAGAGTTTGGATTATGGTATCCAAAAGGAAAGGATCTATCACTTATTTCCTACACAGATGCAGATTGGGCAGGTTGTATTGATAACCGACGAAGCACCAATGGAGCAACGTTCTACTTGGGTGAGTGTTTAGTATCATGGCTAAGAAAGAAACAATTATCAATATCTTTATCTACAACCGAGACAGAGTACATTGCAGCAACAACATGTTGTACAAAGGTTCTTTAGATGAAACAAACTCTGACAGATATACAGGTTAAGTATGATGAGCCCATTCCAATCTATTGTGATAATACAAGCGCCATCAGTATCTCAAAGAACCCGGTGATGCACTCCAAGACGAAGAACATTCCAATCAAGTATCACTTTCTACGGGAATAGGTTGTAGAAAATAACATCAGAGTTGAGTATGTGGACACAAAAGAACAAGTGACAAACATCTTTACAAAACCACTTCCACGGGAAGCCTTTGAGTATCTTCGCCAGAGACTCAGAGTTATTTCTACTCCAAAATGAATGCTTTTGAATGATTATCTTGTATGTCTTAGATGTACAAGAGGAAGCACCATAAATAAGACAATTCAATTAGGGGGAGCAACCCTGGATGGAAAAATACATTTTCCATTGATGACAAAGGGGGAGAGATTTATCAGATGTAGAGGATAGAGGCATGGTTCCAGGGGGAGAATGAGTGATATAACTTTAGTATTGCATGACATGATTTCAGTATTTCATCAGAGTGCTGCCATCAATTCCAAAGGGGGAGATTGTTGATTAAGGTTGGTTTTCATTGATGTCAACCCTTGAAGGAAGTTGGAGAACCCAGGTTTGGGTATGACCCAAGTTTTTTTTATGGATAAAGGTATGAGTTTTGATATATTTGTAGGTAATACTATTCTATATGGATATTACATTTCATGCCATTTCCAGTGGTATGTGGAACATCACATAACTCCTCACGGTTAGAGAGTTATGACCATGTGAAGTTGGAGAACCCTCATGAGTCAACTAGAAGCCCCAAAAGGTCAAAGTAGTCAAAGTGGTTTAAGAGATTTTAGAAGGTAAATAATAAAGTGAAGTGATGAGTGTACTATAATTCAAAGTGAATACAAAATAAATTATTTAAATGATAAAGTTAATGGATAAATTATTAATTGGACAATTGGTTAGAAGTTGGTTAACCTTAAGATAAGGAAAGTGGGTTAAGATGGTTAAAAGGTAACCCCTTGAGGAAGTTACATGAAAGTATAAATAAGAGGCAAGGCTCTCTCATTTTAAATTACACTTGAGAATATTGAATATCTACAAGTGACTAAGGTAACCAAAGGATATCTAAGACGAATTTTAGAGAGAAGATGAAGTAAAGAAGGTCGAAATTCAAGGGAGGATAAATTCTTTTGATGATGTTTTCTAAGGTATGTTATTTACAGGTCATCTCACCATTTTTACAATAATTTTTTTCTAGAATGATTTAGACCGTGAAATTGATAAGTCACTGAGAAAACATATCCAAGTAGCTGTGGTACGAATTTTAGCTTGTGGGTCATTTTATTTTTGGAGTTACACTCCATGGAAAATAAGATTTGTGGCTAGTCCTAAAACTAGTCTAAAACATGTGTTTCGGGTAAAAACATCATAACTTCTTCATAACATATCCAAATTAATTAAGAACAAATGTGTTAGTTAGAGTATAGTCTGTAGTATTCTTTATAAAAATTTTAGATCCATACAACAAATATTCTGTGCGGGGCACACTCTACAAGTTCGCTCTCTAAAATAAGCCAAAATTCAACAAGGTATGCCATGTTTGCTATAACTACCTTTCTGAGAGGTTCCAAGTAGTGAAACCTGGAGGAATTGCATAAAACACACTAAAGAACATTGTGTACTATTTTCAGATATTTTTTTCATTACAGGTACATAGTTATGATTATTTCAAGTTAGGGTTGTTGACTAATCCAAAACTAGTCATGTGAGACTAAAGAAAAGTTTGATGAAAATGCTAGTCTCTTGTTGTTAAAGTTAAGGAAGGTTTGCAGGTATGTGATCATATACACTAGGTCTATTACAGAGTTACAAATTATATTTGGATGATGAAATTGATGAGGGTTTTTGGTTGAGGTACATGTTGGGTACATGGTTGAGACAAGTAGTTGATGAGTTGGAACATACATGAGGTGTATAGTTGATGATGTTGGTACATCTTGATGAGTAGTTGATACATGATTGGTACATACTTGGTACATGGTTGGATGCACATGTTTATGGTACAGGTTGATTACAGGTTGTTTGGTACAGGTTGGTGCATGGTTGATGCACTTGTTTATGGTACAGGTTTATTACAGGTTGAGGTACAGGTTGATGCATGGTTGATTCATGGTTTAGGTTTATTGGTACAAGTTGTTTGGTGCAAGTTTATTGGTATAGGTTTACAACAGTATATCTCAAAGTGATAGTGTGACATTGTTTCCATCATTCTACTTATATGTCAGGGTGGTTGGACAGGGCAAGGACAGGTGGTTATAGGCACCTTCCGGTTGTAGTTGGAGAACATAGGGGGTTGTAGCCTGCTTCTAGTTGTAGCCAAAGAATTGGGGAGTTGGAGCTTCCCTCAAGTTGTAGCCTAAGAAACTAGGGGGTTGGAGCCTCCTTCCAGTTGCAGCTGGAAAACAAAGGAAGTTGGTGCTTCTAATGAATGTAATTCTTCAAGACATATAAGAAAAAACATTATGTGGTTTTCTCCTGCTTTGGGTTTCCACGCAAAACACTGGTGTACTATGTATGTGTATGATTGTTCATTTGTTCATTGCTTATTTACTTTGCAGTTATTGGATGATAATGCTACATTGATATAACACTTGGATTATATGGTTAAAAATGATTACATTTCTCTATTACTGATTCACCCCCCCCCTGGGCCCTCTCAGTAATCCAACGGTTATGCCTACCCTTTTCTTTAGTGAAATGAGCCTTGTGCCTATTGCTAATATTTCCTTCATCAAGAAGTTTATGTTGTGCTCTAATCATCAAGGTGAATAAAGAATCAAATATTTACTAATCCTTGCCATATTTTTTTCTTGAAGCCTAATTTTCACAAAATGTGGAACATAAACCATCATATGACATTTTAAGATTCATCAGAATAAGTTCAATCATATTTCTTTCATTCTTTGGGAATTCTTTCCCACATTTTTCATACTCGAACTACAACTCCTTTATGCAAGCTAGATAATCGTCAATCCTGCATGAAATTTCTAGAAATAAACCCTGTAAGAGATTTTGAAATGTCCAATGTTTTGAATGGACACTCCACCCATCAAATATTCTTCCTTGGACCCTAACATTCATAAGTGTCTTATTCCTCATAACCCTCAAACCCCTAGGATATATGGGCAACCTAAAATTCATAAAAATGACATCCCTCTTAGACCAACAGTAAGAGCCATAGGAGCACCCAATCATGCCCTTGCTTGCTTTCTTGTTGAAAAAATCCAATCTTTCATCCGTAAAACTTCATTCTTTTTTAAAGATTCCTCTGATTTTAATAAAATAACATGACATCTTCTCCTTGATGAGTGAGGCATTATGGTAAGTTTTGACATTGTTTCCTTTTTTACAAAAAATGTTGTCCATGAAGCCCTCAATCTCATCTCCAAATTGGTTGACCCAAAAACCCTTAACCTCATTGAAATCAGTCTCACCTCTACTTTATTCATCTTTAAAGGGATTTGTTATGACCAAACATAAGGTACAACCATGGGATCTTCCTTATCCCCTGTGGTCACCAATAATTTTATGGAACATTTAGAGACTTTGGCCTTATACATCATTCATCTTAAGCCCAAATGTTGGTTTTGATTTGTTGATGACACCCTCCCTGTTTTATTTCTTTAACCATCTTAATAACATTCCCCCCCAATAACCAATTTACTATAGAAATGCAAAAGAATAATTATCTTCCCTTCTTGGATGTTCTCATCTCATGTCTTCTTGATGATTCCCTCACCCACCAAGTTTATAGGAAAAACACTAATACTAATCGGTACCTTCATGCCCAGTCCCATCATATCCAACCCAAAAATTTGTTGTTCTAAAAACTCATGTTACTTAGACCATCTGAATCTTAGCTCCTCAATTCCATGAGGAAGAAAAATCCCAGCTTACTAAGGAACTTGTGGCTAATGGTTATTCTATCAATCAAATCAACAAATCCTTCCGTTCAACCCACAATTATAAATAAAAAAAACGTTCTTTCCTCTTCCCCGCTCCCAGCTCTCATTTCTCTTCACTACATCGAGGGCACTACTGATCATATTTATAATATTTTGGCCAAAAAGAATACCAAAACCCTTTTCAAATCTTGTAAAACCCTTAAAAAAATATTTAGAACCACCAACGATAAATCTGACCCTATGCTTGTTCGAGGAGTTTACCAAATTCCTTTCTCCTGTGACAAATCCTATATAGGCCAAACTGACAGACCTTTCAAATCACATCTCAAATAGCATATAGATGACATTATCCACAACCACATCTCTAAATTAATGATTGCTACGCTCCTATAAATCTAAACACCTAATTTTCTTTGACCAAACCAAAATTCTTGCCTCAACGCCCTATCACTTCTCACAAATAATTCAAGAAGCACTGGAAATTGAAAACACCCTAACAATTTTAATCGTGAATATGGCTACAAACTCAACCAATCATGGAAGCCCGTCATATAATGCCTTGGTCATTAAACCTTATCTCTTTATAAATTTGGTTTAATTGACTATTTCTCTACCACATTTTTTCATTCATTGACCCTTTTCTCTATCTAGAACTTCCTTTCATATTAAATACATCTTATTAAATATTTTATTATTATTATTTTATTTATTTAATCCTCTTACTTTATTCCTTTTAATACATTTTTCACATTTTTCATGTTTCCATGGATATAAAGTTTTTTGGGGTTAAGCGACTTGCAAATGGGAAAGCTAAGGACATTGAAGGCTACCAAGATGAATTTTTTAAAATCGGAGGGCCTATCCTTATCCCTCACATACACAAGCTCTTCAACTTAGCAATTAAGCATGGCCTCCTTAAACCCTGGACGCAAAGCCTCATTGTTCCTATTTTAAAAAATGGGGATATAAACATTCCCTCTAATTATAGGACCATTATGATTAGCCTGATTTTAGCCAAGCTTTATGGAATTATTTTGGAAAAGAATATTAACCTTTGGCTAGAAAGTCACGGTAAAAGAGCTAAAGGCCAGGCCGGGTTTAGGAGATATCATTCAACTGTGGACCATCTTGTTACCTTTAGGATCATTGTAGAGGAGTTCCGCAATAATTAAAAATGGGGATATAAACATTCCCTCTAATTATAGGACCATTATGATTAGCCTGATTTTAGCCAAGCTTTGTGGAATTATTTTGGAAAAGAATATTAACCTTTGGCTAGAAAGTCACGGTAAAAGAGCTAAAGGCCAGGCCGGGTTTAAGAGATATCATTCAACCATGGACCATCTTGTTACCTTTAGGATCATTGTAGAGGAGTTCCACAATACTAAAACCAATCTTTTTTGTTGTTTTGTTTGCTTTAAAAAATCTTTTGACATGGTTCCTAGGAAAAACCTTTGGAATAGGTTGGAAGAGATAAAAGTGTCTCTCGAGTTGAGGGATGCTACAATAAGGATGTATGAGAGCGTTATTGCTAAGTTTAAAAACACTGAGGGCTAGTCAAAAGAGATTAACTGCAATATTGGAGTCAAACAAGGTTGTCCCTTGTCCCCTACCCTTTTTGGCATATACATTGACAAGTTAGAAGATTGCTTGGAAAAAACAGGTTGTGTGGACCCTACTCTCATTGGTATAGTAATCAATCTTCTTCTTTATGTCGATTATATCGTTCTTATTTGAAAACCAACTAAGAATCCTGAAGGATTTTTTCTCCAATAAGGGTATGACTGTTAATACTGATAAGACTAAGGTCATGATTATTAAATCCAATAATTTCACTTATGATACCTTCGTATATGGCAACGACAACTTGGAGGAAGTGACTTCATACAAATATATTGGAATTGATATTCACCACAAGCTCAATTGGAATTATAGTATGGAGAAAAGGATTATTGGGGGATGGAAAGCTTATTATGGGCTTGAAAACAATTGTAAATCAGTTGATCTTTGGAGTTGGGATAAGAAGAAACTCCTCTTTGAGACTCTTGTAACACATGTTGTTCTTTATGGATGTGAAATCTGGGGCTGTAGTATCTCTCGTGAATCCTGGAGAAAGATAAAGAAAATACAAAAGAATTTTATAACCTATAATCTCACAATTAAAGGAAATACGCCCTATCCCATCCTCCTCTTAGAAACAAGCCTCTCCCCCTTTGAGAGCATGGCTATGACTAGATACCTAATGTATAAGAACAAGTTAAACAACATGGAAGACAAAAGGCTTCCTAAAATTGCTTCAAAATCGAGTCGTAACCACCATCGACTCAAGCGAGGATGACATAAAGATGCCCGGTCTTGGCTAAACTATTGGGGAATCATGGAAGACACCATTTTGCAGAATAAAGGTACTATTAAAAAAATCGTCAAATCAAAATTTAAGGAGAAAATGTGGTGTGATAAAGAGTTAGAGGAAAAAATAAAATTAAGGTATTATAAGGATGTAATCAACCCTAATCTAGAATATTAAAATTATCTATTTGTTTTGCCAAGTGTAAAGAAAAAAATAAACATTGCTAAAATAAGAACAAATTCTCACGAGCTCCATAGTGAAACTCAATGGAATGAAAGAGTGTCACCTTTGTGACACTAAGAAGGTTGAAGATGAAAATCATTTTCTCTTAGATTGTCCAGCCTATACCCATATTAGATCTCATTTTCAAAATATTTGTCACACTACCAACCTTCCTAACCTCTTAACTCAACAAACATATGGTGATCTTGGAAAGCTTCTCTTAATGTTTTTCGAGCACATAAACAAAATTCTAAAGAATCGCAAGTAATCACTTACCCTCTTAAGGTTTGATAGACCAATTCAGTTTTAGTGGACGTTAATTATCATCATCATCATTTCAAATTTATCGTTTCATTCAATTTCTCCTCTTATTAGCCAAAAAAAAGTTTTCATGCAATGGTTGTTTCTCCTTTTTCACGTCATTTATTTGTTGACTTTCTCCCTTTAAATATTTATTCCAACACTCTTTTCAAATATTTTTGCTTTATTTGTGAGTGATGATGGGTGGAGTGCCCACTCAAAATGTTGGACGTTTCATAATCTCTTACCCAATTTATTTCCAAAAAAATCATATAGCATTATAACTAATTGTAAAAACCTACGCAATCGAAATCCTCGATCCTATGGAAAGAGAGAAGGGAAAAATAAATAAACTATTTCTCAAGTTGCATAACCTAAATTTTATCAACTTTGTCAAACAACTTCTTCATCTTCTTCCAAACTTCAGTAAAAAAAAGTTGATCCACCTACATGGAAATGGATCTACCTTGAAATTTAAGTAACCATTACTCACATGACTTCATCATTCTTGTCATCAACCAAGTACTCTTTGCATAAATTAGTGTTTGTTAATTGCAATGATGCTTTGTTTAAAACAAAGTCGATGTCTATCCTTATGGAATTAAACAAAGTCGAAATTTTCATGTCTTGTTCTCACATGCCATAATTGTGCACGCTGATCACCATAACCCCTTCTTCAAACCTAGATTACTCTTCCAAAACGTTGTCATTGTAGGGCATTACCTTTTTATTTATTTTTTACCGGTTTTTTGTTTTTGGTCACTTCACATTAAAAACACTATGAAGAGCTTGACTTACTTTCAGCATTTGTATTGCATGTATTGTAAATGTTCGTAAACAAGTGCATGGACTTAAATGTATGTATTATCTATATTATGTATAGCAGAGTCAAATCAAGATCTGTCGGGGATGTAGCTCAAACGGTAGAGCGCTCGCTTTGCATGCGAGAGGTACGGGGTTCGATACCCCGCATCTCCAACTTTTCTTTTTAACGAATCCAGTGGTCTAATGAATAACAGAGAAGAGTAAGCAGGGTTTTCATCAAATTTCTCTTTTTAACGAATCCAGTGGTCTAATGAACGAGTAGGCAGGTCTTTCATCAAATTATTACTTGCAAGACTATCAACAACTAATAGATCTCTTTTTAAGGTATTTGAGCCATCAGAAGAGTAGATAAAAACACTATCCTAGATATTCAAATGGCGGTACTAGATCAGGTAGGAAAAACACTATCCAAAACATTCCAGCTGCGGGGATAGCTCAGTTGGGAGAGCGTCAGACTGAAGATCTGAAGGTCGCGTGTTCGATCCACGCTCACCGCACTCTATTTTCTGTGATTCATTATTAGGTGAAGTTTGTCGATTTTTTCAACCGAACAATTTTCTCAATTTCAGTCTTTATTTCTTGAATTTCAAAAGATAGTGCTACATATGGTAAAATAATTGATGATCAAAGCCAAATACTGCTTCTAAACTAACTCATACCTACCGTGATGGTTCTCAGTTGTTTTCCTCCATGACCATCCCTTGGATTATCAATGTCCAGAAGAGCTGATTTATGCATGATGAATTTGCTTACATGAAAAGGAAACACAACATTCAAAGATATATTCACTGTTGGTTTATACATAATGAATATAAATATAGTGAGCTTGCAACAGATGGCAGGCACAATTTTCCCTTCAAGAACAGTAGAAATTTAAGAAGAATGAATCAATCTGATTCCTCCGAAAACATTTCAGCATGTTCTACATTCTACTATCTAAGCAAGCAACTATTGGCTGTGATTTCAGTCATTAACTTCCTAGCTATTATAAAGACATCCGTTTATGTGTTTACTTTTTTACATTTACCTAATCATATTTAAAAATTATTTTGATCTCTAATTGATTGCCACGTAAGTGATTAACATAAATTAAAATATTAACATCAGATAAATGAAGTCCAACAGCTTATTTGTTAATCAATAATAAAATTTAATATATTCTTTTACTTTTCATCTTATCACCTTTTTAGCATTGATCAACCACAATTATATAGCTGTACTAGTGGTATTAACCAACCATAATATTTTTATACAAAAGATATGTTTACTGGGAAATAATCTCTAGTACAAAATCCGTTTCAATATCCGAAGTGAAGCGGATGGTGAATTTAGGAAAGTTGTACAAAAGGCGAAGCTGATTTTGATTCCCTTAGTGGAGAGAATGTCAAGGTTGAATATATATGCTGACGGTAATAGTAATGGATGCATGGCAACGTAGAGTAGGAAGGAAGCTACATTTTTTACGAATATTATGTTGCCTATTGTTATTGTGTCAAGACCTAGGATAAACAAATCCTTAATCTAAAGGAATTCTAGTATTTTCATTATTAATAATTTCAATGTATTTAAAAATATATATATAATTTGGTAATAAAATATCATATATTGAAATGTGTTATAGGTTGTGGAATATGACCTAAAACTGTTTTGTTTTTATGGAGTATGACATAATGAAATGGGTTAATGATCCACTCATAGACATCATGCAAGAATGATGAGTTCCCACTACTAATTAACAATTGAATTATGATATAGTTATGATAAGTTTTCCCAATATAGTTAAAAAAATATTGAAATATACTATATCATATATATATTTGTGTGAAGTGTAATATATGTATATGATATAAATGTATGTGTGAAATGTAATATGTACATAATATACATATACATATGTGTGTGAAGTGTAATATATGTATATGATATAAATGTATATGTGTGAAATGTAATATGTACATAATATACATGTTTGCGTGTGAAGTGTAATATCTATATTATATAAGAGAGATGAGGGCTATAGTTATGATGTATAATTTTTAAAATGATTAGGTAATTCTAACTTTCTCAAAATTCACTAGAGAACATGGGGTGGCCGAGCATTTTCAGAATATTAGGGGCTAAACAACAAGAGCATCTTAGTCCCATTAAAGGCATGACATGTCACTTACAAGGGTTTGAACCTGAGCGGGGAGGGTAACAACCATTCCTCCCAACCACCCAAGCTCCGTCCATTGAACTAATTTCCAAAATATTTTATAATGATTCAGTAGTTTAAATTTTATATATATAATATTTTTTTTAATGTTTATATATGATGATGATGACTAACATCCATTGAGACCGAATTGGTCTATCAGACCTTAAGAGGGTAAGGGATTACTTGTAATTCTTTAGAATTTTGTTTCTGTGTTTGAAAAGCATTAAGATAAACTTTCCAAGGTCACCATAGTTTTGTTGAGTTAAAAGGCTAAGAAGGTTAGTAGTGTGACAAATATTTTGAAATTGAGATCTAATATAGGTATAGGATGGACACTCTAAGAGAAAATGTTTTTCATCTTCAACCTTCTTAGTGTCACAAAGGTGACACACTTTCATCACATGACGTTTTAGGAATTGACCAACACCCAATTTCACTATGGAGCTCGTGAGAATTTGTTTTTATCTTAATAACGCTTATTTTTTTTCTTTACACTTGTCAAAACAGAGAGACAATTCTGATCTTCTAGATTAGGGTCGATTACATCATTATAATACCTTAATTTTCTTTTTTCCTCTAACTCTTTGTCACACCACATTTTCTCCTTAAATTTTGATTTAATGATATTTTTAATAGTATCTTTATTATGCAAAATGGTCTCTTGCATGATTCCCCAATGTATTAGCCAAGACTAGGTATCTTTATGCCATCATAGTTTGAGTCAAAGGTGGTTACGATTGGATTTTGAAGCAATTTTAGGAAGCCTCGTCTTCCATGTTGTTTAAATTGTTCTTATACATTATGTATCTAGTTATAGTCATGCTCTCAATGGGGGAAAGGCTTGCCTCATAGAGGAGGATGAGATAGGGCACATTTCCTTTAATTTTGATATTATAGGTTATAAAATTCTTTTGGATTTGCTTTATCTTTCTCTAGGATTCAGGAGAAATACTGCATCCCCAGACTTCACATCCATATAGAATAACAGGCGTAAAAAGAGTCTCAAAGATGAGTTTCTTCTTATCCCATATCCAAAGATCGGTTGATTGACAATTGTTTTCAAGCCCATAATAAACTTTTCATATGATGTAACCAATAAACTTGGATTCATTTACAAGATCTAAAAACCATGCAAACACATGAGAATGAAAAATAACTCTCTTTTATTCCTTCTCCATCCTAACTACTACAATGGAAGTTCAGCCCCTTATAACTATTATCTGAGATTTTCGAAAACAATTAATTTTAGGAAATTCTCGCATGACTCTAAAATTGACCAATAACTAAGAGATAACTAGAGTGACACTATTTGTCAACTCTCTTTTCTGATGAAGTTCATAAACTAAGAGATAATTGATAATTAAAAATTGAAAAATTCTTGTAAAACACTAAAACCCCAACTTGAGGCCTTATATGAAGGAATTTGGCCCTGGAAAAGTGTCGAAATGATGTCTAATTCAAAGGATTAGAATGACACGATAGTGAACTCTTTGAGATGCAACTCTCTATAAAATTTTAGCCCAAACGGATAACTGAGTCAAAAGTTATGACTCTTGGAAAATCCCTGCATCATTCTCCTCTGGTTGAAAAGAACACAACTCCTGCAAGTTATTGTCTTCAAAATGTTTCCACTTACTGGGGTCTAGGTTCAACAAATCCCCCTCTATAATCCATGTACTTTTTGTTGGTGCTATGCCTTCCTATTAGACCAGATATTGGTTATATGGGCCTTGTTGAGTAATGAAGGGTCTTCTTATCTAAAATATGCCCAATCTTTTCCTTTTTCTTGCTCAGAATGGCCTGTTGCCAGTCCACCTCTACCTCACTATCATCTCCCAGATTGTTCCCATGGAAGGTATACAAATTAGAAATGTTAAACATAGGGGAGATATCAAGATCAACTGGTAAATCAACCTTATATGCATTGTCGTTGATTTTCTTGAGAATCTTGCAAGGACCAATTTTCTTATACTTCAATTTGTGGTAGGTTCCTCTAGGAAACAGTTCTTTCCGTAAATAAACCATCACCAAATCACCTTCATTGAATACCTGGTATCGTCATCGAACATCTTTTATAAAAGAAAATGTTCATTATTGGCCTGCAGTTTCTGTCTCACTTGTTGTTGCAACTGTTGAATGTGTTCTGCAAATGTTTCCTTGTCATCATTGATCCTATTCTCAAATGGTAGTTGCACCAAATCTAGGACACCCATAGGATTTATACCATAAACAACCTGAAATGAAGATTTCCCTGTCTATCTATTCACTGAACTATTGTATGAAAATTCTACTTGAGGTAAAGAAAAATCCCACTGCTTGGGATTCTCTCCAATAATGCTTTGTAACAGGTTTCCCAAACTTTAATTTACTACCTCGGTTTGCTCATCTGTTTGGGGGTGATACACACTACTGAACTGCAATTTAGTCCCCATTTTCTTTCATAAATTCCTCCAAAAATGACCCAAGAACCAAGTATCTCTATCATAGGTAATAGTTTTTGGAACCCCATGCAATCTAACAATTTCTGAAAAAAAAAATTGCTACCCTCGATGCATCACTAGTTTTCTTGCAAGTAATGAAATAAGTCATTTTTATCTACCTATCAACAACCACAAAAATAGAATCATTACCTCGATGTGTGTTTGGGAGCCCCAACACAAAATCCATGCTTGGATCTGTCCATGGGCCTGTGGACACTGGTAATGGCATATACAACCGTGTTATGTGAGTCTCCTTTAGCCATTTGGAAAATCCTACATCGTGCCACATACCTAGTTATATCATTTTTCATCTTTGGACAATAATACATATATTCGATTAAGGATAGTGTTTTATCCTTTCCAAAATATCCTGTCAAACCACTACTGTGAAGGTCTCTGATTATATTTTCCCTCATTGAACCAATTGTAATGCATAGTTGTTTTCCTTTGAATAGGTAGCCATCTTGCATAAAATATTCACCCTGATTAAGATCCGTGTTCCCAACGACTAGATTCTTCAACTGTTTCACAATTTCCCAAAAATCATTATCAAACGCATAGAGATACTTTAATGCAGCAAACCCAATTACTCGGCTTTCCATGGTTGTCAAAAGAACAGTGTGTCGACTCAAAGCATCTGCAACTTGATTTTGTCATCCTGATTTGTGCTTCAAAACAAAGGTGTAGCCTTTTAAGAAAGAGACCCATTTTGCATGTCTATTGTTCAATTTTTTTTGAGTGTTTATATATTTTAATGCAATGTGATCGGTAAATAACACAAACTCGGTAAATAACACAAACTCTTTTCGAACTAAATAATGCCTCCAATCTCTGCACAACTGCATAAAATTCTACATCACATGTGTAGTAGTTATTTCTTACATTTAAAACAAAGTTGATGTCCATCCTTATGGAATTAAATTGCGTCCCAATTTTATGTCTTGTTCTCACATGCCATAATTGTGCACGCTGATCACCATAACCCCTTCTTCGGATTACTGTTCCAAAACGTTGCCATTATAATGGCATTACTTTATTTATTTATTTTTAACTGGATTCTTGTTTTGGGTCACTTAACATTAAAAACACTCTTAAGAGCTGGACTTACTTTCAACATTTGTAGTGCATGTATTGTAAATTTTGTTCATGTTCGTGTACAAGTGCATGGAGTGAAAGGTGTGTATTTTCTATATTATACATAGTAGGGTCAAAATAATACATGTTGGGGATGTAGCTCAAACGGTAGAGCGCTCGCTTTGCATGCGAGAGGTACGGGGTTCGATACCCCGCATCTCCAACCTTTTTTTTTAACAAATCCAGTGGTCTAATGAATAACAGAGAAGAGTAGGCAGGTTTTTCATCAAATTTTCCTCTTTAACAAATCCAGCGGTCTAATGAACAACTGAGAAGATTAGGCAGGTCTTTCATCAAATAATTACTTGCAAGACTATCAACAACTAATAGATCTGTTTTTAAGGTAATTGAGACATCAGGAAGGTAGATAAAAAGTTAAAACACTATCCTAGATATTCAAACCGCGGTACTAGGTCTGGTAGGAAAAAGACTATAAAAAATATTCCAGGTCTTTCATCAAATTATTACTTGAAAGACTATCAACAACTAATAGATCTGTTTTTAAGGTAATTGAGCCATCAGGAAGGCAGATAAAAAGTTAAACACTATCCTAGATATTCAAACCGAGGTACTAGGTCTGGTAGAAAAAAGACAATAAAAAATATTCCAGCTGCGGGGATAGCTCAGTTGGGAGAGCGTCAGACTGAAGATCTGAAGGTCGCGTGTTCGATCCACGCTCACCGCACTGCTTTTTAGGTAATTCATTCTTCAAAAAGTTTTGTCCAACTGAGAAGGTGAAACCTGGTTCTGTTTCAGTCTTTATTTGTTGAATTTCAAAAGATAGTGCTACATATGGTAAAATAATTGATGATGAAGGCCAAATACTGCTTCTAAACTAACTCATACCGACCGTGATGGGTTTCAGTTGTTTTCCTCCATGACCATCCCTTGGACTATCAATGTCCAGAAGAGCTGATTTATGCATGATGAATTTGCTTACATGAAAAGGAACACAACATTCAAAGATATATTCACTGTTGATTTATACATACTGAATATAAATATAGTGAGCTTGCAACAGATGGCAGGCACAATTTTCCTTCAAGAACAGTAGAAATTTATAGAAGAATGAATCGATCTGACCCCTCCGATGAGTGATCATCACAAACAATATGAAGAACAATTGAAACAAATTATGAACAATGAATACAAACAGGAAAGCTTACGTCCACGCGTCAAGTATGGAGACCAAATTATTCACGAAATGGACAATAGTGTTCAATGCATCAGCCAAACTCTATACTTCCCAACATTAACAACTAAACCGGTTTTCGCCAACGGAAATATACACTTGCAAATACCTGGACTGAACTGGATATTGTCAACACTCCAGCTCAGTGGAAGTGCAAACCAATATTTTCACCGAACTCTTCCTTTCACAATAGAATTCTAGTGCACTTCTTCACCAAGTCAGACATTCCGAACACAAATGCTTAATGAATCTCTTCAATCTGGTATGAATTCAAGACCCCAATCATCTCTGCATCTTCATGCTCAAAATCAATGTACTTCAACACCCCCTTCCCAACCTTGGATCAACATCAATGTTCCTCCCCAAAACCAGGCATTAATGCAAGTTCAACCAAGCCTCGGTCCATAACGTCCAACTCTCCCGCTCAAATACAGTTGTTTACTCGTCAAATATTTTCGCCCGTTAAAGAGAAAGTTAATTCTTCTGAACATAATCATTCTCAACATAACCATTGGCTACAACTATACGGAAATCCAAGTTTTGGACATGACAACAGTAACCTTTGTTTCTGACCAAGTATAGAAAATCCTTTGCTTTTTATCTAGGGCCGTACAATTATGCTTATCCACAAGGTGGGTTGTTTAACTGTTATAGGCAATGGCTTTTTTAAGTTGGAATTTGGTGAGCATGTTGAAAAAACTCTTGAATAGTTTGATTATACATAAATAATTACTCAAATTTGTAGATCTAACAATTTCTTGTCTAATTTCAGATAAATATCTCGTGAAAAAATAGTAAAAAAAAAAAATCATTTCATAGAAATTTAAACTATGATTCATGTGAAGGCTAACAACATACAATCTTCTACTATGCATCATTCAATGCTGCAATGCTATGCTAGTTAGTGTATACATTGTTGAATATACCCCAACTTATATACCAATACCACTCGCTGCATGGTAGGCTGCTTATGGCCTCGTCATGATGTGACATACCATACCTTCATTTGTCACACCTATCCTGGGCTCCCACATAAGCCTAAGAGAAATTCAACCTAGATCATCGATGTCCAAGTTATTAAAGTCTGTTCGATTCCCAACACTGTGCACATCTTCCTTTGATAAAACTTCTAGGCCTATCCCCAAGTCTCCAAACACCCTTCTATGTTAGTTATAACTGTAACCTCAACCGTATGTGACTGTACACTGCCAGTTGTTATGGCCAATTGTACCAGTTGTTAGGATCTGTTCCTTTGTTTCTTGATTCAATTTCTTCTTTTCCTTTATAGCTCTAGACTATCAACTAATACAATAGCGCACTCCCATATTCTCATTCTTTGTTATGTCTACTTTGTTTCTTTTTTTTCTTGCATAGTTTCTTGTTTTGTCGTGGTATCAAAGAACGAGAGGTAGGAATCTTCACAGAGCTTGGAGAGCAGTCCACTCAAAAGAACGTTGGAGACAACACAACACTCCAGTGCTTGGAAGCAACCATGCAGATGCAGATTCAGAGGACGAAGCGATTAAAGAATGCGTGAAATCCCTTCTTCAAAAGGAAGATGCAAAAGTAGCGAGGAAGAAGATAGATCCCAGTTGTAGGATCATAGCGCGAGGAATTGACAGACGTCGGATCCAGGTAAGGTGTACGAAACTTAATCTTTTAAGTGCGCAGGAGAACAGAAGTCCCGAAGTAAATTGGGACCGTCCATCGTCATGAGGGACAAGTGGCGAAATATCTGGAACTCCGGACCAACAACACTACAAGAGTTTCCAGACGAGGTGGTCGCAAAATCACCGAAGCAGCAGGGAATCAGAGTCAATCTGAACCATCCTTCAGACAGGACGTGTGTCAGTGGATCCTACACTTCGGAGAAAAGGCACTACGGGAGAAATCGAGTGTGGAAGTAGAAAAACTCCCGAAGTCACGGGAGCTGAAGTAGATCTGGTCGTCTGATCTTGAGAGGACATATGTCACTAGATCCTGCACTCCAAAGAGAAAGCACTTCAGAGGCTTTGGAGTGTGGACGAAGTGTCGGAGTCCTGAAGTTCATCACAACTGTTCGTTGCAAAAGGACACGTGGCAGGATATCCCTCACTTTGGAGGTTGAGAACTCTAAAGGAAAGGTGAGTAGTGTGGAGTAAGAACTCTTGAAGGTTGGATTTAGGTGTCAACCGATCTATCACTTCGGAGGATAACCACTCGAAAGGAAAGTCAGTGTGGGTTAAAAACTCACGAAGTCTTGAAGTGACTCTGGACTGTTGGATCCTGTACAAACGTGTCAACAGATCCAACACTTCGGATGTCCGGAGCACCAAACACTTCAGAAGAACGAAGTTATGCTGAGTCAAGAACTCCCAAAGCCCCGAAGAGTTGGAGTAAATCCAGGACATTGATCGCAGAGCACACGTGGCAGGAGATCCTGTGCTCTGGAGGAAAGCCACTTCAGAGGAAAGTTGGTCACGTGAAGCGAGAAATCCCGAAGGCCCGAAGCCCGGAGTTCATCTGGACTATCCATCAATGAGGACACATGGCACCAGATCTCTCACTTCTGAGGCTTAACACTCCGGAGGGTTTTGCGAAGTGAAGCATTGGAGCGAGAACTGGCCAGAGCCCGAAGTCAATATGAATCGTTGAAGCTTGAGGACATGTGTCGACAGATTTGACACTCTGAAAAGTTAACACTTTGGAGGTTTGTGGTGTTGTGCATCTCGAGACCCCCGAAGCCTAGGATTTTGAAGTAAATCTCAGTCGTCCAATCAAGAGGCACGTGGAGGCAGATCCCGCACTCCGCGAGTTCACTAATTCGACACTTCGGAGGATTGTTAGTATTATGTATTAAAAAGGCACAAAGCCCAAAGTCTCGAATTAATTGTGAGTCGTTGATCTCAGATCAACGAGGACCATTGATCTTTGCAAAAATTCAGCTATTCGGAGGAACCGAGTCCTTCACGCGTAGAAACCCTCGAAGCTCGAAGTCTCTGAGCACCTGGTTTTCATCCCCCAGTTACATAAGAAGCTGAACTTCAAATGTTTTTTGGCTCTCGAGTACACTTAGAGAGCCCGATTCCGCCATTAGAGGGGCTATTGTTGATAAATAACAGAGCTCGAAGCTCTCACTCTGTAGATCTCATGCTCGGATAGTCAGATCCATCCAGATCGAAGCTAAAGAAGTGGTATGGTCCACGTTTTCGGTCTGAAGTCGCGTAGCGAACTTCCCAGACCTAGTTTTACGCGCAGGAAATAGGAAGAGAACCTGTCTATTTGCATCAAGCGATTTCAGAGGTAATTTTTTTCCTTCTGAATTATTTTTACAAAAATGGCTACCTCTAACCATTTAGGACCAACACAAGGACCAATTCTTCTTGGGAAGAACTATTAATTTTGATCTCTCAGAATGAGATCTTTCTTACAAGCACATGATTGTTGGGATCCCATGGATCATGGCTATGTGGAACTAGATCCTGCAGTTCTCGCTGCCTTGACCAATCAACAACGAAATGCACAGGCAGAACGGAGGAAAAGAGAGAACAAAGCCAAGTTTTGGATTCAAAACTCTATGGATGACTCGATTTTCTCCAAAATCACAGGCGTTGTTACTTCAAAACAGGCACGGTATATCCTACAATCAACTTATGAAGGAAATCATAGCCCGTCAAAACAGTCAAGCTACAGACTGTGAGGACACATTTTGAGACTTTGAAAATGACAGAATCTGAAAACGTGGACCAATTTTTGACCAGATTCATGGGAATTGTAAACTAGATCAGATTGACTGGTGAAGACATACCTAATCAAAGGATCGTTGAGAAATTCCTCAGAAGTCTTCCAAATAAATTCAATATGGTTGTTACAGCCATCCTTGAATCCAAGGATTTGTCCAATTTTTCCACAAATGAACTAATGGGTTCTCTATTGACACATGAGACTCGACTACATCTAGAAGATGAGTCAATAGCCAATGCCTTCAAAACTCAATTCACCTTCAGTAGAGGCAGAGGTAGAGGTAACAGAAGAAGAGGGGGAAGTCTAAGCAATCAACACTCAGGTGAAGATCACACCTATCAAAAAATGAATCAGAATTACCAGCCTCAAAGAGGTAGAGGGAGGAGATACAATGACAAATCAAGCATACAATGTTATTAATGCAAAAAGTATGGACACTATGAATCTGAATGCAGGAAGAATCAGGAAGATCAACTCTCAGGCAGAGCACATGTCTCAAATCATGAAGGAGACACCTCTAGTGGGATGTTTCTTTCCTGTAACAAGACTGAAGAACAACACCAGGATCTTTGGTTGTTGGACAGTGGATGCAACAATCATATGACAAGTAACAAATAATTATTTTCTTGCATTGATTCTTCTCTTTCATCAGATATTACACTTGGAGATGACTCTTTAGTTAAAGTTCAAGGAAAATGAACTTTACCTATTTTCACTAAACAAGATGTAAAGAAAGACATACATGATGTCTATCATGTTCCAGATCTGAAACATAATCTCTTAAGTGTAGGACAATTAATGGAACATTGTTATAAGGTACTTTTTTAAGGAGCCTCATGTAGGATATATGACAAAACCCCCAATAGACAATTAATTTCTGAAATCCACATGACTAGAAATCAAATGTTTCATTTGTCCCTTAGAACTGCCAATCCAACCCAATCTTATGCACAAAGTGCATCCACCCCCAATGAAACTATGATTTGGCATGCAAGATTTGGACATCTACCCTTTCAGATTGTAAGATTTCTACATAAGCACTCCATGGTCAAAGGTCTACCTATCTTCAAAGAGCAAAATTCCCCATGTGAGTCTTGAATTCTTGGAAAACATAAGAGAACTAATTTTCCACAGTCCTCCACTCAAGCCAAACAACACCTAGAGCTGGTTCATACTGACCTCTGTGGACCAATGCACACGAAGTCAATAGGTGGAAGCGTTTATTGATGATATCAGTAGGAAAATATGAATCTATTTTCTCAGACACAAGTATGAAACTTTTGCAAAGTTCAAAGAGTTCAAGGCTGAAGCTAAAAAGTAGAGTGGAAAATATGTGAAAGTTCTCAGGTTAGATGGAGGAGAAGAATACAACTCTAAAGAATTTGAAAATTTCTACAAATCACAAGGCATCATCATGCAAACTACAACCAGGTATACTCCACAACAAAATGGAGTGGCTGAGAGGAAAAACCAGACTATAATGAACATGGCAAGGAGACTTCTCAAAGAGAAGAATATGTCGAATTTATTTTGGGCTGAAGTTGTAGCATGTTCCGTCTATCTACTAAATAGATCCCCAACCACTAGTGTCAAGATGAAGGTCCCTCAAGAAGCATGGAGTGGGACAAAATTGAATGTTGTTCATCTTAGGACATTTGGATGTATTGCATTCTCTCACATACCTTCTGAATTAAGGAAGAAACTTGATAATAGAAGTGAGAACCACATTTTTGTTGGCTATAGTGAGACATCCAAATCCTATAGACTCTACAATCCGATTTCAAAGAAACTCATTCTCAGCAGAGATGCCAAATTTATTGAAAATCAGTTCTAGAGTGAGTCTGACAATCATCTTATGGACAGTTGTTGGCACAGGGGCAGACCCAGGGTTCAACGCTTCAACAACGCACCAACAAAACCCTAACTACCATCCCTTTTGGAAACACCTGCGAAGCAGATGAAGTCTCACCCGAGGTAGAGGAAGGGGGGATCGTGGGAATCAAGTGTCTACAACCTAGCTAGGACATATATCTGTGATCACAATACTTAATAGAGCACTTAGCAAACAATATGTCTTAATTTATGATTCTTATTCACATCACTGGTTAAACCCTAGTTACAGATCAACACAGTAACAACCAAGATTAAGCACATCTAACCAATTATCATATAGCATCATAGAAGATCTAGCATTTATTCACATCATAAAGAACTAAGTATTCATGTATCTACCTATCATGCATAAACACATAAACAACATAAATAACATTGCACAAAGCACAATAACATAGGATATACGTGGTTCACCTCAGTGTGGGGCTACGTCCACCAATATTCTTCTCTTCTTATTAGTCTCTTCCAATCTTCTTACATGCACCAAGCCACAAAGCTAACTCCGCATAGGACAGGAGATTTGCACGCACCTTGCCGGATCCTCCTCCCCCGAGCTAGGTCAAGGCACATAGCCTTCTTATAATCACTTGCACTTAACTCTGCAAGTCTCAACATACAATATGCACACAACATTCACACCTATTCACACTTAGCAACCTTCACAGGTTCTTGCACAAAGCCGATTAGAACTACTCTTAGCACACGGGCCGATCATAACTCTACAATCACATAGATCGAACTACTCTCACACTTCTTTGCACATAACTAACACTAGTACTTAGCACTTAGCACATTGGCCTTTTCTTACATCGCCTAACTACTTATTTATACATTACAAAAGAGGCCTAAGCATGGGTAAACCCATGGGTTGTCATCCCATACCCGTTACATAAACCCTAAAACCCAAAAATCCTGCATAAATGGGCGAGATCCCGCAATCTCCACTTCAGCTGGGCGCTCCATCTTTGACCAGCTTGTCAAAGTCCCAAAAATGGTCAACATGACCAAGGTTCTCCCAAAACTTGGTCGAGGGCCAACAAGCCCCCAACACACACATGTGACTCATCCCCAGTCACTTTGATCTAGGCAATATTTCTTTGAAGGCCTCAATCTTAGATCGAGCTGCCTCAACTTGCTGCTTCGCCAGAGCCTCCTGCTCGACGAACTCCCGAATAACTTGCTCGGTGACAGGCCCTTCCAGGCATTGTTCCATTGTTGCGACCACTTGTTCTAACTGTGAGCCTTGTCCCTCAATCTCTTCAAAAAGTGTACAGGCTTTGTCCTACACTGGCTGGAGTCTCTGTGTCACCTCCATAACCTTGCTCTGAATGGTAGTGACCCGCTTCTAGACTGAGTGTTGCTCCTGCAACCTTTTCATCTTCTCCACTGTAGTAAGCAACTTCATATGTTCTTGCACTGTCGATGCTTGCTGCTTCGATTCCTGGAGTTGTGCCTCTAATGTCCTCAGCTCTAGGTCTTCTGCAAGGCGCTCATAATTTTTTGCACTTCAGTTGCTTAGTTACTTGCATTCTGAAGCCAACACCCTCATTCTTTCTACTGCATTCCTGACAGTTTCTTCCCTCTGATCTCTCACTTCCTGCGGAGTGCTCGACACTGCTTGAAGTTCTAGCTCTGCTACTCTTGCTTGAAGCTACTGAATGGCTTCAGAGAGCTTCCCCACTTGGCTCTCTGTTGTCTCTTCTTTTATCTTAGCTAAGCCCGACACAGAGTGAAGTTCTCTAGTCACTACCTCTCTAGCTCCCACCTGCTCTGCGAGCCGCTGGTCTTTTTCTTTCTGGATTTTCTCTCTGTCCTCCTCGAACTTCGCTCTAATGCTATCTTTCTCTTTCTGCGCAACTCGAAGTTTCTCTAAGTATTCCTCCTTTTCTTTCTTCAAGGCCTTTGTGGTCTTTTATTTTTTTTCCTGGGCTCGGTGAAGGCGACCCTCTGTCGCATCTGCTATCCTTCGCAATTGGGTGGGCTCATCCCCCAATTTTGTACCTTCTGATGACGACAACGCAGTAGGCACTGCACGGCTCGAATAGATAGCTTGTTGTACCCCCTTCAGCTCCACTTCGATTCTGTCATACATCATCTCCTACTTTGCTTCATTTCGCTGCAAGATATCCTCCAAAGCATCTGCTACAACTGCGATGATGAGGTCAAAATCATCCACTATGAGCACATTCTGCAACTGAGGCTTATTGGCTCGTGACTTCTTCCGCGCTGAGGGTTTCTTTGGAGAAGCCTTCATTTTCTTTGATGTCTCGACCTTTGTAAGGGGATCCTTTGGCGGTGTCACTTCGCCCTTATCTTTCTTGTCTTCTTCCCCTTCATCCTCTTGGTTTACTTCGTCACTTTCGCCTCGTCCAGGTGAGTTAGGCGTAGTTTCTTCTGATGCATTGTCCTTTTCCTCACTGTCTATGTCCTGCACTTCCTCCTTTTTCTTCTTTTTCCTTGCGCTTCTTGGTCCATCATACTCAGTCCTGGTGACCACAAGACTTCCGATGAGGTCGGGGTCAGAGAGTTCTGCATCTCCAACCGATACAAGGAATTCAACTGACAATGCCTTGGTTATATCCTCCATGTCTTCATCAGTTAATTCATAGTACGACTGCAACTCCTCCTTGCTTTCATCCCTGCACGCAGTGATGTAAATGAAGTGGCGGTCTGCGTGGAACTTCGCTAGTGGCCTATAAGTATGCAAGGTGTTCGGGGTCATTCAGGGGAATGACTTAATGGCTTACGTGAGCTGTAAGTAATAAGTATGGAACATCGCATTTGATTTCTATTGCTTCACCATATCTCTTATATACCACAAGGTGGTGAACCTTGCGGCCAATGGTTCTGATGGATCAACTTATGGGAATGTCACTCCCTCCAGCATCTCCCAAGCGACAAATGCTATTAAGATCAACAACCAACTAAAGTGGAACTCATAGCCTTGGTCCTGCACTTCGCGGTAGTCCTTCTCTAACTCGTTGACGAGGTAGCTCACCTAGTTCATCTACATCCCTTCGACACACTTCCTTGCGATATCGAGGATGAACCATGTGATCTGCGTAGGACGATTCTTCGTGACAAGCTTGCTCACTATCAGCTGACAGTTTAGGCGCACTATGCCATCTTGGATGGAGGCTAAATTTTAGCCTTGATTCCCCTTCTCCACATCTCCATAGGCATCCTTGATTCGCTATGCCAAGGAGCGATCCAATGTCTTTCTTGGGTAGAAATAGTGAGGTTCTGGTCCCTGCATGTTGATTCCAGTGATCATGTGGATCAACGTTGGATCCATAGTCGCCCGTCTATCTAACTAGAGGTACCGTCCATGGTAGCATGACAGGAGGAGTTTAATGCACATGTTAACCTGTTGATGTTTGTCGAAGTGGAGGATCTTCATGATGTTTAGGATCATTGATTGTTGGTTATATATTCTTCTACACCATCTGAGTTATTGACCCAGGGTTCATATCTTTCGGGTTTCCAACAAATCCTCTAAAACTATTGGCCCTCCTGGTAAACCAGAAGGCAACACAACACATAGAATGTGTTTCGCAGTCTCGCCTGAGATAGATTTAATGGGTGGCTGCAAGCCTTAGGTGTTTACAACCTAGGATTGAATATGAGATATTAGAACTCAACCATCGAACCATTGTTAGAACTGGTAAATGAAACATACTATTATTCATGACTATGCAGTGATTTCAACAGCTTGTTCCCTCAGTATCGCGAACAATATTTAAACAAGCAATATAATAAACCATTCATTCATTAAGAACAATGAGTAACTATTGAAAAGAAGATAAATATATGCGTGAATTCATCACATTGCATAGATATTATTGTGGTTCACCCCCTCCTGGGCTACGTCCACAAAGATTTGGCTCTTGGCTCTTTTATTATAATAGTTCTGCATCTACAACGTTGTGCTCTTACAACTCTCCTCATATGGGTAAGATCTATATGAGGTGAACCAGATCACACCAGGCTCCTCAACCTGTGATCTAATCCTAGATATATACATTCTGTTGTCTCCTCTAGATCAACATCTTACAAAACAGTTCATACAACAAAATGTAAACCTGATTACTAACTAAGTTGGAACAACTACAAAATCCGTGAACAACAACAACAACCTCCTATAATACCTCTGTATCAGTATTTATACATATTTTGTCTCTTCAACCATTACAATAAATTACCAAAACCCTAACCCTAATCCTACTAACGTTAGGTCTTCCTCTCATGTGCACATGTTGTTCTTCCTTCCAGCTGTTGCTTTCCTTGTGCACGCTTTCTTTCATGTGTGCATGTTGTGTTTCCTTCCAGTTGTTGCTCCACTCTCTACACGCTTTCTTTCCCCATGATCATCCTTCTTTCCACTTCGGCTTGCTTCCAACAGGCCCCCAACACTGACATGTGCTTCATCCCAAGACACCTAATCCTTCTGAGCTTCCTCTATCTCCTTGGTGATCGTATGGAACTTTTCCTTGAGCTCTGCTGCTTGTGTCTATGCCTGCGCAATATTCTCCTTGATTGTGTCCACTACCTAGACTGCAAATTTGTCGCTGATCAATCTTGCACATTTTGCCTGGGTCTGTGCTATCTGTGTCTTAGCTTCCTCTACTTGTGCCAGGACTTTTTCTACCCTCTCTTGCAATGGTTCCATTTGATCTTACCGCTCTTGTTTCTAGGTTTGCGTAGTGATTAGCTCTGCTTGCAATCTCTTCATGTCCTACATCCCTTTGACACACTCTATAATTGGTATTGTCTTCTGCTTCTGCTTGAGATCTTGGGTCACGATGATGATCCTTTCTTCTTCCATGTCCCATTTGTGGACCTGGTGATCCTCCTCCAACCTGGTCCAAAACTACGTTGCTTTAACAAACAAGTCAGTTGTTGTGTTAACCTGTTGTTCTATCTCCTGCAACTACGTTGTTTCTTCCTGCTTCCTTTGCTCCTTGAATACTAGTGGAGTGGTTGGTATGATCTGTTCTCAGAGATCCTCAATCTCCTTCTGGTATTGATCAATTGCCTGTGCAATCCGATCAATATTTTTTGCTGTTCTGATTTCTTCACTCTGCGCGGCCTGTGGAATCTTCTCGTATGTTCCTGCTACTTTCTGCTCCAATCCTTTTATGCACTCCCTTTCCGCCTAGGTCTCAAATTTAGCCTTCCCTTCCCATATACTATTTCCATCACGTCTCGCTTATTTATTGCTTGCTTCAATTTGGTTAAGTGTCTTCATGCGCGAGACTATACCTCGTGGTTTATGCTCACTTGCAACCTATGTAGCGCTCCTGATGGTATCCTTGTCAACACAAGTTGGATTTGGCTTAAGTCCTTCAAGGGTGTCTTCCCCACAATTTCATCCATGCGTAACATACTAGGGTCGATGTGGAATGTTATGTGTGGCTGTAGTATTGCTTGGAATGACTCTTGTTCTTCTTCCTTCATTCTTCCTTCTATTTGCGGTGCCAATGGTTTGATTCCCCTGCTTCTTGCTGTCATCCCTTCCCTGATCTGCTTGATGAGCTATCGCATGTCTTCCAACTCCTCTTGGATCTTATCCCTGTGGAGTGTAGCATGGTCGAAGTCCTCAGATAGAAAATCCTGGATCATTCTGGCGATCATTTCCCCATCATCATCCATGATCGTATATTTTGGCGGTGTTTGTTGTGCCTTTGATTTCTTTCGCACACCTCCTATCTATGTTTCTGGCCTCTTATTCCCCCCTGGTTCCTGTGTGTCAGTATTTGCTGCTGTCTCTTGCGTGGGCTCGGCCTATTGCTGTTGCTCCTTGGCCAACTGCGTACTCTCCTTCTTCCCCTTCCGGGTTCCTGTCTTCTTTGGCCCTTCGTCTGTCTGTGTTTTCTTTCCTTGGCCTGTTCTTGGTCTCTTGAGCACTTGGATTTCCAGAGGCTGCATTTCTACATGCTCTGCCTCTTCTTCTGCTGTGCTTTCCGGTACTTCTTGGATAATTGTTGGGATTCTCCATTCATCGGCTCATTTGCTGATGACCATGTCAATGTCACCCTCAACGATGTAGTAGTGCATCTGTAGCCACTGTTTATCTGGATCCTTCCTTGCTTGTATCCACATTGCATGTCATGTGGCCTGTAAAGTGGCGATGTCTGCATATCGCGTGATAGCTTCTGCTGTGATTCTCCACATCTGGGAGATGGCTTCTTGTAGGTCATGTAGGTACCCTTCGAAGATGGATCCGTTCATCCTCTTGTGACTAGAACTCGTCATTGCCTTTAACAATGAATACCTCTTTCCCTAGTTTGGTTTGGGTCTGGTACAAAATGTTACATACCTTGGCTCCCTCTAGCCCATAAAGTCTATGAGCATGATCAACCATGAGTAATGAAACTTTGTTCCTAGATCTTGTGCATCCTTGCAGTCATCCGAGAATAAGTTCAAGAGGTACGACACTTAGCTCATTGAGGTGCCTTCTGTGCACTGGGATGCAACTGCAACAACTCCAGTTGGGACTTCCTCCCTGCAACATTTTTTTAGCAGCTTTCATGCTAAGACTTTTGCGCCCATTTGTGTGGCTGCATCATTGATCCTCTTGATGATGATCCCTCTTGTCTCCATGTCAGTGTCGTACTTCTTTATCATCTCTTCTGCTAATTCTTTCTCCTTGGTTTTGTCATCCAAAAATAACATGCAATCCATTCCCCGAATTGGTAACCCTGTTATGTTCGCAATAGGCTCAACGACTATGGGGACGGGCTTATACAACCATATATACCCTCCATGTGTGACTTCTAGCAGTTGTTTGATGCATCCAGTTGCGTGCTGACCTCTGTCAAAATGTGGTAAGTCCAACATACCTAAAATTCCCTTTTTCTGTAGCCTAGCTGCCCACTGGAGTGGCTTCTCGATCGGTTCACCAACCCTATTTGTGCTTGTAGTCTAGATAAAGACCCTCTTCAAAAGTTCTAGAAACTTGGCTTTGTCTGCTACATCATGGTCAGAGTATTTGAGCTTCCTGATATGAACCAATAGCTATGGTTCTAGCTGTACCCCTTTTGGTATGTGCGATAGAATGATTTCTGCTGCAAGTTTCTTGCGAGGTGACCTGGGTATCTGTATCTTGTCTTTCTTCACCGGTGGTGGCTGGCTTGAAGTTCCAACAACTTCCGGTTGTTCCTATGTATACCATTTAGACCAAGACGAGATATCTTCAACTGTCTCCCCTGTTGGGTGGTTTGAGATGGTCATTTGAGACTTATCTGGCTCAACTGTTGTTGTCGGCTTTGGCGACGTGCCATTGAATTTCAGAGCTACCTATGTATTCTCTGGTTGCATCTCTTTCAAGGTTTCTTCTTCCTGGTTATGTGGCTCCTGCGCCACTAATGGCGTATCTACATTCATGGCCTCTGTTGTTGGCTACTGAATTTCCTCCAGTATCGGCGTGGATTGTACTGGTATTGTCTCTGGGGATGGGATTTCATCGACATTGATGATCTCTAGCAGCTATTGTTCACCTTCTTCATCTTTTTCTCATGACCTGGTTTGAACTCTAGTTTTCCTGGCGGTCTGGCTCACTTTTTCTTTCTTAGGCGGTGCCATGGCGGTGAATTTCAAGTGTTTGTTGGATTCGAACGGTCTCTGTGATCTCTGTGAACTCACACTGTGCTCTTTAGCCTTTGTTTCTCTGTGTCTAGTTTCTTTTCGTGAATAGACTATTGGATCCCTCACCCATGTGTTGTATGGCTTTCCCATGAAGCTTGTCGATGATGCTTCCTTGATTATGGGTTTAATGTACCTTGATTACTAGTTTAATGCATCTTTGGCAGTTTCGTACTTTCCATTACTCCTGTTGTGCCTTGTTTTGTTGGCACGATTAATGTGGCATCTCATCCATCCTTGCCATCCTTTAATTCCACCTAGTTCTGTCTTGTTATCCTGCTTTTGTTGCCTCTGCATTTCCCGCTTGTTTCCCTTTGGATGTGACCATTGTCTTTCTCCTCGCCGAGTTTGCGTTTCTAACTTTGAGTGGCCTTTCTGTCTCTGGAGCCCTGCACCCTCTTTGATTTTGTTTCCTTTTTGTTTTTTTTGTTTTTTTTACTACACGGTGGATGGCTGACTGTCCTTGCACAACTTCAGTCGACTCCCATTGATCATCCCTCTGAGTTATGGGCCTGATAAATATCCTAACTGTACAACTCCTCCATATGTGATAGATTTTACTTCGTATGGTCCTAACCAGTGCATTCTGAGCTTTCCTGGGTGCTGAAATGATTTGTTGTCATACATCAATACTAGATCTCCTTCCTTGAACGTTTTCTTCTTGATGTGTCTATCGTGCCAATCTTTGTCTCTTGCTTTTTGAATTTGTTGGTGGAATCCTGCCAAGATTCAGTCTTCCTCCATGGTTAGTAACTGATTCAATCTCTCTTGTGCTGCTCCTCGTTTTTTCATTTGTGTGATCGCTGCTACGCACAAGCTTGGTACTAAAACTTCTAGCGGCACCATTGCTTCTTGACCATAAACCAGTTTAAATGGTGTGTGCCCCGTCAAATTTTTTCCCGTAGTCATGTATGCCCATAATACTGTTGGTACTTTGAGGTCCCATTCGTCCATGTTGACGTGAAAATCTTTGTCAACGCATTCTCTAGAATTTTGTTGAAGGATTCCACTGTGCCATTTGCCTGCTGATTATATGGTGTTCTCTTTTGGTGATGGACTTCAAATTATTCAGTCATAGAATTGATGGTACTATTTATGAAGTGCGTGCCTTGGTTTCTCATCAAAATTCTCGGGCACCCAAATCTAGTGATTACTTGTTCAAATAGAAAATGCGTTGTTGTTTCTGCATTGCAATCCTTCACTGGTGTGACTTCCGCCCATCTTGTTAAGTATTTCGTCGCGGTGATAATGTACCTTGCTCCTTTTATTTTTGCTGGTCGGTTGATTGGTCCCTCAAAGTCTATTTCCCACTTGTCAAATGACTATAATGTTACTTGTGTTCATAATGGCATCTCGTGCCTTCTGTTGGGTTTTCCTACCCTTTGACAAACATTGCATGTTTGACAGTATTCCTTTGAATCTATGTGAATCGTTAGCCACCAAAGTATTGCACGCAATACCTTCTACGTGGTAGCTTTACTTGCATAATGTCCTGCTTCTATTCCCTCGTGGGCTTCCGCTAAAACTCTTGGTCTTTCATTCTCTAACACATATCTTCGCAAGATGTTATCTGCACCCATTTTGTATAGGTGTCCTGCAATTAGTTGATAGTCGAAAACATAGACTAATAGATTTTTCTTCTGTGCGGTGCTATATTCTTGTGACGCAGTACCTGTACTCAAGTACTGAATGATATCTGTGAAGTATTCATCAACAATCTGTACTGGGAATAATTGTGCATCTAGAAAGTTATTTTCTAAATTCGTAGGTTCTTCTCCATTTGTGACCCTTGATAGGTGATCAGGTATTGCGTTCAATTTTCCTGGCTTGGCTATTATTTCAAAGTCAAATTCTTGGAATATTTGTAACCATTGACATATTATCCCCCCCAACACTGTCTTGTTGACTAGGTATTTCAGGGCTGAGTGATCTGTGAACATCTTAAAGTGTTTTCCCAATAAGTAATGTCAGAAATTCTGAAGTGCGTAGACCATGGTTAGGCCTTCTCTTTCGGCCGTGTTATAGTTCTGTTAGGATTCTGATAAATTTCTTCTTGCGAATGATATCAGGTGATCCAAGTCTCTCACTCTTGCCTGTGCCAAGATAGCTCCAAGTGCTATCGCTGATGCATCTACATGGACGTGGAATGTCTTCTCCCAGTCTAGAAATACTAATATCGGCACAGTAACCATCTTTTCCTTCAAGGTATCCAGACCATGTTGACACTCGTCATTCCAATGAAACTTCATATCCTTTCTTAATAGATTTCCCATCAGTGCAGTGATCTATGCATATCCATTGATAAATTTCCTGTAATAACCTGTGTGTCCCAATGTCGCTCTTAGCTGATAGACTGTTTTTGGTGGTGGTAAGTTAACAATGACTGTGATCTTTGTAGGATATACTACCAAACCTTGTTTGCATACTATATGATCTAATAGTATCCCAAATGGTGTTCCATATATATATTTCTTTATGTTTAGTGATATCTGACGTTGTCTACATCTTTCTAACATCAGCTGTAAAACTTTTGTTATCACTCGAGGAGTCCTTCTAGGTTGTAGTTCGAAGAAGCCTGGTAACTTAAAGTATGTTTTGGTTTTCTGTGTATGTTGGATCAAATGGGATAACTAAACAACTGATTCACATTCAAGACACTTAAATATATATAACTAGATGATACAATGCTTTCAAAAGTCAATAATCAGATAAGTACCTGAAATGGTGGGTGAAGAAAGCCTATATTTATCAACTAGAACGCATATGTGATGGGATGAATAAAGGTAGCATGGATTACTATTAAATCAATGTTTATGAGTTGACCAATGAGATGACAATCATTTGCAACTAGACAAACTTAGATAATAGTAATCATCCAGAGTACAGGAAAAGATAGAAGATGGAAATCTGACATTAACAATGAAAGAAACTTGTGATCTGTATTATATGCAAAAGGTCTGTTTGGGCTTCAAAACGTCATACAAATATCACTCATTACCATACATTTTTCACCTATGCTTCCATTATATCACTCATTATTCACTACCATGTCACTTCATTTTCCCTAATGTTCATCATTAATGGGTCTCATTTATATTTTCCAAATATTATTTATTTT
>ML791317.1:240590-260845 GCA_009831015.1 Picea engelmannii
GATTTTGTTGCTTCCACATTTGAGTCTCCTTTGAAGTGGTGTGCTTGTGGAGTTATGGAGGGCCCCCATGGCCTCACTTGCATACCTATTTTAATTTAGATGTTGTAAGCTTGTGAATTTTGATTAGGAATATGTTTATTGTTCAATCATCATTTCTTCTTTATGTTCATGGTTATAATTGAGAACTTCAATTACACAATAGATGAGTAAACCTTGAAGAGGATTCAGTTGTTGATTGAATTTGAATTATTGCCTTGAACCCTGTTTTCAATGAGTTTGATTTCAAGTATGATTGATTTGAGCGAGACTTTGTGAGTTGAGTCCTTGTAAGGGGACTGGAGTTTCCAATGAATCTTAGGAATTAGATAACAACTTTTAGTGTGTGTAAGAGATTCTATGAGTTGAGTCCTTGTAAAGGGATTAGAATCTCAGGAAAACATAAGCACTCTGTTTTTAGTAGGTAGATTTGTTTAAATTGCAGAGGTGTTTAAGTGAGAAGGAACCAAAGTACAATCTCTTGTAAAAGAGTATTGGCTCCTGCTACATCAAACCCTCCTTTAGGTAGTTGAATCTTTCTAGATCTATATATTTTAGGTAGCGCTTCTAAGTTTACCTTCCCAGGTTGACATTAAATGAATTCTGATTGACATCATCAATTGGAACTAAACAAGGTCTAGTACAAAAACAACATGGTCTAGTCTCTAGACTCAAACCCTCGGTTCATCATAAGTCACATGATTTATAGCCTTTACAGAATAGTTTCAAGATCCTATTAAAGAGGATCTGAAATGCTAAATATAGAACAAATTCAAAAATAGTTTTTAAAACATAAGATTAGATCCTAACTTAAAGGAATCAAATCTTAATCATAATCTATGATCTTCATCATCTTCAACACCTTCAACAATCTTTGACATGATCAACAACCTTCAAGGTGATGACAAAGCGCTTGAAATCTTCCTTTGACAGTTGGGCACTATCTTGACCAAAATAGAAAATCTATTCCACCTTTATCTCCTTTGTATCGACTTCAAAAACTTAAAAGAGAGAGTGATCTCTATCCCTTTTAATTTTATCATTCATGTAGAACCTTGTTGAAAGGGTTTGACAACAAAAATATTTGGTCTGAGCAAAAACAATGACATTCTGCCTGTGTCTATGTTTTTGGTGGCTTATAGGCCTGAAACATAGGAGGGTTAGCTGCCGAAAGCGGAGCTTTCGGTAGCTAATAATTCCTTTTGGAACCTAGCTAAGCTGCCGAAACTGCAGGTATTCGAAATTATTTCCAAAACTGCAAAAATTTGATTCCTTCGATATGTCTGTTCTTCAGGGTTCTTCATAATCATACAGCCATGGAAAATCATTACCCCAGGCAATGGAATTATCATTTTGTCCCATTTTCACATTGAGTTATTGCTGCTCCCTCAACAACGGGTTGTAGTCCATAATTTTGAATAATGCATTTTCTCCCCAATTCCAATACAATTTTCTGAAGGACTTTATCAACTGCTACTAATATGTTTGCATGGATTTTTATTGTAGGAAACAACCTATTTTCATGTGGTTTTCCAATTCCATTCTTGGACATTGATAGATGACAGTCAAACTGTATGTTGTTTTCATTTTCAAGCCACTGGTGATAAGAGGACTGGAAATGGCTTGTAGATTACAGTCAACATAAAATAACTAGAGGATAGTTCAAATAACAGTAGGAATTTTCCATATGTGGAAAACACAACATCAATCACTAATTCTTAACTGTAAAGAGAACCCTGCATATGCCACAATCATCACAATGATATTGTTGCTTTGAGATATGGTCATTAAGGAATCAGTCTTAACATAAATACTCCCCTATCTTGCCTGTCGAGATCACACAAAACCTCATCCAAAGAAACCATTGGTTAAACAGTAAATTTGATCTCCTTTTGAACTGCCTGTCCACACATAACAACTAAGCCCCTGGTGATAATGGAACTTGATGTTTCAAATGAACAACCAGTTGGTTCCTTCAATTTGACAATAAAGGAAGCTGCAATATATCTTGTTCAACATTATAACTTCCAATTGGAACTCAAGAAGAGATTTGTTTCGATGTTAGTTGTTGGCCAACTGGATTTCTTGAGAGTTGATGTGATGTGCACATATTTCCTATATTAACAAATCTTCTAACTTTCGGTTCTTTAAAGGCTTGAGATTACATTCTATGATTTGCAATCCCAAAAACGCCAGCAGATAATATTTTCAGTCATTTGGATTGATACTTGGAAACTTGAACTGTGTGCTGCCCATGTTCATACTGGTGTATTCGACACCTGAATACTCAACGATCAAACCCTTTGACACATACCATGACCTGGAAAACACTTCATTTTATTTTTTATATGCCAATGGGGAGAATATTCCACATTCTCCGAGAGGATGTGAATTTCTGTGTTTATATGTGCCACTCCATACATGAAATATTTGATGAGACATGGAGAGAGATGAGCTTGGCACCTTTATAATCAATCAACACCTGGAAAGTCAAGGTATGGCACCATATTGTTATTCTTCCAGACACCTATAGATTATCTTGTGGCCATCTCATGGCTGGTTCATAACTCGATTCGTGGCTTAGCTTGGCTTGATTTATGTGATGAATTGGTTTATAGACATGAAGTTTGGCATATATTGAATGACCTAGTCAATAAGATAGACTAGGCTTACTTAAGCACATACCCTTTTGTTTTTGGTAAAATAAAATCATATTTTTTATTTTAAAATTCTAAAGAGACATAAAACTAGGGTTTAGGCAATGTAACAATTATTGTGCTTTTTGTAATGCAGGTTGAAGACACAGTAACAAGACTCTTGAGTAAACATGATCAATAGGAGCTTTGTCAAGGTTGATTGGGAAATTGGAGATGTAGACATTTGCCAAAAAAATTAGAAATGAGCATATGAAGAAAACACTCTAAAAATACCAGTGTATTTTTTATCGCTAACAACTTCCACATGGTTTTTCAACAAACTATAGACTGACCAATCATCCAGGTATACTTCGATAAATTGGTGGATGAATTCCTTAAACACAACAATGACTACTCTAGAAAAGCTTGTTGGGGCATTCTTCAGTCCAAACGACATGACTGTGTATTGGTAAGATCCCCATTTTGTCGCAAACATGGTCTTGTATTCGTCCTCCTGTGCTATCTTAATCTGATGGTAGCCTGAGAATCCATCAGTGAATGAGTAATATTCATGTCCTCCTACGTTCTCTAACACTTTGTCCGTGAAAGGTGTAGGGAATGGGTCGTGTAGGCATGCATCATTCAACTTCCTCAAGTCGACGCATATCGTGATCCCTCCTTGCTTCTTGTCCTGAACTACCATCAGACTTATCCATTCTGACTCCTCAACCAGTTCTATGATGATGGCTTCGAGCATCCTGCCGATCTCAGCTTTGAATTTCTGTTTATATATTGGGTTCATCCTGTAGGGTCGCTGTCTAATAGGTCTCGCTTCAGGTCTGAGTGGTATCTTCATCTCTCCTAATTATCCCTCTATACCCTTCATCTCTGTAAAGGTTGTGGGAAACAAGTTTTTGTATTCGCACAACAAATCTATGATTATTTCTACTATTTTCTCATCCAAGTAGTCTCCAATGTTGGCCATTTTGGGATGCTCGAATGTCCCAATGTTAAATTTCTTTACTTTGATTGATGCGAAAATGACTTCTAATTCTATGGGTGGGCCTTCCACCTCTCTTTATCCTTCTTCTTATTCAATCTGAATGTCACACGGATTGTCTTCATCCAATGCTTCCTCTTGCACATGATAACATGACAACAATTCCTTAACTATCTATTTATTTTGTTGTTTCTCTTCTATGATAAATTCTATATCTGGTTCTTTGATAAATATTAATCCTCTTATCTATTTTAGAGTTGCATCTATGTTGGGGTTTTCATGTTCGAATGAAAATGTGACGGTAAAGTTTTGTTGCAATTTTGTCCCTGTTGCAGTTCCTTTGCACAACTCCTGGTCTGTATACCAGTTCAATGGTATGCCCTCTAGAGTGTGTATGAAGTGATGAGGACATTCCTATGGGGTATCATTTTCTATAGAATTCTACATGCCTCCACGTGTTTTGTTGGTGCCCTATGTCCATCATACTTCTGTTGTTTGTTGTTTTTCTGTTATGCGCCAAACCTTATGCACAGTAGTCTCTTACATTGGTATCAATAAGTGATGGTCTCCTTGTGTGCACCCCACCATGTTGCAGGTGTGGCCTTGAGTGCTAAATCGAGTGCTAACAGTCTCTGATTCTCTAAAACTATGTCTTCATACTGTGTCAAGAATTTTTCCAAATCGTTTATTCCATGGAAACTGGGTGGTTCTCTGATTTCTATGCCTACCCATCTTACTACACGGTCTATTATTTCAAATGTTCTCATGGATACTTTGTGTAGCCTTTGCTGCCAGTTTTCTAAACCGATGTCTGAGTCTGTTGCACATGAAGTAATTCTCCTCCAATTGATTACCCCATCTATAGTTGGTTTTACGTAATCCTCATCGCACGCAGTTGTTTTATATAACTAGTCGATTTCCTCTAGGTCTAGGCAAGTAGGTTCTACAAACCTCTCCCCTTCGGATGGGTTTAATCGTGTGATGACCCTGTATTCTCCTGACTCAAATGTCATTTTCCTGGTATTCAAATTGATAATGGTTTGGTTTTCAAATTCCCAGTCTAGACCAAGCAACGCTGGGTAAGGTGTTGTGACTTCTACTATTTCAATGACTTCGAAATCTGCTTTAGTACGCACTCCATCTAGGTCGACTGTCACTCCTTTCAGTCTACCTATTGGTAAGACTCTGTGTTGGTTTGCTAATTTTGATTGAACAGGTGAATATCCTAATGTTGGCTCTCCCATGTGTTATCACATAAACTTGTCAGAGTCTTGTGGGTTTGTTGTTTCTACCTAAGTTTGTAATTTTGACCTGTCTTTCTCCTTTCACAAACCCAATCTTAGGTTTTTCTCTTGGCTTGTAGTTTTTCTTCTGTTAGCCTTCTTTTGTTTGATCGACCTATTTTCCCTTGATGGGCTTTCCTGAGAAGCCTCGTCCCTAAGATTTCATGTTGATCACCACCCTCTCTACCTCTGTCACTGATCCTTTTGCTTTCTCGAGCCCTCAACTAGTCATCCAAGTATTTGTTTTCAGCGACGGTCACCATAAGCACAAACACAACACTTAGAGTGGTCTGATATGGACTCAAATAAATCAAGTGAAGCAAGTTCAGTTTGGCGAAGAAATTTTCATGTCAAAGCTCAGAGATCGACGATGAATAATAAGCGCAGGAATCGGGAGTTCGGAATATTGTTGAAGTTATTTGTAAAAGATCTGAATCCCCGAAATTTGAAGTCAGCAGGAGCCGTCCGATCCAACATGATGGGTGGCACCAGATCTAAATCAAGGAAAAAGTCATTTCGGGAAAGTTGAAGTGAGGAATGCGTAGATTTCTCGAGTCCTGAAATGCCGAAGACCCGAATTCCTGAAATGTCGATATTCATCTAGGCCATCCGATTCAAAGGGACATGTGGTGCCCGATCTGAGAAATCATGATTTCGTGAATCAGAGGTTTTAGCATGGAGCACAGTGTAGATTCACGAAATGCGAAGCGCCCACAAGTTGGGCCCACGATCACAACTCGTGGTTATATGGGAAACAAGGCCATAAATAAGGGTAAGCACTTTTTGAGTGGCAGGTGGCTGAGGTTATCAAGTAAGCATACTGACCGTTAAATTCAAAGAAAATTTGACCGTCGATCTGGATGGGAAATTTCACAGGTTCGAGAATCAAGATATTTTGAATCAAGTGTAGTGAAGATTCTCGAAATGAAAAGTCTAGAGATGCCATGAAAGAAGCCCCAGGTCATGACCCAAGGTCACATGAAGCGATAGATAGGAGCCACTCCAGAAGTCGAGGGCGCCCATATTTTCACAGAGGAAGAGCTATGTGGTCTCGAGGCGTCGAGGTTGACTTGAAGTTGGCGTGAACATCTCCTAGAACATTCATGGGTGTTAAGTTTTATCCCGATCCCGATGAAAGTAGTTAATGGAAATGGGGGAGGTGGTTGAAACCTCGTTTCAACCCATAAATGGAAAGCATGGAAAGGATTGGCGTGGAGGCAGACTGTCAGCCCAAAGTTTCCCTGTCAAAAAATTATTCTGCAGAGCCCAAACTAGATTGAGATCACATCTGACAGAAGAATGCAAGTGCAGACTTCCAGAAGAAGATGCAGACGCAAATCTTTGATTTTTATAGCCAGGTCACACTCCTAGTGGTGGCAAGTTGTCCTGAGTATAAATACTCAGTTTTGATATTTTGTTAACGTGGATGGTTGAGCTAAGCCGCATGTAAAGTTTTAGTAAAGCCTCTAGTTCTTGGGTTATGTATGGAATTTTGAGACTTCTTGTTTAATTACAGTCAACTTTCTTTTCCACCTCTTTTGCCTATGATATTGAAGGCTTGGGCATGAATGATCTATTCGAGTTGTTGTAATCATGTTGTGATGTATGTTTGATTGCAGTGTTGTTACAACATCTTCAGTTTTCTGAAACTTTGGACTCAAGAGGATCTTGTATTCAAAGCTTTTCCTCCTTAGGCTGTTAGAAGACCGGATGTCCACAACAATCCTTTACATTTTCTTCTCAGTTCTGCCCCCTACTCACCCTTACTACAATTTACTGACTGTAGTTAGATCAAGACCTCATCCGCATGTGCATACCAGCCCAAGTTTCTGAGTTAAAGCGATATTATCCTGAGTTTTCATCCATTTGACCACCCTTAAAATATTCATTGTGACATAAAAACTGATGGGTACTGTGCTTACCTTTGTTGCAATCTAGAGGTGGCTTCTAGTGATAACATTTTTGGCGTTGTTGTCAGGGACGAATTAAATATTTTCCCTGGGATATAACGACAAAGATTACTAATTTTGAAGGTGCATCAGAACTCAATACCATTGAAGATTGCAGCTTGCACCTGGCAACTCCACCGTCTTGCTACTCCACTAGTCCGAATCCACTGTTTCAACTGGCTCTGAAAGGCAGATACATGAGGTATCACCCACAACTACCTCTAGCCATGCCTGAAGTTGACCCAGAGAAAATTATCAGAAGAGGAAAGACCCCTCAAGAAGGTACTTCAGTTGTCAAACATGTGATTCTAGTAATTTTCATGATCCTCCCTCTAAAACTCCATTAGATGCTTCTCATACTCCTATTATATCTTCTATTGGAGTTTCTAGAGCCTTAAATTTTGGGAGTTTTCTTGTTGTTTTCTCCTCCCCTGGCCTTGGTTTGGAAGGAGAAAGTTTTGACACTCTCGTCTCCCCTGAGGTTGTTCCCTGGCTCAGACCCGGGACCTTAGGAGATTCTCCCACTCCAGGTTTTACTATCCCTTCCCCTATCAGAGTTGTTGTAGGAGAAGCCTCTTTTCCTACCAGCGCTGCTACATTTTCCCCCAGAAGTACATTTCCAGTCTCACCTGTCCGAACTCCATCTCCACCCACTTCTCCTCCTGTTCACACTCCAATGGAAGGATAAAATCCCCCCATAACCAAAATGGAATCTATAATAGCTGCTAGGTATGCCCCTCTTATTTTTCCTCAACCTTTGAATGCCCTCCCAGTGGATGGCTACCTTAAAGAGTTACCTAAGTTCACGGGTGTGGGAGACATAACTGCAAAAGCACACCTTGAAGCCTTTTATAGTTTTACAGATAATCATGCCATAGAGAATGTATATGTAAGGATGAATATATTTGTTCATAGCCTCGATGGTGAAGCTAGGGAGTGGTTCAGGGCCTTGCCCCCTAGATCTATCAACGTGATTGAAGCCCTAGATGAAGTCTTCTTAAAGGATTGGGGAGACAAAAAGGATCTCCTATATTATATTACAGAGTTTGGGATTTGACGAAAGAGGAAGGGGAATTTGTGTTTGATTTCTCCAAGAGGTTTAATAAAATGTATAATAAAATTCCCATTGAAGTCAAGCCTATAGAAACCTATGCAAATATTACTTATGCTAACGCTTTTGATCCTAGCTTCTGTCTCCTGCTAAGAGAAAGAAGAGCTACTTCATTGGCTCATATGCAAGATGTAACACTTGAAGTAGAGTCTAATATATTTGCAGTTGATAAACTTAGGAGCAAGGATGACAATGATAGAAGAAGAGGGAGGTCTGAAGTTTCAACCTCTGGTTCCTCTACTGTCCATCCTCAAGTTGATGAACTTACTAAATTAGTAAAATCTATGTATGCTGACATGGAGAAGTTGAAGATTGAAAGAAGACAAAACTATAGAAATACACAAAATGTTGATAACAGAGGTAAGTTCAGGAGACCTAACAATGCTCCTCCTATTCTTCTAAGAGAGCAGAGGAACATAGATATAAATGATCATAACATCTAGACCCCTCTCCAAAATAATCTTGTTACAGACGATGAAGGTGAGGATGAGGACCTTGATCCTGAAATCCATTGCCTTGGAGACACCTCCTCCTTTCCTCATTTGAGTCAATCTGCATACGAGGAATCTCTCATGGAAAACCAACTTAATGAGTTGAGTAAAGGAGACAAGGCCAACAATAGCCCAAACAGATATAATATGAGGTCCAAGAAGAAAGAAGGAAATCTTGATGTTCCTGAGCAACCTACCAGAGCAGAGAAGCCTACTAAAGATATAATAGACAACAACAAATGTAAGAAAGCGCAAGCACCCTCTCCATTAATTAAAGTTCTTGTTCCAGAAGTGAAAGAAGTTCTAAATCCACCTCCCTCTTTTAATTTTGACCATGAAATTCAAAAAATTAGAATCCATGTACCCCTTTCTAAGCTGGTCAAACATGAATACTTCAGAAGGTGCCTTTCCAAAGTGTTGCAACCCAAACCTTCATCTCATTCCACAGACTTAGTAAACCTCCAAGATGAGAAGCCTATAGTCATCCTAGGTCCTTTGGTAGAATATAGATATGACTCCTCTCCTACCTTTTATACCTCACTGAACATACATGACAAGGTGCTTCACAACTGTTTGATGGATTCATGGTCATCTCACAATCTTATGCCTAAAATCGTCATGGAAGAGCTCGGTCTGGAGATTACAAAATCCTACCACGACCTGTATTCATTCGACTCTAGGAAGGTCAAGTGCCTTGGGGTTATCAAATACTTGGCCGTATCTCTATTCCAGCTGCCAATGAAAAGCGTGATCATGGACATCGTGGTAGCCGATGTTCCCCCTAAGTTCGGGATGCTTCTATCTAGATCTTGGATAAAAAGACTAGGGGGAACTTTGCATATGGACCTCACCTATGCTACCATTTCGGTGTTTGGGGGTGAGCACATGAGACTTTACATGGAAGCTCAATTGGCCTACATTATTAGTGATGAAGCAAACCCCACAAACCATCCTATCTTTTCTCTTGACGTAGATTTGGGATCTAGCTTGTTGCAACTCACCGACACTCCTGAACCTCCTCTGGAAATCAAAAAGTGACCTATAAATTTTTGTGAAAGTTCCCCTCCTATCACCTCTGTGTAGAAAATGTTCTTCGATGGAGCCTCTTTTAAGGAAGGTGCTGGTGTTGGAGTGGTTCTTCATTTGCCTGCTCAAGAGACTATAGCTCTATCCTACAAGTTAGAATTCGAAGCTACCGATAATGAGGCAGAGTATGAAGCTCGCGTTTTAGGTCTAAGGGCTGCCAAAGGACATGGGAATTGAAGAGATATCAGTATTTGGGGATGCTAAGTTAATTTTCCATCAAGTCAAAAATCTCTGCCAAGGTAAGCACCCTAGTCTAAGAAGTTATAGAAATGAAGTGTGGGACTTTATTGACAATTTTTTACTAGATTTCAACATTTCATTTATTCCAAGTGAATAAAACATCATGGTTGATTCTCTGGCTATTTCGGCAAGCAAATTCAAAGTCCCTTTGCCACCAAATCTCAGGTATGACATAGAATTAAATTACAGACCCTCTATACTTGACAATGTCAAGCATTGGAAATTATTTGAGGATGATCTTGAGATCAAAAGATTCCTTGAGACTGTTGATGAGTTTTTTGCGCTACATATTGATCAAGATCAAGATTCTGAAATTAATCCTCATGCTGATGTTTTCCTGAACAAAATCGCTAATCACCATATTGTTTAGTTGCCTAGCAATCACATTCCGAAGGGACTAGTTTCTTTGGAAATACTATTTGACATAAATGATGTGGCAGTGAAAGTTAAAGGATCAACTGATGATGCTGATGTAGCCGAATGCAACATCAATACAGAGAAAGATCCAAAATTTGTCAAGTTGTCGAGCAGTCTGTCAAGGGAACAAAGGGATGAATATGCTGAGCTATTAAAGGAGTTTGTTGATGTGTTTTCCTAGACTTATGAGGATATCAGAACATACGACACAAGCATCATTGAGCATAAGATCCCACTAAAAGAGGAGGCAAAGTCATTTAGGCAGAAACTGAGACAAATCAACCCTGTGTTGCTGCCTATCATGGAGAAATAGGTAAATAAGATTTTATATGCCCATATCATCGTTCCTTTGAGGTATTCTAAATGGGTGGCCAACTTGGTCCCAGTGAGAAAGAAGAGTGGAGAAATCAAACTTTGTGTCGATTTCATAAACCTAAACAAAATCTCCAAGAAGGACAATTACCCATTTCCGAAAAATGGAGCACATATTGTAGAGGGTGACAGGTGCATCTAGGATGTCCATGATTGACGGCTTTACTGGCTACAATCAGATTTTTGTCTTACCTGAGGACAGAGAGAAGACAACATTCACCACTCCATGGGGTACATTCATGTATGCCAAGATGCCCTTTGGATTGATGAATGCGGGAGAAAATTTCCAGCACACTATGGACATCGCTTTCATTGGAGAAAGGGATAAATTTGTAGTCATCTATTTGGATGACATTACAGTCTCCTCCAGACCTGATAAAGAAAATTTCCAACATCTAAGAAGGGTCTTCCTGAAATGCAGGAGGTTTGGTCTCTCCCTAAATCCCAAGACTTCTTTGTTTTCTATGAAGGAGGGAAAATTATTGGGGCACATGGTATCGACTGAGGGAGTAAACATTGATCCCAACAGGGTGGAAGCAATCCAAACCTTAGCACTCCCTAGATCCAAGAAAGAAGTTCAGTATTTCTTGGGAAGATTAATTTTATGAGATGGTTTGTTTCTAATTTTGATGAAATGGTGAAGGACATTATAGTCATGTTAAGGAAAGAAAACAAAATCAAATGGACTGTTGGATCTTGTAGTTCCTTCGATCAAATAAAGAAGGTCGTGACTGAAGCACCCATGCTCATGAGTTCTAATTATTCTAAAGATTTTATGATTTTCTCCTTTGCTTCATTTGACACCGTGGAAACCATTTTATTGCAAAAGAATAACGAAGGGTTTGAGCAACCCATTGCCTTTTTCAGCAGGGCATTGAGAGATGCAGATATGAGATATGAAATCATGGAAAAACAGGCCTATGCCTTGGCTATGGCTCTCAAATCCTTCAGGGTCTATGTTTTTCATTCGAAGGTCATTGCATATGTCCCTTCAAATTCTGTAAAGGAGATTCTCATTTAGCCCAACATGGACGGGAGAAGGAGCAAATGGATTGCTAAAATCCTTGAATTTGACTTGGAGATAAGACCCACTAAATTGGTTAAGGGTCAAGGTTTAGCCAAACTACTGGCTTAAACTAATTGCAAATCCTTGGGGGTAAATGTCATCAACGCTTGCTCAGAAAATCAACAAGGTGAGTTGTCTAATATGAATTCTCAATCCTACTCTCCATTAGCAGAATGTACTTGGTACATCGACATCATTTTCTTTCTACAGAAGTTGCAACCCCTAGATGGCATGGGAAAAACCAAGGCAAGAGCCTTAAAACTCAAAGCGATTAGATATTTCTTTAGTGGTTAAGTTTTGTATTGGAAAGATTCCCTAGGTGTGTTGTTAATATGTCTAGACCCACAAGAAGCCCAAAAAATTATGTTTGATTTTCATGATAGCCTATGTGGGGGACATCACTTCTGGAGGACCACAACCTATAAGATTCTCAGGGCAGAGTATTTCTGGCCTACTCTTTTTACCGATGTCTATGAAAAAATCAGGGCTTGTGTCAAGTGCCAGAAATTCTCCAGGAAGCAACAACTCAAGTATTTTCCATTGAAGCATGTGGTAGCTTCAAGACCCTTTCAACAATAGGGCCTAGATTTTATTGGTGGAATTCAACCTTCTTCAAGCAGACAACACAGGTGGATCTTGACAACCACTGATTAGTTTACCAAATGGATAGAATCCATCCCCACAAGGAGTGATTCTCACAAGGTAATCATCGATTTTCTTGAGGATGTTATAGCAAGGTTTGACTGTCTAAAAATAATTGTTACTGATAATGTTGCATCCTTTAAGGATGAACCATTGATTCAATTCTGTGAGAAGTTTGAGATTGCATTGATTCACTTAACTCCTTACTACCCCCAAGGAAATGGACTGACAGAGTCCTCTAACAAGAGCCTTATAAAAATTATCAAAAGACTGCTAGAGGACAACAAGAAAGCATGGGATTCAAAGGTCAAGTTTTCTCTATAGGCTGACAGAGTGACAACGAAGAGATCTCTTGGTGTATCTCCTTTCCAGCTCATGTATGGAATTGAGGCCCTCTTTCCTTCTCAGCTTGCCTTGCCAATGGAAAAATTCTTCCAGGACTACCAAGGAGAACCTGATGACATGGTCAGGAGGATACTGTAGCTGGTATAATTGCAATAGACTAGGGAGCAGATACTGGACAAAGCACATGAACATCAACAGAAGATTGAGTAGGCTCTTGACAGGAAAGTAAGTAAGGAGGATTTCCAACTAGGAGATCCAATACTAAAATGGGATGCACCCAAGCAGGACAAAGGCAAGCATCGTAAATTTTATGCCTTGTGGATCGGCCCCTTCAAAATCTCTGAGATATTCCCTAATAATACTTACAGGTTGAAGAATTTGGAGGGTAATGAAGTTTTTGGTGGCCCTGTTAATGGGCACTTTCTAATTTTTTTTTTTGTTTGAATTTGTAGTCGGCATCCCACCATTGTAAATATCGTTCCTGTTTCTATATTTATTTTGTTTTAAATAGCTAGAATCCATAACCCAATACTAAGGCACTGGAACTACTTTTCTTGGAATCTCGCAGGGAGCATGCCATCCCCTATGGAGCCAAATGTTATCACATAAACTTGTCAAAGTATTGTGGGTTTGTGGTTTATACCTAAGTGTGTAGTCTTACCCTGTCTTTCTCCTTTTGCAAACACAATATTAGGATTTTCTCTTGGCTTGTAGTTTTTCTTTTGTTAGACTTATTCTATTTGATTGACCTATTTTCCTTTGATGGGCTTGCCTGAGAATCCTCGTCCCTAAGCTTTCTTGTTGATCACCTCCCTCTCTACCTCTGTCACTGATCCTTTTGCTTTCCCGAGCCCTCAGCCAGTCGTCCAAGTATTTGTTTTCAGCGATCGCTGCCATAAGCACAAACACAACACTTAGAGTGGTCTGATATGGACTCAAATCAAGCGAGTGAAGCAAGTTCAATTTGGCGAAGGAATTTTCATGTCAAAGCTCAGAGATAGACGACGAATAATAAGCATGGGAATCGGGAGTTAGGAATATTGATGAAGTTATTTGTAAAATATATGAATCCCCAAAATCCGAAGTCAGCGAGAGTCGTCCGATCCAACAGGACGTGTGGCACTAGATCTGAATCAGGGAGAAAGTCATTTCGGGAAAGTTGAAGTGAGGAATGTGTAGATTTCCCGAGTCCTGAAATGCCAAAAACTTGAAGTCCCGAAATTTCAATATTCATCTAGGTCATCTGATTCAAAGGGAAACGTGGCGCCCAATCTGAGAAATTGTGATTTCATGACTCAGAGGTTTTAGCATGGAGAACACCGTAGATTCATGAAACGCAAAGTCACGAAGCGCCCAGAAGCTGGGCCCAAAATCACAACCCGTGGTTATATGGGAAACAAGACCATAAAGAAGGGTAAGCTCCTGTTGAGAAGTGGGTGGATGAGGTTATCGAGTAAGCATCATGGCCGTTAAATTCAAAGAAAATTCGACCATCGATCTGGATGGGCTATTTCGCAGGTTCGAGCATCGAGATATTTGGAATCAAGTGGAGTGAATATTCACGAAATGCGAAGTCCCGAGATGTCACGAAATAAGCCCTAGGTCATGACCCGAGGTCACATGAAGATATGGAGAGGATCCACTCTAGAAGTCGAGGGCGCCCGTATTTTCATAGAGGAAGAGCTACATGGTATCAAGGCACCGAGGTTGACTTGAAGGAGGCGTGAATGTCTCTTGGAAAATTCATGGGTGTCAGGTTTCATCCCGATCCTGATGAAAGTAGTTAATGGAAATGGGGGAGGTGGTCGAAACCTCGTTTCACCCCATAAATGGAAAGCATGGAAAAGATTGCCATGGAGGCAGACCGTCAAACCAAAGTTCCCCTGTCAACAAATTCTCCTGCAGAGTCCATATTGGACTGAGATTGCATCTGACGAAAGAATGAAAGTGCAGACTGGCAGAAGAAGATGCAGACACAAAGATTTGATTGCTATAGCCAGGTCACACTCCTGGTGTTGGAAAGTTGTCCTGAGTATAAATACTCGGTTTTGATATTTTGTTAAGGTGGATGGTTGAGCTAAGCTCCCACATGTAAAGTTTTAGTAAAGCCTCTGGTTCTCGGGTTATGTATGACATTTTGAGACTTCTTGTTTAATGACAACCAAATTTCTTTTCCACCTCTTTTGGCTCTGATATTGAAGGCTCAGGCATGGATGATCCAGTCGATTTGTTGTAATCATGTTGTGATGTATGTTTGATTGTAGTGTTGTTACAACGTCTTCAATTTTCTGAAACTTTGGACTCAAGAGGATCTTGTATTCAAATCTTTTCCTCCTTAGGCTATTAGAAGACCAGATGTCCACAACAGTCCTTTACATTTTCTTCTCAGTTCTTCCCCCTACTCACCCTTACTATAATTTACTGACTATAGTTAGATCAAGACCTCATCCGCCTGTGCATAGCAGCCCAGGTTTCTGAGTTAAAGCGATATTATCTTGAGTTTGCATCCATTTGAACACCCTTGCATTATTCATTGTGACATAAAAAATGATTGGTAATGGGCTTACCTTTGCTGCAATCCAGAGGTGACTTCTAGTGCTAACACCATGCACTGCCATGTCTTATTTGGTAATACATTAAATTCATATCCTAGATCTAGTATAATGTCTCCCATATTGAAATCCCCAATATTAACATTCAGTATAAACTCCCTACTTGTTCTTCTTCTCGTGTGCAGGTGATTGACTATCTTTGGTTCTAGCTTTTCTTTGGTCTCAATGCTACATTTTTCTAATATGTTTTGAAATATTTTCACAGATGATGGATCACTTAATACCTTTACACATGATTGTAGAAAGCCTTTGATTGTAATTACTTGTCCCGTGGGTTACATACCGTTGGTATGATCCAATGATGGTGACATCTCGTATTCTGGTGCTTCCTTGTTATGCTGCATAGTTGAAGTAGACAATATGTCTTCCTTATGAAATTCTTGTCTTGCTTCTTTAAAAATATCTTTTTCCTTCTACATGTTGAACTGCTTCATTGGTTCAATGTTCTTCTTTACCCATTGATTCTGCGCTAGTTCTTGTCGAACTGCATCATTTCCCGTTTTATCTCCTCCGCGAGTAAATATATTGATGTTTCATCCTTCATCCCTTGCTTCGACTGAGATCCACTAAATGTTTTGATTGTTCTGGATCCTCTTCTCCCGAATCTTTACTAGTAGTGTTGGACATTCTTCTGTGTCATGATCTGATGTGTGACAATACATACAAGTCACAGGTGGAAGCAGACATTCCCTTGCATAATGTCCTAGTTGTTGACAATTGTGACATGTGACTGGTCCTCTACCTCGTCCAAAACCTCTTCTGGCTCATCGTCCTCCTCTGTAGCCTGCTCTGTCTCCTTGTGACGTGTTATACTGAGGTGCCTAATTATACTATGGGGTATTGTACTGAGGTTGTGTCGTATTGTACTGCGGCTGTGCGTTATTGTACTATGAATGCATGTTATTGTACGGTGGATGCATTATTGTATGGAGTTGGGACTTGATTAAAATGTGGCATTGCTTCCCCAGTCATCATTTATGCTTGTACTCTATATGCATCTGATTTCCTTTCTCGCATCAACTCCATAGTTCTACAATCTTTGTCGTCGTGGCCCATTGAATTGCAAAAGGTGTAATATGAGCTCTTTGGGACTGTCTGGTATTTCTGCATCATCGTATAGTAATAAGGGTTGTGACCCGGTTTCTTGCAGATTTCTCACCATAGTCCTCCTGGTGGTAACGAATTTGGCATTCATGTTGCCATATACTGTGCAAACATTGGACATTAGTTCTTATGGTGTCCTTCTGTCCTGCATGTGGTACACCAAACGAATTTTCATTTGTCCTTGTTATTATTCTGGTTCAGCTAAAACGTTAGATTCTTCAAATCCTCTTTCAGTTCTTCAATAGTTGGGTCTGTCTGCTGGTACTGGTTTTCTTTCAGTTGCAAGGATGCCTACAAAGCCTCTGCCCATGTCTAGAATTTTTGTTGTTGTAAATGGTATTTTAAGTGTGGGAGTAGTGAGTTGACAAACAAGTGCTAATGTTGCATCTTAGTCATGATATATTTTAACTTTCCCTTCAGTCGTTTGAATCTATGATCAATCTACCATATAAACTCTCCTAGTTTTTGTCTTATTTCAATCATCTCGTTCATGTACTGATCCTCTGATCTTGGTTTATGGAACTCATTTATCAGTAACTTCTTAATGTCTTCCAGTGTCCTTGTCATCCCAGGGGTACTATTTGTGTCTAGACTCATGTACCAGTCTAGTGCATGGTCTCTTAGCATAATAGCTAGTTGTGCAAGTTTAATATTTTCATCAGTGATCTGTTTTTCTTCCCGGATCTTTGCACAGATGAACAAATGTTTCTCAGGGTCTTCTGCTACTTCTCCTCGAAATTATAGTAATCTGATGGTGGGATCGTGTCCTGCCATCCTGAATGTTGAAATACTACCTCTGCACAGTGTAGATACCTGACTAGTGCTACTTGAACTGACTCCTCCAACTATTGTTCCTTGTGTAGATGTACTTCCTATTGTCTTACTTCTTCTGAACTTTGGTTTTCTAAATGATGGTGTTCTCTTTGGTGTATTATTCACACATGGGTTTATGGGTTCCACACTGACATTAATATGGATATGATGGCTACCTTCTCCTCCCGCTCTTGGACCTCTCGTCTTCCTCTCATATGTTGCGCACAATATTTCCTCAATCTTCTCCACAACCCAAAGATCCTCTACCTCTTCCTCATCACTCACCAAGCCTTCCCTAGCGACTATGGCTCTCTTCTTGGTATTCACCTTATATTGGTAGGGTACTCTGCTACACGTCTTTCTCGTTGATGCCAATATCCACTTGATCTAGTCGTCGTCCATCATGATTGGATCCAAGGGTTCCTCCTTATTTCCCTTATCCTCTCTTCCTTCCATTTATCCTCTTTTTGTCAGTGCTTCCCCCCCTTCCCCCATGCACGCAGGGAAGTTTAGTTGTCTAATTCCATTGTCATTACACCTTTGTTATATAGCAATATCTTAATAGAAGTATAAAGTGATCGAATGTACCTTCCTCGAGGTCCATCTATAAATTCTTGCTCCGCTGCGCTATATGACTTTGTTGTGTCAACTGCAAACTCTGTTATAAACCCTGCCACAATACTGTCAAGCCAAAAGTCTATTGCACGAGTGAACTTGTTGTTCACCTGTTGTAATTGCTCAAGTTGTACTAAGGTCCAATCTAATTGTCAGATATGATTCGTTGCATAGTTATCCTTCAACCTTAGTATCCACTCCTACAGTATATGTGGAAAATCATAGAAAAAGACTTCGTGTAAATCAATAAACACGTATTTCTCAAGATATTTGAGAGGTGTTATTCTAGGGTTTATATTGTCTTTCTGTGCAAACTCTAGCTCTTTTTTTCTCAACCAGCTTTCGATCTCTCCTTTTGTGGGATTCCACGGTCTCAACATTCCCTTCTAATGGCTCATTGGTCTCTGCCCTAACCTTTTCTTAATCTACCTCTGACAAATATTTGACTTATCTTATCTACTCAATCCTCTCTTGTTCCTACCAACGACAACATAACCATTTGTTGGTTATATCTTCTTCTACACCATCTAAGTTATTGACCCAAGGTTCATATATTTCGGCTTTCCAACAAAGCCTCTAAAAATATTGGCCCTCCTGGTAAACCAAAAGGCAACACAACACACAGAATGTACTGCACAGTCTCACCCGAGATAGATTTAATGGGTGGCTGCACGACTCAGGTGTTTGCAACCTAGGATTGAATATGAGATATGAGAACTCGACCATCAAACCATTGTTAGTGTTAGAATATGAATGGATGTGCTCGTTTTACCATCGAAAATATCACTATTGTCACCCAACCATAGGCCGAATCCACCCTCCGAGCACCTTAACCTTAACTGAGAATCATTCTGGAAGCAAACCCTAGGCTAGATAGCCAAACAAAGTGTAGCGCACCTTTCCTCAAGGATGGCGCATCAACAAGAGATGATCAGATAGTCCAAACCCTAACCAAGAGATAGTCCAAGCCAAACATGATCTGATAGCTGCAGCAGCTGCAATGGCAACTCTCCTCAAACCTGCACACAAAACTGGGCATTCCAGTGTGCACAAGTGCTGCTTTGAAATTCTGAGACTTTGTGCCAGAATGAAGACTAGCCTCCTGTATTTATAGTAATTTTGGCTAACTGCCTGGGCCGACTTCTCATTCTGGGTATTTGTTTGTTCAGTATATTCTTCTAGCCGACTTCTTCTCTTGGAGGCTAATAACCTAATATAAGTTATCTTCTTGAGCCGATAAGTCTTCTTGGAGGCTAATAACCTAATATAGCATAGAAAAACCTCAGAATAAGTACTCAATGCCTTGAAAAAGAGATAAATTTAGATAATACGCCTCTTTGAGGGGGAAACCTCCTTATGCTCACATAAATGTACAATTACCAGATGATTCAAAATGAAAATGTCTCCTTGGTATATATAGGAGACTAGGAGGTATAATTACAACTAATGGCCTAAAGCCAACATAAATAAAATAACATTACTAATATAATATGCCCCAATTAAGGGGTAATGAGCCACTATTTAGGGCTTAACATGCCCCTCCCCTTGAGACAAGTGTTTTCCGCAACGCTTGAGTAAATATGGATGCTTCTGTATAAAAGACTCATCTTCCCAAGTGGAATCTTCAGCCGATAGTTTCCTACATTTAATGAGATACTCTGAAATGGATCTATTCCTCAGCTGGCAAATTCTTGTGTCAGTGATGGCTTCAGGCTCCAATACAATTTTTCCTTCCTCGTCAAGTTCTGGCAATATAGTTTGAATCGGGATCTTGTCACCTATAACCTTTAAGCATGAAACATGGAAAACTGGGTGTACTCGTGAAGATTTAGGCAACTCTAATTTGTATGCCATAGTACCAATCTTTTGCAACACCTTATAAGGGCCATAGTAATTTGGTGATAATTTATTATCCTTCTTGGTTTGCTTGAGGGACAACTGTTTGTATGGTTGTAGTCTTAAAAACACCCAATCCCCTACTTTAAAACTTCTTTCACTACAATGTTGATCTGCTTGTTGTTTCATACAATTATGTGCCATGGTCAGGTTGTCCTTTAATATTTGGAGAACTTGTTGTTAATGCTCGATGTGATCTTCCACTGCTTGAACCTTATATTTTTCTTTTAGAGAAGAAGTGATGGAAGAAGGGTGGTATCCATAGAGTGCCATAAATGGTGTCATTTTTGTTGCAGTGTGAAAGGAAGTGTTATATCACCATTATTTGTTCCAAGAAGTATTTAAGACTATCATGATATGTTTTGACCTTGAAGTGCCTACCTATTAGGTAAGGACTCCATTTCTTCATTGCATGAAGTATTTCCATCATTTGCTTCTCATAAATGGGTTTGTGTAAGTCCTTTCCCTTGAGTGGCCGACTTTCAAAAGCTAGGGGCCTTCCTTCTTGCATTAGGACAACACCAATTCCATTTCCCGAGGC
>ML791317.1:261950-318838 GCA_009831015.1 Picea engelmannii
ATTCATTACATATTCCCCCATAGTAAGATTGATCTTATTGCATTTTCCTGAGAAATTGATAGTTCCTCCATCTGCAATCATTACTTGAAACTCTGGTGCTGGATATACAAAGCAATTGAGATCTTTGGCTAATTTATAGTGAACAAAATTATGAGTACTGCCAGAATCAATTAGGACTATTACCTTTTTCTTTTTGATATATCCTTCAATCTTGAGGGTTTGAGGAGTGCTAATTCCATCCAATGCATTACACAATATCGTGGGAGTCAACTCTTCAGATGAAATTGATTCTACGTTTTCATCTTGAGACGGTTCTTGTTCTTGTTCTTCTTCCTCTTCACAATCTATGTAGAATAATTTCTTCTAACCACGCTTATGTCCCTTACTGTACTTGCTGTCATAATTAAAGCATAAACCCTTTGCTTTTCTTTCCTCCAATTGTTGAGGTGTCAACCTTGTAGGTTGAGGTGTTTTAGAAGAAGGAGCGTTATTCTCTCTATAGATGTTAGGATTGGTCCTTCTAGTAGCCATAGCCATATTTTTACTTTCAACATTTCTTGCTACCCTAAATGCATTCTCCAATGATTTGGGTTCCCAAAGGCAAACCTCATGTTAAATTTTATCTCTTAAAGTTCCTATGAACACATCAATCAAGTGCTCATCTGGAATATCTGTTACCTTTGTATTCAATATTTGGAAGTTCTCAATGTTCTCTATAATTGAACCCTTTTGCTTCAGATTTATCAATTGGATAAAGAAGGTATTGCTCCTTGTATCCTCATAGTGTGCTATCATTTCTTCCGTGAAAATTGTCCAAGTGAAGAGTGATTTGCAAGAACACAACCATCTATACCATACAAATTGATTGGGTCCTAAATAGAAATAAGCAATTCGTACCTTTTGTGTATGTGGCACATTATGTAGATCAAAGAATTGCTCCATCTGAGGTATCCATGTGATAGGGTCCTTGCCATCAAACTTCCTCATATCGATCTTAGGAACATGGTTCGTCTTCAACCCAAAGTTAGAGTTTCTCCATTATTGATTCGCCTTCCTTGTATCCTCATCATGAATTTCATGGGATACATTTTGACTTTTAGGTGTCCTCTCTATTACGAAATTTTTCAATCCTTCCATGAAACCATCCATCTTTGCCTCCAACTTAGCTTCCATCTCTTGTAGTTCATCTTTTGTTACTATCTTATTTTGTAAATCATTTATTTCCCTACGCATTTCTTTACCTTCATAAAGAGTCCAAGTAGGATTTTCTGGAGGCTTATTTGGTGTAGAATTTCCCTTTTTGGGTGGCATGTTGGCCAAGTATCACTTTTGAACCTTGATTTTGAGGTGGTTCTGCTAGACAATCTTTCTTCTATTGTATCTCCAAAATTTCGGCCCTTATGGGTATGAAACTTTATTTTTTGTAGTTCTCTGATATTTCTTCTTTGCAATGCCACAGGTGTGATCAAAATTGGATGTGCCAAGTGGAATTTATGGTAGCTTTCCCACAACTTGCTGATTTTTGGCCTTTTTAGGAGATCTCACTTGTGTAGCGTGCCTCGCACAAAATGATTGATATAAAACTCTGAAACTTGTACCAGAAATCCTACAGATTGTCCACTATCCAATGGAACTAGTCTCACTCAATTTATATACTCTAGGAAGAAGTTATGATTTTTTTACCTGGAACACCTTCTTGAGACTAGTCAATAAGACTAATCAGATACCCTATATTCCACAGGGTGTATCTACAAATGTAAGATGACCCAGAAGCTGAAATTTTCACCAGATATACCTTACTAATTTCTGTGAACATCCTCTAGATTTCAGGGTTTGAGACGTTACAAAAAAAAAATTATAGCGAAAATTCCGCAATGACTCAGTTCAGGATGATTCCAAAACCCTATATTGAACATACTATATCTCCGAAAGTATCATGCCTCAGGAGATGAAATTTTAACCCAACGTACCTTGATCCATCTACTAAATACCCTCCAAGAGGTTCCTTCTGAAACATTGTAGAAAAAAAAGTTATAGCGAAAATTCCAAGGTGTCTCAGATGTAGCAGTGAAACCCCAAGACCTTGAGCTCTGATACCATATGTTAAGAACCAAATATCAATATAGCATAGAAAAACCTCAGAATAAGTACTTAAGACCTTGAAAAAGAGATAAATTCAGATAATAAGCCACTTTGAGGGGGAAACCTCCTTATGCCCACATAAATGTACAATTACCAGATGATTCAAAATGAAAATGTCTCCTTGGTATATATAGGAGACTACGAGGTATAATTACAACTAATGGCCTAAAGCCGACATAAATAAAATAACATTACTAATATAATATGCCCCAATTAAGGGGTAATGAGCCATTATTTAGGGCTTAACAATCAACTTGCATAGAAACAATGTTATGATATAAAATGAATCATCTGGTCCATTCTTCCACTCACATTTATGAGATCTCAGAAGAGTATATGCCTCTGGACCATTCTTCTCAAGCAAGGAAGAATGATTGTTCTGATTCCTAAACCTGAACCATTCCTCACCCTAGGCCATTCCTCCGACACTAAACAAAGTGTAACCTGGAGAGAATGAATCTTCCCTAAGGAATTTCAGCACTAAAAAAAGTGCAACCTAGAGATAATGAATACACCCTAAGGAATGATTGTCCGAACCATTTCCCCTGTTAACCACAAGAGGAAAATATTGTCCTGTACCAACCTCCAAAACAGACCATTCCCCATGTTAACCACAATGAAAAATCATTGTTTGGTGAGCTGGGCCAATCTTCTTGAGTAACCCTCAAGAAGAGAGACTGCCCTAGACCACTTCCATGTTAACCACAATGGGAAGTCATTGTCTATGGTACATCAGCAATCTAGACCATTTTCCGAACTGGAAAATGTCTGTCCGTCAAAAATCTCAATCCACTTTCTGAATTGGAAAGAATCTACTCATCATATCCATCAATCAATAATACATTAGTGCTCCCTCCCAACATGGGAATCATCTCTTCCTTTTTCAATAAGGAATTCGTCTCCACGAGCTCCAACTTGAGTACACAAACTCTTTCATCCTGAACAGGAGATTTATCAAAATGTCTGCTTATCTACTCATCTGAGGAGATATGTATTGGAGAACCACTTTCTCCTTTCTAGACTTCATCATGGATAATGTAATGCTTGATTTCAAATGTACTTCGGTCTGGAACACTGGTTTTCTCTGAAGGATTCATGTAGCTCTGATCAATAAAGTATATCATTGTTGGAAAAACTGGAACATATCCATGTGGCATTTCTTCTATCATCATGAGATCTGATCTTCTAAGTAACCATCTTGATACAATTTCTCTATTATAGAAAATATTCACCACGCTTCTGCTGTGCATTGGAGGTTCTCCACTAAGTTATATTCTTCCATCTGTATACAAGGGTCTCTTTCTGGTATGCCTCAAATCCTTGAGGTTTCTCTTCATACACTCTTTGTTCAATTGCTCTGGAGAACAATCTTTGCCTTTATCTGATGTAAAACTCTAACCCATGGATATTGCGGATGATATAATTACTCATGTAGAGGTATGTCTGGTTTACCATAACGGGCAATCAACATAGTCTTCTCCCTCCATCTGGGAGAACCTCTAGTTCTGTATTTTGCAATGCTTTCATTCATAATTCTTTTGTACACTATTCTTCATCACAACTTTTAGTTTCTCTGCTTGATTTCTTTTAGTGAGTTCATATCAGACTGATAATCTTGTGATTCTCGATACAATGACTGGTTGTTCTGGCTTCTCTTCTTTCTTGGAATCTTCATGTTTTTCCTTAGCTCTTGGGTCCATGGAGTTTCTTATATATTCCATGCCCTAAAGATTCCATTTCTTTTTTTCATCATAGGATCATGGATGTGGATGGACAACCAGGAATACTTTACGACTTTTCTTCGAAGAAGTCTTCTTCTAAGGTCGAACTGAACACATACTGCTTTTGATGTTTGCTATCATGGATATACACTTCATCATCTTCAATAGATCATAGGATTAGCTCCCTCCTAATCCTTGCTTCATGTATGAGTGCATATAATTGGCTCCCTCCGTCTAATAGAGTCCACGCTTCCGTCTGCATCCTTATGGTCTTCTGCATTATACAATTGGCTCCCTCCGTCTAACAGAGTCCATGCTTCCATCTTATTGTCTTCTACAAAATGTCATAAGTCTTTCTCTAGATTGTTGAGTTCTTTTTGTCTTTGCTTCTTCTAAGTCTCTTCATGATTGATTTTGATTTTGGCTTATCTTGTAATAGCTTCCACATGATTTGTTTGATGTACTTCATCCTTTCATGTGTATTATATAACTTGTATAGCAATCCTTATCTTGTTTTTCTTCCATAGGTATAGTTCTTCTTGGAGCACATTATCTTCTAAGATATAGATATACAAGATATGTACAGAGACTATGCAAACAAGATATGTACAAGAAATAAGAAGAGTATTGTTACCTTCAGAAGAAGTCTCTTTCATTCTGCTTAGTCTTCTTTGTAGGTTCCTTTTCTTCGGCAACTGATGCTTTGTGTTTCTCCTTCCTTTTATTTATCTTGGGACAATGATTCTTGTAGTGATCATACTTTCGACAGTTGAAGCATTGTATTTCTAGAATATCTTTCTCTTGGGTTGGCTTCCTCCTTGAACCAAACTTCCTTTTGTTCTTGAAATTCTTGAATCTTTCCATGAAAGCTTGATTATCATACTTCTTTTGGGGTTTATCTTTGATCCTGGATTCTTCTTGATCACAAGAAGTCCAAAGTTCTTCAAATGTAGGATTCTCCTTCCTTGTGTTCATGCTTGCGGAAAATGCATCCCATGTCTTGGGAAGACCATTGAGTACTATGTTTACCAATTCCTTCTCTGAAATTATCTCTTCAATAGATTGTAGTTGATCCTCACAAATTATAATGTTATACTGTCATCATCATTCATCTTCATGTCACGGATCTCATTCTTCAAACTCATTACTTGTCCAATGTTTTTGACTGAGAAGAGGTTCGTTAGGGCATCGTACATCTTCTTAGATGAGTCAATATGGGAGATGTAGGGTATCAAGTGATCTCTTATAGAGTCCACTATGATACTCATGGAATTGATGTCACCATCTTTGAACTTCTCCATAAATACAATGTTCTGCGGTTCCTTCTCTTTTCCTTTTTCAAACTCTGGTTCCATGATCTTTCCTTTGATGATATCCAACACTTTATTATTGGCAAGGATGAGGTCAATCCTTGTCTTCCACGCTCTGAAGTTAGAAGCTCCATATAACTTGTTTTCTAACTTCATAGAGTAAGTCATGGCTTCTTTGATTTGGTCAACCCTAGATCTGATCAAAAACTCAAACTTGATGTCTTGGCTTGCTGAGAGTACCATGAGATGTGCTAGGCTAGGGTGCACTAGTCTATCCGAAGATTAGGTCAATCCCTTCACTTAAGGTGCCTCAACGAGAGGATTAGGGTTTCTGCAACTGCACCTGCTAGTAACCCTAGCTATAGTGCTTTGGTGATTGCTCCTGCTAGAAACCCTAGCGACAGTTCTTCAACGAGCTCAATATCCTTATGGCTATGTTTCTTTCCAGTGGTTAGACTGAATGAAGGAGGTGTGGGCCCATAACCTGTTAGAATATGAAAGGATATGCTCATTTTACCATCGAAAATATCACTATTTTCACCCAACCATAGGACGAAGCCACCCTCCAAGCACCTTAACCTTGACTGAGAATCATTCTGGAAGAAAACCCTAGGCTAGATAGCCAAACAAAGTGTAGCGCACCTTTCCTCAAGGATAACGCATTAAAAAGAGTTGATCAGATAGTCCAAACCCTAACCAAGAGATAGTCCAATCCAAATGTGATCTGATAGCTTCAGCAGTTGCAATGGCAGATCTCCTCAAACCTGCGCACAAAACTAGGCATTGTAATGCACACAAGTGGTGCTCTGCAATTTTGAGACTTCCTTCCTGAATGAAGACTGGCCTCCTATATTTATAGTAATTTTGGCTAACTGCCTGGGCTGACTTCTCATTATGGGTATCTGTTTGTTCAGTATATATTATTTCTTCTGGCTGACTTCTTCTCTTGGAGGCTAATAACCTAATATAAGTTATCTTCTTGAGTCGACAAGTCTTATAGGGTTATTATCCAACTCATTAGGGTTTCTTCTTGCTTCCCAGAATATCCTATTCTTGTCAGGTTTACACGTGGAGGTAAATACCTCCCGCAACTACCATAATATCAATAGTTATAATTGGTAAATGTAACATACTATTATTCACGACTATGCAGTAATTTCAACAGCTTGTTCCCTCAGTATCGCGAACAATATTTAAACAAGCAATATAATAACTTATTCATTCATTAAGCACAACGAATAAATATTGAAAAAATGATAAATATATGCATGCATTCATCACATTACACAGATATTATCGTTGTTCAACCCCTCCTAGGCTACATCTACAAAGATTTGGCTCTTGGCTCTTTTATTATGATAGTTCTGCATCTACAACATCATGCACTTACAACTCTTCTCAGATGGGTAAGATCTATATGAGGCGAACTAGATTGCACTAGGCTCCTCAGCCTGCGATCTAATCCTCAAGATATACCTTCTCTCTTCTCCTCTAGCTCAACATCTTACAAAATATTCATACAACAAAATGTAAACCTGATTACTAACTAAGTTGGAACAATTACAAAATCCGTAAACAACAACAACAACCTCCTATAATACCTCTGTATCGATATTTATACATATTTTGGATCTTCAGCCTTTACAATAAATTACCAAAACCATAACCCTACTGACGTTAGGTCTTCCTCTCATGTATGTGTGTTGTTCTTTCTTCCAGTTGTCGCTTTCCTTGTGCACACTTTCTTGCATGCGTGCGTGTTGTTCTTTCTTCCAGTTGTCGCTTTCCTTGTGCACGCTTTCTTGCATGCGCGTGTGTTGTGTTTCCTTCCAGTTGTTGCTCCACTCTCTGCATGCTTTCTTTCTCCACGATCATCCTTCTTTCCACTTCGACCTACTGCCAACATTGATCTCGCAATCTCCTTAATCCATGGTTGGGGAACTATCTTTGGCTTTTTCCCATTCGTCTTTGTCAGGTACTGATGTAGTGCAAGCATCACATAATTCTTTCAATCTCCCAAGTTGTAATCACTGATTTTGAGAGCTGGGATCAATCCTAGCTGCTGTCCAACTGCGTGTATCCCCTTCGAGAGGTACGCCGTGATGAGTGTGTTCTCGAAGTCACGTGGGATGCTGTCACGACTAACCACACCAACCAGAGGCGGGATGTAGTCGGGCAAGACCGACGGGATCAACTTCGCGTTCACCAAATCATCGCGGTGCTTGCTTCTTTTCTCAGTCGATGCTCGACTAGATTGACATGCAGTTGAGGGGGGTGATTGCAATCCTCCCATTGACGAGGCATGTATTCCTGCGGACATGAATTTCTCAGCCATAAGGTTGATCAAGATCTCTTCAACATATTTCTCCACTATGCTAAGGTCGCTCGACATGAACGCTCGTGATCAAATAACTCTGGTAGAAGAACGAACATGCAAGGTAAGAAAAACAGGTGGTGAGGTCTATATAGTACAACGTTGTATGTGATCAATTCTATGAGGGCTCGAATAATCATAGTTTTCAATAAGTGGTCTCGGCGCAACGTCCGACAGGATAAATAGGGAACGACGTAATGGATTCCTCCAACGGGCAGAAATGCCTCAATAAATATGATTCCAACAGTTATGGTGTGGTCCCAATAGTCCAATGGCGATCTTTTCGTCAATAAATGTGTTTCTAACCGTTCTAGAGCATCGTTCTAATGGTCGGGAAGCCTCCAACGGTCATATAGCTTCGTCGTGGCGAAGTTCCATTCTATGATGTTCTGGTATTCTAACGAGATTCAAGTTCTGCAAACCTACCTTCTGTGAAGTCCTCTCTGGAACCTCCTGCAATTTTTTTAACTTTTCTTTCTTCTTACTGATTTTTCTGGCCTTCTTTCCTCTGATCTGAGTCTCTAGATTCCTCTTTCCATTCTTGTTCTTATCTTTTGTTAGCGTAGTAACTTCGCAGTGTCGAGGATCTTTCAAAGGATTCAAGTGTAATACCTCTTCTCTTATTATTTCCGGGGTAGGTGGTCTTCTCTCCTGTATGGACAGGTTCTTTAATCCTTCTTGTGTTCTTTCAACTTTGATAGCTAACTCTCTTTCTTTATGTTGCTTCGACTTGTCCTCTTGTTCTTCTATTAGTCATGCTATTTTCTTGGCTATAACGTCCCTTAATTCTTGTTTTTTCTGTTCTGTAGCTTCTTCCTCTGCTTTCCTCTAGATCTGATCTTTCTCAACCCAAGTCTTTCCTAACAAGTGCAAAAGGAGTGTTGTTATCAACAAACTTAATGACCTCAAATTCCTCTTCAGTCGATGTTCCATGGGCTATCATAGTGACATGAGTAAATTTTCCACATAGGGTTATCATCTTCCCTTTAAACAATCCTATCCTTCCCAGTGAAGGAACCGTAACAGGCTTTCCTAAAATTTCCCAAGTGCTTTCTGGCATGATATTCACCTGTGTTTCCTCATCCATAACATAGTCTATGTTGAAGTCTCCTATTCTTGTTTCTATGCACTCCTTCTCTTTTAAGATCTCTAGTAAACTGATGTCTCTGTGATCATTCAATGTTTCTTTTAGCTGTAATAACATAGTCTCTGATTCTTTTTGGTTATCTAACATATCCTTAGCCTCTTGAACTTCTTTATGGTTTTCTTGTCTCATGTTCATCTTTTCAACTTTACCAATCATTCTAGGGCAATCCAAAACCTCATGACCAACAACTTTACAACAAAGACAAATAGGACCTGTACCAGGGCATTCCTTAACAAGATGTCCTGGTCTTCTACAGTTATAACACAATGTCAATCCTCTCTTTCTCTTAAATGATCCCCACCCTTTCCTGTACTGTGCATTGGGATCACAGTGATGTAATATGCAAAAAAAAAATCTAGGTTCCTGCATTCACTTATTAGTCCAAAAATTCTTTCTATGCATAGGAATAACATATCTTTCACTAGCTTTATCAAATTTATATAGATCAGATCTTCTTTCTTCTAGTTGTGCCCTAGTTTTCAAACTAGGACAAAATCTATCATACATACCTAGAATCATACTTTCTATTAGCACTATGAGTCACCTTCAGATTGCATGGAAGACAAGCCCAATACCCATCAAGTTATAAGTGAATGTAAGGGTGTTTAAAGGGTCAAATGGACAAGGACTCAAATGATAATGTTCTAACTCAGATAACAGGGCTAGCATGCACCAACAATGAAGGTCTTGGCTAAATTCAATCAATATCTTGGGAGTAAGTATGAAATAAGGGAAGACTTGAATAAGGGAAGTGTAGAGGCTGTTGTAAACATCATGTCTACAAAAACCTAAGGAGGAAAGTTTCCTAACACAAGATCTTCTTGAACTAAGAAACTAAGGAAGCTAAATAAACATCATGATAATGTAATGATCAAACATCCATCATAACATCACCACAATCATTCATGTGAATCATTCAAAGCATGAACATTTAGCAACAGAAGTAAACAAGATGAAAGAGAAGCTGATTTCTATTAGTTAAAATGTCTTAAGTCTAGTACATCACTAGATCACAGTTACTTCATCAAAATATTACCGTCAAAGGGAGACTTGCTTAACCATCCGAACCTACTAAAGAAATTGATCTATAAATTTATAAAAAAAAGGGAGGAAACAATTGGAGATACGAACTGGCCTCCTTCCCTTGAAAAACTCTAAACATTTATTTTCTCTAACAACTTATCTAACCACCTATGCTATAAAACAGTAAAATGTTGGTGACTAATCCAACTGAATTGATTCCCTTTTGCTGCGCATCTCCTTGTTTTCCATGTGTCTTTCAAAGCATGTGGTTGTCTTCATGATGCCCGCTAATGTTTCCACAACCTTCTCCATCATTAATTTATCCCAAAGTGGTTAGCTTGGTCCTCCTAGATCCCTGGTGTTTGTTGGCAGCTTCCTTGGGTAGCAAATCTGGGTAGCGCACTACAAGGAGAAAATGTAGCACCTGTAGGTAGCGCCTTTGTGCTGCATATGTGTGTTGACCTTTTCCCTCTATGAAATATTAGGTAGCGCCCCTGTGTTGTGCCTGTGTGTCAATTATGTTCTCTGCTCAATATTAGGTAGCGCTACTTACGCTGTGTCTGTGTGCCAACTCTGTTCTCTGCCCAATATTAGGTAGCACCATTAGGTAGTGCCACTTACGCTGTGTCTATGTGCAGGTTTGGGTAGCATTACCAAAAACGCAATGCCTTCAATCTTGAACATGTGCAGAGTAATTTGTGGTTTTCCATGATGAAAAAACCATTTTAATCAGGTGCCTTGACTGTACAATAGGTAGTGCCTTTTACCACTGGGGAAGCTAGCACTTAGCAAAAAACCCAAAACCTAGATAGTTAAATGCTTAGAAGCCTGTATAGATGGCAGAGATAATATTTGCATATTGGTTAACCCTCCCAAAAAGGAACCATCCTAAAAAATGGGGCTTACTCTTTACCAGCTATTTTGTCATTTTGACACTTAACCTCATACTCTTTCTGGTAGAAAGAGGATCTTCAATCGACACAACAAACTTCTTCTTCTTAGCATTTACATGCTTCTTCAGTGTAGTTGCGCTATTCTTAGTTGTTGGTTTGTCATCTTCAATGACAACTTCAACCAACACATGTAAATTTCTTTGGGCAACCTCATCTTGAAATTGCTTCATCTCTGCCTTTAGCTTCCTCTTCTGAGACTGAAAGCCTCTATTCTATCTGTAAAGGTTCTTTAGTTGTCTATGAAGGGGTTGGGCCCTTCTTGCTGCAAACCTTGCCAAGTCAAGGGTATGGCTGTAGCCATCCATAAGCTCTGTCATATTGACTCTATCAGACATGGCTTCCTTTTTCAATTTAGCCACCTCCTTTATTGCATCTTTAAGTTGCCTGATAAGTCTCTTGAAGGTCTGATTGTCAGAAGGAGCAGTGTTATGCACAGTCTCAAGAGGTTTTTTTCTCAGTCCCCTCTTCCACCTGTATGGGAAATGTGTTGTCCACCTCATCAGGTTTCTTGGTGGCTTTGCTTTTACTTTTCTTCCTCTGCACAGGGGTTTCTTCATTTCTTATCACAGGCTCCTCAAAGTGTTTCATAGGGGTTTCCTCGTTTCTCTCCAAAGGTATTTTAGTACCTTTACCTTTCTGTACAGGGGATTCTTGTTTTTCTTCCATAGGATTTTCAATGCCTTTTCCATTCTTCTTTTGGATAGGGGTCTATGGTTTCTCCTCCATAGGCTTTTCAATGTTTTTTCCCTTCTTCTTTTGAATAGGGGCTTTTGGTAAGGACTACTCTTTGAAAACCTCCTTAAGAAGTGATGACCTTGTGAAAGGTCTTTTATCCTTGATTTCGAATGCTGGAGGAGAAGAGGGAAAGAGAAGCTTCTTCCCTCTCTTGGATGTAGCTTTGGTAGAAGAAGGCACCTCTTCTAACCCTGGTGGAGGAGGTGGTGAAAAATCCGTGTGTGGAGAAGGACAAACTTCCTCCTCAGCTTCTATGACCTGCGTGTTGATCTCTGAAACTTGAACAAGGGATCTGCTATAGTGTCCCCAAGGCCGAGCCCCGATGCAAACTATGATCTGAAAGAGATTGTAAATATGTGTTATAGGCTAGTGAGCCAAGTTTTGTATAAGCCAATAGGCTTATGTGTTTGATTATGCCAGAGAGCCTAAGGGTTGAAGGCCAAGGGCATGGATTTTGTATCTGTATGTATACAACACATCAATAAAATATAAACACCCGCCAGGTGCAGACCGACCACGATGAATGAGTGATGGGGGACTGAGAGTCCACGGAGTGGGCAAGGGACTAGGGGCTGGAAGGTGGGAAAGGGGCTGAGTGATGAGCCTAGGGGCTAACCCCAGGGCTTAAACCTGGAAATAATATTTTAATATTGTTTCAAAACGATATGTGCATCATATGTTTTATCCTAAGTCCTTTTGGAAGGACACGTGATTTCCCAAGTGGTGGGAGGAATGCGTGCAATGCAAGCCGATGGAACGCATGCAGTTCCAAGGGTGACAAGTGTCAGCCCTGGTGCATGCAGATAAAACAGCCAAGATGAGCCGTGAGGGGGATTCCTCCTCCAGTCGACCCGACGGCCCTGAGCCAGAGCCGTAGGAACCAGTTTGCAAGAGACCCTCGTGTAATTTTGATACGGAAAAGAAAGCCTGTGTTTGTCCTGAAGAATCCGTGTACACCCCTGTCCAGAACTGTGGAGTCTGTGTCTGGTTCTAATAAAACCCGGGAGCGCATTTCCTGAACTGGGACCCTGTGTTGGACTCGAGTGGAAGAATCCTTGTTTGTTCGGGAAAAGCTGAGCTAACCTGTGCGTGGTGTCCCTGTTCCGAAAACATGACCATGAGATCATCCTGTGACTGTCGAACCAGTTTGGGAAGCCTTTGTCTGTTTTCCTCGTGGGTTGTTGTGGCCATGCAGTACTGGACTGCGTGAGGCTTGTTGGCCTGTGAGAGACTCCTCCAGGTGAGGGAGTGCACAGAGGAAGGAGAGAGCTCCTGGAAGGAACCCTGTAGCTGCTACAGAACCCGGAGACTTCCGGTCCAGTCTTTTCCTGTAACCCAAGGTAAGGGAGACTGGCAGCCGAAGGACTGTCCAGGTGACAGAGAAGGTGCACTCTCCTGGGGTGGAACAGGCATGTGGGGAATGAGGGTCTGTGGGCAGTGAGCGTGGGAGATTCCTGGGAGAGAATTCCTTCCTGATGGTTGTGTGTGGCTGAATTCCCTGTAACCTTAGCTTGTGTCTGGATTCCTTGCCCTGGGGTGGAGCTCAGTCCCAGCTCGGGGGTGACCCACTGTTGAATTGAGGAGCAGTGCGGTCTACGGCTGGGAGGTTCGTGGAAGGCCTGCATTTGGTTAGTGGATTCCACCATTGATAAAGATAAGTATCTGAATTATGCTTTGATCATGTTTTGCATGACTGAGTTGTTTATGTATCATGTTTTCTGCTATGTATATGAATTAATATGATAAGGCTAAATGCTTGTTGAATATAGCAGTGATTCATATGTTTTACTCTGAGTTAAATGTATTATTTTGCTTGAATGCATGTGGTTATATAATTTCAGTATGAGTTATGTAAAATTCCATGTATAGAATGGTAACTGAGAGGTTTGAAAACCTCGGTAGTGAAAAGGGTACACTACAAAGTGGTATCAGAGTGAAGGTTTCGACACTGAGACTAAATGGGCCAGTGGAGCGGTCTTTGGACTGAGAATGCGAGGGGAAATTGAGTCGGGAGGACCAATTTCGGACCCTGGTTTGCTCCGAAGCGTCAAGGAGACACTTGACGAGTTTTTATTAAGCTCAGGAGGTTTAGCAGTGCTATGAAACCGCAGGCTGGTGTGGTCTATGGCCACGGGGAGACAGGTCTCTACACCAATGGTGTTAGAACCTTAAGATCCGTTCGGAAGGGAAGGCGAACCCTCATGACCGTCGGATCTGGAAAAATGTACGTAGGAATTAAAATTCCTTTTGAAGTACATAGGAAATGTGGAAATCACGATATGCGAAATTCCGAGTTGGTTAGGAACCATCTGAGCCATCAGATCTCGGCCGGGAAACCTGACAGTCATTGGATCTGCCGGGAGGTGTCTAAAGGTTAAACCTCAGAAACTAGGGGCGAAAGATCCGACGAGATCTGGAGCCGTCCGTTGGAGAGAGACACGTGGCGGAGATCGAGCGCCTGTCGGCACTTTGGTGCATCGGGAAATCGGCGTATCGGAGTTCTCAAGTACATAGAACTCTTGTCACTCGGAATCGTGATCCGCGATTTACCGACAAGATCGGGATCGTTCATTTAGAGGATGCGTGGTAGAGATTTGCACCATCGGAGAAATACCAACAAGGAGCCAAACCCGTCGGAGGTTGGAGTTCATCGGGATATCGAGGATCCCGGTGATGAGTGACTCGTGCACTTCGAAATCGCGACCCGCGAAACCCCGATCGGTGGAGAACAACTGTCAGTCATAGTGGGACTGAGAGAAGCACCATAGTGCGGGAGCCAGTTGTCAGCTGGATGGAGGTCAAATCTCATCAGGAAATCGGGGATTCCGTTGTCAAGAGTTTTGGCACATTTCGATTCGCGAAACCTCGAACCCCGATAAGGGAAAAGGCCGGGGTCACGAGTCAGCGGTCACATGGTGTAGAGCCCATAGCAGGGGCTAACGTGTAAAGGAACGCGTCGGGAGTCAGAGGATCGTGAGTCTTGGGGTAGAGTGTTTTACGACATCGTAAACCCCGTAGCCCCAACAGAAGGTAGGACTACGGTCCCGAGAAATTGTGGTCACATTGGCCAGGGCTTGGCTTGGAGGGCCAAAGCACATCGGAGGATCGGGAGTTCCGAGTACATGTGTAGCTTGACACCGCAAACCCCGAAACCCCGATAAGGGACATAAGATGATGGTCTTATAGCAGTCGGTCATATGGATTAAAGGCTTAGATGGTAGAGGCTAAGACGACAAGGTAGTGCATCGGGAAATTAGGAAATCGGGGAAAGTCCCGATAGAAGAGTCATCCATCGAAAATCAGGATTCAGGAAATCGGGAATCGCGGGGACAAGGAGTCCATGCGCTGTGAAACTATGAACCCCGAAACCTTGATGAGCGGTTTGATTACGGTCACAAGGTAGAGGTCACATGGACCTCGGCATAGCCGGGGGGTTAAGGCAAAAAGGCGCATCGGCAAATTGGGGATCGGGAGTTCGTGAGGACAGGATCTCATGTCGTCGAGGATCACGAAACCCCGATACCCGAAACCTCAATTGGGAAGATGTACCCCGTAGACACCTAAAGAGCACCATGTGCTAGCAAGTGTGAAGACAAAGCAAGAGGGGTGGGACCCCAATGACGTCACCAAAGGTGACGTGGACCTTCCATAACGCGCTATGTCCCATCACAGTTAAGGGCGACAATAGTGTTGTGGGGGTTAGAGCTAATTAAACCCGAAATTTTGGATTTCGGGGAATTGTAGTAAAAGGGAGTAGGAGGTCACTATTGCATAGTGAACTTCCGGGTACCGAAAACCCGAGGTTCTGAAAACCGAAGTACCGAGAAATTGAAGTTTCGAAAACAAGAAATTTGCATAACCTATTGAGAGCTCGGAAAACTTATTTTAAAATCGAAATGTCTTTTATTTTACTCGAACTGGCTTATAATATTGTGGTTGTTCGTGAAGGTTTAATGGCCTGGCAATTTTAAATTGAATTTCACAGTGCATGTGCAGAGTTCAACGAAGGTCAGAACCCCAGTTAATCAAGGCCGAGTATGGAGTGAGGAAAATTGCAGTTTACCCCTGAAATAGAAGATGAACGAGAAGGAAAGGATGTTAACCTGGGAGTCGAAGGATCGAACTCTAATGGGCATGGAAAAGAGATGGATAAGGAAGGACATATGATGAAAATCATTGAAGGGCTGCAAAGAGAGGCCAAGGAGCGTCGAGCTGATAGCCGAAAGCTCATGAAAGTTAGGGACTGACAGGGTGCATTAAACTTAAAATTTTTGAAGAGTCTGGAAAGAATAGAGAAGAAACTTGAGAAAGGAAGAGACTCAGGTACGACAGAGAGTCGCAGAAATCATGGGAGAAGAAGTAGATTGAGGAGTGGTAGCCGACATCACAGTCACTCCCAAAAACATTCGGACAGGGAGACACACAGCAGTTTGAGCCCGTCCCCTACCAGAAAACATCAAAAATCTGGAAAGGAGGAGTTGAAAGGAGAGATGAACAAGATTAAGCCTCCAACATTCGATGGAGAGCATAAGAAGGAGGAAGATGTTGAGACATGGTTGCTTAGCATGAAGAAATACTTCCAGCTGCAGAAGGAAGAATTGCAATGTACCAGCTGAAAGGAAAATCCTCCATGTGGTGGAATCAGTTTGTGCAGGTGCAGCACATCAGAGAGAAAGAAGTCACGTGGAAGGAATTTAAGAGGTATTTCGAGAAGAAATATTTGACTAAAAGATACTATGACAGAAAGATGAAGGAGTTCTTCGAACTCAATTTGGGCAGTATGACTATTGATGAGTATGAACGAAGTTTTCTGGAACTACTGAGGTATGTTCCATTTATCAAAGATGAGGCAGTCAAAATTCAGAGGTATCTGAGTGGACTGCCACCTTCCATTGGTGACAAGATTCAATACGATGATCCTAAGACCATGGAAGAAACCATAAGAAGGGAGAAATGCCTATATGAACAGCAAAGGGAAAATCCTACCTTTCGGAAGGCTTGGGATGACCAGAAGAGGTTTAAGAAAGAACAGAGGCAGAAGGGAAGCACGCCTTCCTTTTTCAGAAACAGTCCCTGGGGATAGTCATCTTTTAAAGAGCCCAGGAAAGTTGAAGGGTGTGAGCAGATGCCAAGGCCTCCACCCATGGAGTGTTGGGGCTGTAAAGGGAATCATCGATACAGAGACTGCCCCCATAGGGAAAGACAATAAGGTGGTTGATGCACTCAGCAGAAAAGTGCATGAATTACATGCTACAGCCATTAGCATGTACATAACTGAGTTGAAAGATAGAATTGTGGAAGCTGCAAATGCTGATTTGCAGTACAAAAGACTTGTAGCAAAGCTACAGTAGCATGAGAAACCACAAACCAAGGAAAGTTACACCTTGGGAACTGATAGTTTACTTCTGTATAAAAACAGAGTGTATGTACCCAATGACCAAGAGTTGAAGCTGGCAATTCTAAAGGAGATGCATAACATGGTTTATGCTGGACATCCTGGATATCAGAAGACTGTGGCATCAGTCAAAAGCCATTATTTTTGGCCAGGTATGAAGAAGGAAATTGCTGAATACATCGCCAGATGTATGGAATGCCAGAAGGTCAAGGCTGAGCATAGACACCCAACAGGGTTGTTGTAGCCTTTACCTATTCCTGAGTGGAAATGGGACGTGGTAACAATGGATTTTATCACAGGATTGCCCAGAACAAGCAAGCAGCATGATTCAATCATGGTGGTGGTGGACAAGGTTACTAAAGCTGCCCATTTTATTCCACTGAAAACCACCCACAGAGCAGCAGAGGTTGCTGATATCTTTTTAAAAGAAGTTGCACGCTTGCATGGAATTCCTAAGACAATTGTGTTTGATAGGGACTCGAAATTCACTTCGAATTTCTAGAAAGGACTGTTCAAAGGATTCAGAACAAATCTGAACTTTAGTACAGCATATCATCCCGAGTCTGATGGACAGACAGAGAGAGTAAACCGAGTAATCGAAGACATGCTGAGGATGTATGTGATGGATAAACCATCAAGGTGGGAAGACTACCTGCATTTGGTAGAATTCGCCTACAATAATGGGTACCATGCATCATTGAAGATGAGCCCATTCAAAGCACTTTATGGAAGAAAGTGCAACACTCCAGTGAGCTGGGATAATCCAGCTGACAGAACAATAGTTGGACCTGAACTACTCAAAGAGATGGAAGATCAAATGATAAAAATCAAACAGAATCTGAAAGCTGCCCAGGACAGGCAGAAAAGTTACGCTGATAGTAACAGAAACCATAGAGAATTCAAAGTGGGTGACCATGTTTTTCTGAAAGTGAAAACTAACAGGAGTTCCCTAAAATTGGGAAGTTGCGCCAAGTTGGCAGCAAGATTTTGTGGGCCATTCGAGATCCTGGAAAGAATTGGGCCAGTTGCATACATGCTTGCATTACCTGCGTCTATGAATGTACATAATGTGTTTCATGTTTCACTACTTAAGAAATATGTACCTGATACTAATCATGTTATCGATTGGACTGTGATCCAGGTGGAACGAGAAGGTGTCCTGCAAGTGCATCCTGTACGCATATTGGACAGGAAAAGCAAACAGCTCCGGAATCGAGCTATAGAGCTTGTAAAGGCCCAGTGGACCTGGTATGGTCCTGAGGACGTGACATGGGAGCATGCAGATGTTATGCGGGCAGAGTACCCGCATCTTTTTGAAAATTTTGAAAAGCTTGCAGATGCTATGTAAAGTTGCATTGAGGACAGTGCAAAAATAAGGGGAGGGAATTGTAGTGTCCCCAAGGTCGAGCCCCAATGTAAACTATGATCTGAAAGAGATTGTAAATATGTGTTATAGGCTAGTGAGCCAAGTTTTGTATAAGCCAGTAGGCTTATGTGTTTGATTAGGCCAGAGAGCCTAAGGGTTGAAGATCAAGGGCCTGGATTTTGTATCTGTATGTATGCAGCACATCAATAAAATATAAACACCTGCCAGGTGCAGACCGACCACGATGAATGAGTGATGGGGGACTGAGCGTCCACAGAGTGGGCAAGGGACTAGGGGCTAGAAGGTGGGAAAGGGGCTGAGTGATGAGCCTAGGGGCTAAGCCTAGGGCTTAAACCTGGAAATAATATTTTAATATTGTTTCAAAAAGATATGTGCATCATATGTTTTATCCTAAGTCCTTTTGGAAGGACACGTGATTTCCCAAGTGGTGGGAGGAACGCGTGCAATGCAGGCCGATGGAATGCATGCAGTTCCAAGGGTGACAAGTGTCAGCCCTGGTGCATGCAGATAAAACGACCAAGATGAGCCATGAGGGGGATTCCTCCTCCAGTCGACCCGATGGCCCTGAGCCAGTGCCGTAGGAACCAGTTTGCAAGAGACCCTCATGTAATTTTGATACAGAAAAGAAAGCCTGTGTTTGTCCTGAAGAATCCGTGTACACCCCTGTCCAGAATTGTGGAGTCTGTGTTTGGTTCTAATAAAACCCGGGAGCACATTTCCTGAACTGGGACCCTGTGTTGGACTCGAGTGGAAGAATCCTTGTTTTTTCGGGAAAAACTGAGCTAACCTGTGCGTGGTGTCCCTGTTCCGAAAACACGACCATGAGATCATCCTGTGACTGCCGAACCGGTTTGGGAAGCCTTTGTCTGTTTTCCTCGTGGGTTGTTGTGGCCATGTAGTACTGGACTGTGTGAGGCTTGTTGGCCTGTGAGTGACTCCTCCAAGTGAGGGAGTGCACAGAGGAAGGAGAGAGCTCCTGGAAGGAACCCTGTAGCTGCTACAGAACCCAGAGACTTCCGGTCCGGTCTGTTCCTGTAACCCAAGGTAAGGGAGACTGGCAACCGAAGGACTGTCCAGGTGACAGAGAAGGTGCACTCTCCTGGGGTGGAACAGGCATGTGGGGAATGAGGGTCTGTGGGCAGTGAGCGTGGGAGATTCCTAGGAGAGAATTCCTTCCTGATGGTTGTGTGTGGTTGAATTCCCTATAACCTCAGCCCGTGTTTGGATTCCTTGCCCTGGGGTGGAGCTCAGTCCCAGCTCATGGGTGACCCACTGTTGAGTTGAGGAGTAGTGCGGTCTACAGCTGGGAGGTTCGTGGAAGGCCTGCATTTGGTTGGTGGATTCCACCATTGATAAAGATAAGTATCTGAATTATGCTTTGATCATGTTTTACATGAGTTGTTTATGTATTATGTTTTCTGCTGTGTATATGAATTAATATGATAAGGCTAAATGCTTGTTGAATATAGCAGTAATTCATATGTTTTACTCTGAGTTAAATGTATTATTTTGCTTGAATTCATGTGGTTATATAATTTCAGTATGAGTTATGTAAAATTCCATGTATAGAATGGTAACTGAGAGGTTTGAAAACCTCGGTAGTGAAAAGGGTACACTACATCTGCCCTTTCTCTTCCTACTGGTCCCTGCTTTAGTAGCACTGGTGGGTCACAAAGGACTTGCCTTCTGTGATTGAGGAGTTGGTGCTAGATCCAACTTGAAATGAGAGGTAACAACAAAATGCTCCCATGAAATCTCTTTCTTACCCAATTTCTCAGAGACTAGCATTATGATTAATCCAGAGTGGAAAAGGCTAGAATCCACATCTTTAGATTTGGCTTGTATCCTGTCTGAAATATTACCTATACTCCTCAACAAGTAATAAGGAACATTCATCTCAACCTTACAAGTAAAATGTAGCAACAACTTTATATGGTACTGGTACAATGTGTTAAATATCCCTTCACAAGTAAAATATCTCAGTATGATCTTCAATAATCTGTCAAATTGTTCAATCAATTGACTCCTTGGCATACTTTTGGACAAATCATTGGCTTGATATTCAGGTTTAAAAAGATCTTTTGCATAGGCTGAACTCAAAGCCATGGCTTTGAACCACTTTTCACTTATAATGGGGATCCCTGTTGCAGCTGAGATAGAGGCTTTAGTCACCTCAAACTCCAAATCCCCAACCTTGGTTTTCCTACCATCAAACTGTAATGCAAACTGTCTTGCTACCTCTGGATGGCCTCTCTGCATGTTCTGACAGAAAGAGAGGCACCCTAATCTTTGAAAGGCCTCTCTTGCCATGGGCGCTGTATCAAAAAGATGCATGTCCATCGATTCTGTCCTAACCACCTTGCCACCTTTGTGTATCTTCCTCGATTGAGGAGTCTCCATGGCTCATAATGAGGGCTTTTGAAAGGCTTAAGGGATGGTAATGACTAGGAAGGCTTTGAACAGGGCTTCAAATATATAAGGCTGGCCCTTTTAGACAGACTGATGCTAGTAAGCCAAGCTCGACTTTAGGAATTAAACCCTTAGGCTTGTACAAGTATTCTGGAGTGTAAACAGTGAGGGGGTAATCCGAAATTGGCCCTCTGCAATTGAGTGAAAACGCCAAACCCCAAGGTGAAAGGAAGCAAGGAAAACAGAGAGGGTTTGAGCAGCGCCTCTGGGTAGCACAACACATACACAAAGGATAGGCTATTTATAGGCTTGCGATTTCAATGGTTAAAGAAAACAACAATGATCAGACCATAGATACAGGCAAACAAGTTTACATGTCTGAAGAGGAGAAAAGACAAGGTTACCATGAAAATATGGGTCCCTTACTACTGTGCAAGCTTAGCAAACCAAAAACCCGAGCACAAATTTCCTGTGAAAATTAATATGCAGAGGAGGCAACACGGGATACTTGTGGAGTAGACACCTATTGAGTTCTTCAACGCAATCTTAGGATGAAATTGAGAAAACTTCAGCCCTGGAGTCTTTCTCAGCATCGGATTTGGTTGACATGCGGTCGCCTAATCAGAACTTGCGAATTTGCACAACGCAACACTGTTGAGTTTTTCAAAATTAGAAACCGTTACCAAGGCTCATAAATGCAAGATCTTTGAAGGCATATTTAACCGACTTCTGGCACTGAAAACAAGGGACATGACATCAATCGTGGCAATCATGACTCGAGGTGGAAGTATGATGAACATGATAGGCGCTATGGAACTACCTGATGAGTAGGCAGTGCTTCCATTCCAAAACGTGATTGGACAGGTAAGCACGGACAATGAGGCATGCCTACGAGATCATGAGTGAAGAGGAAGAGGTGTCACATCAGTTTAGCAATGGGAGGGATCGACCTAGGGACAAGTCATGAAAGGGACCAAAAATAAATCAAAAGCTAAAATGGTTCAAGGATCAAAAATCAATTTGAGGATCAAACTAGAGCTAAAACTCAAAACTTTAATCATCTAAGGGGTCCTACTAATCATAAACTAATAAAGGGATGAAACTTTCAAAGAAAATTAAAATCTAAGTCTTAAAAAGGGGAATGAAAACAAACTAAAAGACCCAAGGCAATTTAGTGTGATAACACTTTCAAAGTAAAAATTTCCACTTATCTTACCTTTATCAGAGCACAAAGCTTTAAAATCTTACCTCTTTTCTTCAGATTAGACTTCTTTTTCTTAGCACAAAGCTTCACAAATCAAGTAGAATACTGCGCACTACAACAACAAATCTATGCACAAAGATTTCTCTTTTCTTCAGTTCCCAACAATCAGAGTTTCAAGTCTCGACAACAGAACCATTTATTGGCACAGGGGCAGACCCAGGGTTTAATGCTTCAACAACGCACCAACAAAACCCTAACTACCGACCCTTTCGGCAACACCTGCGAAGCAGATGAAGTCTCACCTGAGGTAGAGGCAGGGGGGGTTGCAGGACTCAAGTGTCTACAGCCTAACTGGGACATAGATCCGTGATCACAATACTTAACAGAGCACTTAACAAACAATGTCTTAAGTTATGATTCTTATTCACATCGCGGGTTAAACCCTAGTTATAGATCGACGTAGTAACAACCAAGGTTAAGCACATCTAACCAATTAGCACATAGCATCAGAGAAAATCTAACATTTATTCACATCATAAAGCACTAAGCATTCATGTATCTACCTATCATGCATAAACACATAAACACATAAACAACATTGCACAAAGCACAATAATACAGGATATACATGGTTCACCTTAGTGTGGGGCTACGTCCACCAATCTTCTTCTCTTCTTATTAGTCTCTTCCAATCTTCTTACATGCACCAAGCCACAAAACTAACTCCGCATAAGACAGGAGATCTGTGTGCACCTTGCCAGAGCCTCCTCCTCCCTCGAGCCAGGTCAAGGCATAGAGCCTTCTTACAATCACTTGCACTGAACTCTGCAAGTCTCAACATACAATATGCACACAACATTCACAACTATTCTCACTTAACAACCTTCATAGGTTCTTGCACAAAGACGATTAGAACTACTCTTAGCACACATGCCGATCAGAACTCTACAATCACATAGATCGAACTACTCTCACACTTCTTTGCACATAGCTAACACTAGCACTTAGCACTTAGCACACCGGCCTTTTGCTACTTTTCAGTGTTGATTTTTGTCTGATAGCTAACACTAGCACTTAGCACTTAGCACACCGGCCAAAAGTATGTCCAACAGAAACTCCTATACCCCTAGGCACAAAATTGAGCAAGCAAGATGAAGGCCCTACAGTGGATTCTACCTTATACAAAAGTTTAGTAGGCAATTTGTTGTATCTTACAACAACTAGGCCTGATATTATGTATGCAACCGACTTTGTTTCCAGGTTCATGGAATCTCTCAAAGATTCTCACTGGAAGATGGCGAAAAGGATTCTGATATATGTTGCAGGCACTCTTAATTTTGGTTTATGGTACTCTCAGTCTGAAGATAATCATCTTTCTGGTTACATTGATAGTGATTTTGCAGGTAGCCTAGATGACCAAAAAAACACCTCAGGGTATGCCTTTCACCTGAGCACTTATCTGATTTCTTGGGCATCAAAGAAGCAACCCATTGTCTCAATATCTTTTGAAGAGGCAGAGTATGTCGCTAATACCTCGGTGTCTTGTCAAACTGTGTGGCTACGAAGACTATTGAATGACATGTCACATACAGAAAATGAGCCAACTCCTATCTTCTGTGACAATACTTTCACAATTGCCTTATCCAAAAACCATGTTTTTCATAAGAAAAGCAAGCACATTGACAGTCACTATCACTTCATACGCGAGCTAGTCAATAATAGTCAAATTGCTCTTGAATTTTGTGGCTCACGAGATCAACTCACAGACATATTTACACAGCCATTAGGAAAAACCGTTTTTTATTTTCAGAGACAACACTTGGGCATTATCAGTGCTGATGTTTGTAACTGTTGAGTTTAAGAGGGAGTGTTAGATATAACTGTAACCTCAACAATATGTGACTGTGCACTGCCAACTGTTCTGGCCAGTTGTACCAGTTGTTAGGATCTGTTCCTTTGTTTCTTGATTCAGTTTCTTCTTTTTCTTTATAGCTCTAGACTATCAACGAATACAATAGCGCACTCTGCATATTCTTGTTCCTTGTTCTATCTACTCCGTTTCTTGTTTTTCCTGCATAGTTTCTTGTTTTGTCATTCTAGACCTATCCCCAAGTCTCCAAACGCCTACCTCTGCATACCTGAGCTCCTGCTTCAAATACATTTACTGGGACCAAACATTTGTGCATAGTGCACAACAATCTGAGATACTACCTTAGTATTCAATTCCACAATTCGACCCTTTAATAGGGCGCAACTCACTCGACCAGCGTTGGACCCTCTTGATAGGGCGCGACCTCTGCAAGGTTCAAGGGTACTTCCCTTACCCCGTGATTCCTATGGAGTAAATGGCTCTTCTCAATGGAGTTCATTCCCCCTCTACTCCCTTGAGGGGGAATGAACTCGCGGCCCTTATCACCGACGTGGCCCACGAAATAGCACTCGGCGGCCTTTACCTGCCTTCAACACAACCCCAACCCGACCTCAGACAAGTGGTAAAACCGCCCTTAATGGGCTTTGAACACAGCGCTTATGGGCTGTGTTGTCATTCACTCAGTAAACTGCCTTTAAGAGGTAAACAAAACGTTGGCAAAACTTTTCTTTTCATACAATTATTAGAAAAGATGTATAAGGGTTTTTAAATCCATACCCCGCATCTCCATTTGCCTTTTGTTTTAAGGGATCCACTGGTCTAACGCCCGTTTTATCTATGCGCGCCCTGGTTGCAGAGCGAACGAACGTGAGCAACGGAAAAGAGTAGGCAGCTCTGTCATCAAATTCATTGCTTGCAAGACACTGTTCACAACCACGAGATCTCCTAATTAAGTATTTAAGCCATCAGGGAGGTAAAGAAAAACAGTCTTAGATATTCCAGTGGCGGGGCTATTTGAGATGGGAAACACATTGTCGTAGGTATTCCAGTTGCGGGGATAGCTCAGTTGGGAGAGCGTCAGACTGAAGATCTGAAGGTCGCGTGTTCGATCCACGCTCACCGCAATTTGTTTTTCCTAATTCATCCTTAGAAAAGTTTGTCAAGCTCAAGCAGGCATCTGCCAAATACTTGTAACAGAAGGTGAAACTGAATGATTTCATTTGTAACTGAAGTTTGGCTCTGTTTCAAAAAATAGTACTACATATGGTACAATGATTGAGCTGCTTTTATTTGATGAAGGCCAAATACTGCTAAGTTAACTCATACCGACTGTGATGGGAGGAGCTGATTTATGCATGATGAATTTCCATACGTGAAAAGGAACAGAACATTCAAAGATATATTCACTATTGGTTTATACATCATGAATATAAATATTGTGAGCTTGCAACAGATGGCAAGCACAATTTTCCTTCAAGAACAGTAGAAATATATATTTGAGTCACTGGGATAGTAGAAGATGGAGGGTTGTCACCTCAAGCTGCGAAAGCCAACTCTGCAACAGCCTAGGGGAAAGGTACTATAGAGAAAGATATTTGGGTTCTCATATATGCACGGTAATTATGAAGGGATCAAGGGATCAACCATAATAATAGGGATTGTCTTATACCGGGGCAAACTAACATCTTCGGCAAAAAGGAGCTTTTTGGTCAAGAAAGAAATAATGACAAAGGAGCTTTTTGGTCAAGGTAGAAATAATGGCAAATGATGGGTGGTAAGGGTGACTCCCCTCTCACTTCATCCCATGATAGATGTTGGAACTCGCCCTATTCGTTCGAAGGGGAAGGAGCCAAACTCTATTAAAATATCTAGGAAAGGTGGTGAAGGGTTGGTTAACTCCAACGATTTTAGCTCTTATAATATCTTAAAAGGTGGTTGAGCTAGTTGGGGGATCTCTTGTAACCCAAGTTTGTAAAATTGCGATCATAAGGCATGAAGTGAATTATGGGTCAAAACATGGTTACAAAACAAGTCAATTATGGGTCAAAACATGGTTACAAAACAAGTCAACTTTACTAGGTGACAACATTGGTAGGCAAGTTCCATGGTAGACTTATTTTTGAAAAGTAGAGGAGCATGTGGTAGACTTATTTTTGAAAAGTAGAGGAGCATGTGGGTGAGAAGGTATGGAAACAACAACTTGGCCATGCTCCTATTTTTCGTTTACTGTCTAGGGGATGGATTACTTTTGTCTTTCAATTTGAGAGAGACAAAGACAACATACTAGCGAAGAAATGGTATTGCGACAACACTATCTTATTCTTAAAAACTTGACTTCCTTGTTTCACCCTATGAGAGAGAGCACTGACATACAATCACTTTAGGTGAAGATGCGGTCTCTTCCTTGGGAGTTGTACACTGAAAAGGTCTTAACCATGATAGGGAACATGTTGGAAAGGACGCTGGATATCAATGAGAAAACATGCTCCATGTACAAGACCTCTTTAGTTAATATTTGTGTGGAAATGAAGTTGGGAGATGGGTTGCCTGAATGAATTGATATGTAGGTTGGGAATCGATCTTATTGACATGAGATCGACTATGTTAAGATTAATTTCCAATGCTCCATTTGTCATATGTATGCCATCATCTTAGCCGTACTTTCCCTAGGAAGGATTCACCCGACAACGTGGAAGAAGTAGAAGAGTGTATGGAGGACATGGCCCAAGCTCACAATTAGCTTAAGGATGATCATGAGAAGAGCCATAATCCCTCTTCATTAAAAGGTAAATCCATCTATGAGGATCCATTTTCTATTATTGTGGAAAAAATACTAAAATATATAGCTAGAGAAAAAGCTGTCTTCCATCCCCAAGAAGAGATTTGTTAAGGAAATGGACTTTGATAAGATAAATAAAGAAGGAGAGATCCCTAGTGGTTCCAACTCCTCTACTAAGAAAAATCCTCTTAGCTTTGTAGATGTGATTAACATGAGGGAGATCAACAAGAAAAAGAAAAAAACTACTTAGGATGTTCCTCCTTTAGTGGATGTAGACACCCTAGATGGAATGGAGGAGCTAAAATCTTTCTTGAAGGGAAAAAAATTTCTCTCAAAAGTTTATATAATAGGAAGGGGGTTAAGGTTCATACACCCCTTAACTCTTGTTCAACTTTGGTTGGAGGAGACTCTTTTGTTGAGGGGCGGAATCCATTCCAAAGAATAAGGAAGTTGAGTCTATTGGGAATATCAACACCACTTACTCATTAGATGAAGATTTTACCCCCTTTGAAATAAAAAAATATCATTTGAGATCAATGAAAAAGAAGGGCATTATTCTAGTGGAAGAGGGACTTGGAGGGAGTATTGTCATGGATTAGGGAGAAGGCTAGGCCAATCCTAGTAAGAAATCTCTCCTTTCTCAAGCAAAGAAACAAGCTCACTGGGAAGTTATATCTAGCGAACAAATGACTATTCAAGGGGTTCTTAGAGAAAGCAAAGCCCACTCCAAGGTTCCTGAATGATTGCGCTCGTATATAACATCATAGGTTTGTTGAGTGCTTATAAAAGAAACTCCTTGAAGAGGGTAATTGCAACAAATAACATTGAAGTAATTTTGTTTTAGGAATCAATTATGGAGGTCTTTAAGGTCAAATATCTATTATCGTCATCCCTTCTTGGGTGGAGGTTTGAAGTTCTCAACGAAACCCTAAAGAGAATCAAAAGGAGGTTATATTCAAAGAGTTTCAAGAGCATATTTGGATTTTGGAGGAATATATAAAAAACATATTCAATTCAACTGTGAATGGTATTTTTAGTGAGCTAAAGTTGAAGAATCTAAAACTAAAGGAAGATGCTAAAAAGGAGCTAAAGGACTTAGAAGAAGAAAAATGGAGGTAGAAGAAGAGAGCTACATGGATAGCTCAAGGTGATGAAAACACTAGATTTTTCCACAATTGTGCAAAAATGAGGAAAAATATAAACACTATATGGAGCATAAAGAATGAGAGCAAGAAGTTGGCCCATGATCTAAGGGATATGGAAAAAAGTGGATTCAAATCAGTTCAACAATATTTTCAATGAACCTCCTAGAGATAAAATAGCAAGAATAGTATAAATGGTAGCTTTCTTCCTAGTGTTTGTGGTTGGGATCAAAATAGGGACCTTATGAAAGAGATCTAAATGGATGAATTATCAATGGTTATAGATTCATTCCGGAAAGATAAGATCCCTAGACCTAATGGTTAGTCCCTTGAATTCATTGAAGGGTTTCTTGATTTGTTGGGTAAGGAATTATTATTGGTTGTGGAGGACTTCTAAATATTTTACACCCATTTGTCTTTGTATTGTTGTGTATAATCTTGCTAGAAGACTCAACCCTGTGCTATCCCCTACTATCTCATGGGGGGGAATTTGGATTTTTAGAGAGAAAAATAAAATCAATCTTCACACATGAGAGACTAAGAAACTAACTCTAATCACATTGTATTAATCATTGATCATGAGTACAATATATAGGAATTTCCACAAGAGGAGGAATGTGCACTAGGTTGGGGTTTCATGTGCATGCTCCAGTAAAAAAGTAACTTCTGCCACTTTCAACAGTTAATTAAAGTCAAAAGTTGCTAATAATAAGAAAAGGTAAACAAATGTAGGTGGAAACTCAGTGAGAACTACTCTCCTAGAATAAGACTAGAGTCCAAGAATGGAATTGACATTGTAATTGAGAGAGAATTTCATAAATATGGAAAGTCACTAAAAATAGGTAAATAAGTGAAATGGGTTAACTCCAAGAATAACATGGGTAATGAGCACTTCCTTAGGATAATACTATTCTCATTCCAGTGCACTCTCTAGCCATGAAACAAGAATTATCTCCTAAAAATAAGGAAATAGGAATTATCTCCTAAAAAATAGGAATTTGCCTAATGGTAGCTAAAAAATAGGAATTTACCTAATGGTGGTTTATGATCCCGCGGTTTTAGAAACCCGTGGTATTACATATAGGAATCCACTTGCTAAAAATAAACCTGCTATAAATAATAGTCCTCCTAAATAGTAGGAAAAATGGAAAAAATGAGTATGTCACTAAGTATGTATAATATCCCTAGTAGAATGGGCTGGGATATTATATCCTTCTGTGCAATAAATGTTCATGATGCTCTAATCTGGTTGACAATTTTTCACAAACATTTTGCATGTATTCTATTAATAAACATTTTGTCAAACATATTGCATGTAATACAAATACACCAGAAATAGAAGAGACAATATGTGGTTTTTCGGTTTTGATCGGAATAGCCACAGTTTTTTCAATAGAATGTCGACGTTTCGGATAAACGTCGACAGTCTATTGACAAAATTGTGGCTATTCCGATCAAAATTGAAAAACCCAACCACATAAATCTCACAAATCAAATATGTGGTATTTTATTATGAATGAATATCTGAATACAACAATCCAATGGATGTTATGGTTGTTGCAATACCTCAATGGAAAACACACGAAACAAGCCAAAAACCGAGAATCATGTTTGTGAAAAATCAAAAACTCAAGATGAAGCTCCAATGACAATCTTGGATGGATGCTTCTCCTTGTCTAGCTAGGGTGGATATCGCACCACCAAAACAAGATCAACAATGGAAGTATTTTGCTAAACCTTAACAAAACAATGGATCCAAGAGCACCATACAAGAGATCAATCAAATCATAATGCCAAAGTGAGGCTCTACCCCTCCTTTTATCATTTTTCCATGCCTTCTAGAACTTTCCCCTTTTTGACCAAATCAAATGTAACTTCTAGAATTTCCCTTTTTTGACTAAATCAAATATAACCCTTATTTTCCCTCCAATTTTCACTTTAAGATTAAAAGTCACTTTAAACATGGTTAAGTAACTTATTAATCTAAAGTTATGTTATTTCCCTAATGTCACTTTAAAAACATAACATATCCTAACTAAGTGACATTAAATGACCCCCCCCCTTTTTACACTTTTTTCTCCACTGACAAGCGACAAAAGTCTCTTCTACTAAAAAATAGGGGAACCCAAAAATGGGGAAATGACAAATCCTCCCTTCCCAAATATTGCTTGTCCTCAAGCAATGCCATCATGACTTGGCGCTTCATCGACTATTCCAGACTGAAACTGAAAATGATACCAGGATCCCAAACCATCCTGCAAGATGTGAAGCATCCTCCACTTAAGGCGTGGCTCGGTACTGTACTGATATAAGAGGCCTCCTGAAAACCACCAACAAACAAGGTCACTCGATTTTGAAATAACTCGATCAACCCATCAATATATTTCTCTGCTAGGGAACTACTCTAATGAGAGAAAAAAGTGGCTCTTGCCTTCGTGTCAACTATTGCACTGTCTCCTACTGAAATCCTAGGGTCCCAAGCTATCCTTAAAAAGGGACCACTAGGCTAATATTGCACTACTCTGATCATAGTCATCTGACCATCGTGCTTACAATACATCTCCCTCTCCTGTATCTCCATGTTGATACACCTGTAAGGGCTAAGCCTACTATCATGAATAGTAGTTGGCATAAGCATCCATGTGAATTCATGACTTGTTGATCCACTGTCATACCTGATCCTAGATGTTGGAAAAGGGAGTCTATTCCAATCACTGAAAATGACTCTGGGACGCTCATGAACTTTAGAGATCCTTTCCCTAGATAAATCTGTCATCTGCATTTCCCCATACTTAGAAGATACCGCAGGAAAGTGTGTGAACTGGTCAATCACTAGAGACACACTACTGGTACACTGTATCCTTAGTGAATCTATGGTGCAATCTATCCACATGCGTTTCCACTCTCACCCAAAAAATTGCTAAAGACCGTATCCATCTTGCCGAATGAGTATGCCCCAACATGTTCTACTAACAAGTCATATACTCCCCTACACCATTCGTGAAACCTCTCCATGCGAACCTCTCACGTGTATGCCCAAAGATCTACAAGGTGTTGATATAAGAACCCATATGCCTATCCATAATAAGCTAGGCTATCATAAGATATATAAACTCAGTTAACTCTTCAGAAGACCCTTCCTCCATAAAATCACTTCTAAGCCTCCCAAAGGTAAACTTCGGAGAGTCAAAATTGACGCTCACATCTCTAATAGTAGTTGATTTTTCAAGCAATGTAATTCCAAGGTCCCAAACTAATCCTAGAAAGGTACCACCATGTTGACGTTGCACCACTCTGAACATCATCATTGGACCATCATGCCTAGTTTTCATCCTCCTCTCCTGAAACCCCAAGTTGAACTCTCAGAAGGGACTGAAATCACTATCTTGAATCCTCTCCTGTGAAGGTGTCTGAATGAAATCCACGCCTGCAAATCCATGACCGACCTCGAGTTTATCCAACCATATAGCGAAAGTATCGACCTCCCCTCTCCCTACGTCCCAAAAATAAAGCAGTCCCGTCATTGTCACAACTTTGTCACTCATCATCATCTAAATCAATCTATCATACAAATGAATTCCTGTATCCCACCACCAAATCAGAATTCCACCACTCCCACTACATACTAACTGTTGTTGTGCTATACTGGTAATCATTGAAGTCAAAATGAGCCAAGTCCTTAGTATGCCGTCATATGGTGGAAATCAAGTACTGTTGGCACAGGGGTAGACCCAGGTTTCAACTCTAACAATGCACCAACAAACCCTAACTACTGGCCCTTTCGACAACACCTGCGAAGCAGATAAAGTCTCACCGGAAGTAGCACTAGGGGGGTTGCAGGACATAGGTGTCTACAACCAGAGGAAATGCAAGATGATTACTAAACAACAGTGCAGAATAATCTAGAGATTCTTAATAGTATTATGCTTAACTCTGCAAAGTTAGTTATATCTTCTTATCTTCAATAGGAAAAATAACAATGAAATAACAATATACATATAGTAAATAACAAAGCATCAACCACATGGACCAACAAGATTTACGTGGTTCACCCTCTCCCTAGGGTTACGTCCACATAACTGTGTTTATTAATAAAATATATGAAAATATACAGTTCTATCTGCACACTCAGTTGCAAATCCTTCTCTCTCTCCTCTTTATCTCCTAACCCCGCGCCCCCAGCTGTAGAGTCGATCTTCGCACCCAACTGAAGACCCAAAATACAAGAATTCTCTAAGACATAACACTTACATCTCAACCTCAATTTCCCCTCTTTCTCAACTCTTTTATACCTCTATTTATACATTCCATGACTCTTAGAAAACCCTAGACCGAAACCCAGGTGTCAAAACCCTAGGTACCAAAACCCTAGGTCCAAAACTCAAGGTGCTAAAACCCTAGGTCCACATAACCCACATTTTAAGGACTTCATTGACCCATTCTTCCTCCTTCTCCGCGAGGTGCTCCAAAGCACCCATTAGTGCCTTCTTTCGCTTGCTGACTTGTCCACGATCTATCTTCTTTGCTTCTTTGTCTTCCTTGATCTTCTCTTTCAACGACTTTCTTTCCTTTACTTCGTTCCTTCTTTTATGCTTCTTTAACCACTTCGAACCTTCCTCGGTTTGTGTGACTTACGTGCACTTCATACTTTGTCTTTCTTCTTCCTTAATCTTTGCTTTCTTCTTTAATACATCACCAAGGGCCAACCAGTACTAGGAATCAACTCTGTGCAGACTCCTGCCAAACTACACTAGGTAATTTTCTATCTTGATCATTGTCAATGTACTCAACTAATTCATGGAGTCTAAACACCTCCATGGAAAGTAGCCCTGTCACCTACGGTGCCTCATTCCCTGTCAATGGTGAATCATACATAGCCCTCATAATCCTCTCCCTAAGTGTGGACTCGAGGACTACATGTGTGAAACCTCTGTAGTGGATAATGTCATCCACCACTCTGTCAACTGAAATATCAGTGAACTGATCCAATACAATTTGGATCTATGATCTAACCATATAGCCCAAATGAAAGAACTCTTAGATGGCTATAATCCTACCTACCTCACCCATTTGAAAATACTATTGGCATAAAAAAATAACACTATGTGCCATTTCCACTACCTACAAGATTGGAAAGCATCAGGTTCGTTGATCAACCCCAATGGTATGACCAAGAACTCAAGGTAACATCTAAGAGTAATCCTGTAGGTATATTTCTCTCTGTCCCTGCTCTGGTGATATCCCAATCGAAGATCACTCTTCGAGGAATATTCTTCTCCCTAAAGCTCGTTTATCCACTCAACGATCCTAGGTGAACCAAACTCAATGATGTGTTTGTAGTCCTTTTCTGGAGATCTCCCTGGGGGAAACATCCCAAAAACCCATTGTATACCACCGCACACAGTTGTATACTATTGTATACTACTTCACGCCACTGCATCCTCATGCACCACCTGGTGTCCTTTATGGGCCATTTTATCAATAAGTCCATTAATAATAATTGAACCTGGATCCTAGAGTGATGTATCCACCACTATCCTATATGCAATCCCCCAATCAACATGCGCATATACTTCCTTATTGGTTGGTCCATAAGGAATTTTCTCAACTACCTCCTCTGTAGCTAAGCCTTGAGCCAAAAGGAACAACTCATGATCCCTACAATGAAAAACAAGTGCATGGTCAAAATCCTCTGCATCAAACCTCTCTTCTAGCACCTGCAACTCTGAATGCTCCCCATGCGGGATCATCACAAGAGGCTCCTCCCTCAGATCATGAGTGCCACTCATGCCCTCATGTGCTACTGCTACCAAATATGATGGAGTCTATGATGATTTCATCAATGAAGAGTGTGCCAAGCTAAGCTGGTGACAAAGCTCCTCAATCTCCCTTTCCTTGTCTTCAATGAAGTTAAGAGCAAGGTCCCTATCCATGAACAACTACAAGTAATTAGATATCATCTACTCTAGTGCTTCTTTGATGATTCATAATTGACCACTAGTGATCCCATTTGAAACTCTATTTTGTCTCTCCTCCATCTGATTTTTCCACATAATATCTTCAATAAACTTATGAGAACCGTCTTCCCTTGTCAACACTTGCACAACTTGCTCCTCCTTGACCAATAATTGGTCCTGCAATGCTAAGGGTTTTTGTTCAATCACTTCCTCATCTTCATCGACGTCATAACTAAGATATGGCGTTGAATCCTCATCAAGCATAGGTGATATCACACTTGGAATACCCTCAACATACATAGTGAGATATGTTGGATCCTCAGCATTGGATGATTGGAACAAGTCATAAGATGTTGCATCCTCTTCTTGTGTTGATTCATTATAGGTATACCCATCTAACACGCTACTGTCCTCGACTTCATCAGTTAGCTCTGATGATGTATCATAGTTTGTTGTTTGGTCCTCTTCCTTAATTCCATCATCTTTATTAGGCTTAGATATATGTACCTCCAACAAGTCCCTTTGTCCTTCATCTTTGTCTTCCTTCTCTTTCTGCCCTGTGCATTTAAAATAATCCTCGTCCAAATCCTTGGGACAATTTTCGTGCACAAGGGTGTAATATATTTTGAAGGATAAATATTCTCGGATATATTCATCCAATGTTAGATACTTCTAGTAATCCTTCTTGTATTTATCTACCTTCATCTCCCTTGGAATTTTATCCAAAAGTTCCAGACTAATCTTCTTAAGCAACTTAAACATGGTTGTTATAGAGTTGTAGTAATTTGGTAGTTTCTAGCTGGGTTTTTGTCAAACACTTAATAAAACCTCAGCCATGGAATATTCCTGAGTAATCTTCATCCTTTCTTACAGATGTACATAATATGATTTCCTTCACATTGTTTCCCTTCATTGTAAATTGCACAACTTTTTCCGAAAAAACCCTGAAAATTTGTTGAATTTAAAATGTTGATAAATTCACTTTCCAAACTTCATTTCAACTAATTGTTTTTTTGAAATTGGGTATTTTTTCGAGAGGAATTCAAAGATAATTTTTTTTACCAAATTATTGTCATAAATTTTCATATATGATCCTGAAGTCCGCCACCCTCTTTTTTCCCTAAAAATAATTATGCAAAAGACCCCAATTTTTTTTCCTTCTTTGGCCAAGGAAAGTGCTATGATGCAATCACATGATGGCAATATCACCTTCTCTGATACCACTGTAATATCCCTAGTACAATGGGCTGGGACATTATATCCTTTTGTGCAATAAATGTTCTTGATGATCTAATTTGGTTGAAAATTTTTCACAAACAGTTTGCATGTATTCTACTAATAGACATTTTGTCAAACACATTGCATGTAATACAAATACACCATAAATAGAAGAGACAATATGTGGTATTTAATTATGAATGAATATATGAATACAACAATCCAATGGTTTCTATGGCAACTGCAATACCTCAATGGAAAACACACAATACAAGCCAAAACCCAGAATCATGTCGTGGCCTCCCCAACAGATGAGATCAAACCCTTTAAGTGCCACAACCTCTCCAAGAAAATAAAAACTGAAATCAAAACCCAATATGAAGCTCCAATGAAGATCTTGGATGGATCCTCCTCCTTGTCTAGCTAGGGTGGATATTTCACCACTGAAACAAGACCAACAATGGAAGGGTTTTGCTAAATCCTAACGAAACAATGGCTCCAAGTGCACCGTATAAGAGATCAATCAAATCATAATTCCAAAGTGAGGCTCTACCCCTCCTTTTATCATTTTTCCATTCCTTTTATAACTTTTCCCTTTTTTACCAAATCAAATCTAACTTCTAGAATTTCCCTTTTTTTGACTAAATCAAATATAACCCTTATTTTCCCTCCAATTTTCATTTTAAGATTAAAAGTCACTTTAAACATGGTTAAGTAACTTATTAATCTAAAGTTATTTTCCTTCCCTAATGTCACTTTAAAAACATAACATATCCTAACTAAGTGACATTAAATGACCCCCCCCTTTTTACACTATTTTCTCCACTGACAAGCCACATAAGTCCCTTCTACTACAAAATAGGGGAACCCAAAAATGGGGACATGAAAGTATGTATTTGAGCATGTACCCCAACACGCCCCCAAAACACAACCCAAATGTGCACAATGATGAGTCCTGGTGGCAATATGAAATCCTATTAGGTACTCATGTACAAATATAGAAGCATAACAACTGAACAAAAGTGAGGTAAAGAGGGAAAACTCAATGGAAACAAAATCCCCCCTAAAAATATGTTGCTAAAAAGAAAATAAAGATAACATGTTTAGCTGCTAATCTAATGTATCCCTCACTTCTAGAATGCCCCTCAATGAGAAAAAATTATGTTCGGTGAAAGGCTTTGTGAATATGTCTGCCACCTACTATGAAGATGGACATAGATGCATATCAATGAGTCCATCCTGAATCTATCCTCGAATAAATTGCATATGAACCTCGATGTGCTTGGTCTGCTATCTATGTACTGGGTTTCTACAAAAATTGAGAGTACTTTGATTATCACACCATATAACCGTTGAATGATGAAAATGAAATCCCAAGTATGTAATAAAGTGATGCAACCAAATAGACCAAGTAGTAACATTCACTGCACCCTTGTACTCTGCCTCTGTTGATGATTAAGCAATTGTTGATTATTTCTTACTTTACCAACAAATAGGTCACTATCCAAGGTAGAGGACATATCCTGAAGTGGACTTGTGATCAATGTTTTTGCCTACCCAATCCGAGTCTGTATAACCAACACGATATAAGGAAGATTCTGTTGCATAGTGTATAGCAAAGCTGATAGTCCCCTTGACATTTCTAAGAATCCTCTTTGTTTCCTTCGAGTGAAGCTCATGATGCTCCTACATGTACCTATAAATTGATCCAACTGCATAAGAGATGTATGGTTGAGAGAGTGTAAGGTAGAGAATACTCCTCACCAACTATCGATGTCTAGTACAATCAACCAAAGGTGATGCACCGACATCATCTAGTCTAACCCCTGACTAAAAGGGTGTTGGAGACATGGATGATTTTGGGGGCTAAATTTTGCTCATGGGCTAATTTTCCATGGTTTTTCCAAAAACGAGATTCTCTATTTTAAAAATGATTCACCCAAATTCTATAGGATAAAATTATTTTACCTTAAAAATCTCCAAAATTTTATAAAAACTATATAAAATCCTTATAAATTTGAATATTTTTACAAAAATATCACCAAACATTTATAGTCGACATATGAAGGATTAGTAAGATTCACAAAGGTTTCTACATTTTAAAATAAATTTCCATCCTTAAAATCATCCCTGGTTGGAGATGGCTTGCAATCTGTCATCTGAATCATGTCAAGTAGATATCTAACATACTTGGATTGAGACATCTTGATTCCCGAATCATCCTGCCTGATTTCAATACCAAGAAAGTAATGTAACAGTCCCATATCTTTCATAGAAAACATGTCATGCAAAGTGACCTTCATTGCAACAATGGAGGAGGATGAGCTCTCTGTGATGACTAAATCATCTACATATAGAAATATAAGTGAAAGGAAATCTATGTTCCTCATCATATATACATTAGGATCTGATCTACATCTAAGAAAACCTCTATAGAAAAGATAAGAGTCCATTTTAGCATAATGTGCCCAAGGTGCTTGCTTGAGTCCGTATAATGACTTCCTCAACATGAAAACTAATGATGGATCCTAAAACAATCCCTTTAGATGCTCCATATAAATATCCTCATTAATATATCCATGTAATAATTCATTATTCACATCCATATGTTGTGCCTACCATTTTCTATTTGCTACAATAGCTAGAGCTAACTGAATGGAAGAAATCTTGGAAACCATTTTAAAAGTGTCCGCATGGTCAATTCCTTGTACTTGTGAGAAACCTTTGGCTACTTACCAAGCCTTATATTTTGTAATGTATCCATCAAAAACCCTCTTTTTTCTTGAAAATTCACTTACTTCTAACAATCTTCCTATTGGAAGGTAGAGGAACCAACTCTCGTGTGTTATTCTCTATCAGGGAATTGTACTCCTCTTTCATAGCTTCCTCCCAATGGGGGTTACCTGTAGCCTCTGCATAAGACTAAGGGTCTGATCCAAGTACCATATAGCAATAAATAGGAATAAAAGGCTCCATGGAAGTAAAATATTGTGGAGGCTCCACAAATTGAGATTTGGTTCTTCGTGGATCGACATGATCACCCACTAGATCACCTGCCACCTGAAGAGTATGTTGTTCCCATCATGGTAGATTATTTTCACATTAAAATTCTTATTGTTGATCAGAAATATCAAAGATATCAAATTCAGATATATGATCAGAAATCTGATTGGAAGAAGTCTCATGAAGTTCTACAACTAGTGGCAGTGGAGATGGAGGTGTGGACTGCTACGAAAGTAACTATGAAGGACCCTCTTCAAACTTAACATTCCTTTGAGTGAATAATATATCTAAAGTACTGTATATAATAACCTATATCCCTTCACTCGCTATGGATATCCAACAAAAATACACTCCTTACTCTGAGATTCCATAGCTTTCCTCCTATCGGAAGAGATCCCATCCCATGCACGGGAACTGAAAATTATGAAGTGCGTGAATTTTGGTTTCTTCCCACTCCAAGCCTCATATGAAGTGACTCCCTTGATTTATTTACGAGGAAATTTATTCTGAATTTAGGCTGCATAGTTGATAGCTTCAACCCATAACTTTGGAGGTAGTGCTCTAGCCTGCAACATATAATTGGCCATCTATTTCAATGTCATGTTCTTTCTCTCCTCTACTCCATTCTGATGTGGAGTATATAGAACTGTGTGCTACAACTCTCTACTTGCTTATGAAAAAAGATGATCAACATCCTTATTCACATACTCTTCTACATTGTATTTACAAAGCTTCTTAATCCTCTTACCTGTTTGGTTCTCAACTAGATGCTTGAAATCTTTAAGACACTCAAAGACCGCATATTTTAATTTGAGAAAGTAGATCCATGTATATCTCGAAAAATCATCAATGGAAGTAAGAAGATACTTATCTTTACTGATTAATGGGAGTGGGAAAGGACCTGTAATGTCATTGTGAACCAACTCTAAAAGTGATGATGCCCTCTATGATTTACATGTGTTGAACTTCTCCTTAGGATGTTTGCCTACTATGCAGCCTTGGAAAACTCCACCTGTGTACTGAATGTGGGGTAATCCATCTACCATTATACCCTTACTAAGATGATCTAAATATTTAAAATTAATATGCCCAAACCTCTCATGCCAGAATATGGACTCTTCATTAGCATGTCTTAGAAAAGATACATAATTATATTTATGAGTAAAGTGAGAGAGGATGTAGAATCTGGAATGGTGATTAATCTCACCAATAACAATATTTGAGCCATTTGACAAGTCAGAAATAATAACTGAATCCGGAGTGAAATCCACCTTCTTTCCTTAAACTGAATGAGTGATTTGATATATGGAGAGGAGATTCACTAAAAGCTTTGGAACATGAAGTACATCCTGAAAGCATCCATGGTCTAGATCGACTCTACCCCTACCACACACCTCAATAGGAGAATCATATCCCATGAAGATCAGTGGTCCGAAAAAAGTATCCAATTATGAGAAACGTCTATTCGATGAGACCATGTCATGGGTAGCCCCTGAATCAAGCACCTAAGCATCAAGAGAAGATGAAATAACAAGTAATGCATGACCATTACCTGTTTTTGATGATGGCTTTTCCAATGGATTCTTCCTTGCATTATCCATAATACAATCCTTGAGGTGATGTTGTTCAAGTGATTGTGCCATGAGATCTATGGTATTTTTCATGCAAGAAATCTAAGGATGGAAACCCATGTTACCATAGGAACACTTGTTATTCTCCTTCTTTCTCTTTGATTCCTTGGAAATCAAACTCTCATCTTTGGACTTTTGTTTACCTTCCTTCTTGTTCTCTTGGTCCTTCTTACCCTTGTTCTCCTGCTTATTCTTCTTTGAAGTTCCTTGAGCTATATGTGCACGGGGCTTGGAAATATTGAGTGCCCCTATTTGGATGAGATTTGTTTGTTCATGGAGAAGTGACTCCATGAACTCATCTAGGGATGACATCTTCCATGTAGACCTCATAGCTAACCCGGTAGTATGAAAATAAGAAGTGTAGATAGAATACGTTGGTTCTAGTTTGGTTAGAATTGAAAAGATCAAATGTTCATATTTCTTATCAATTCCACAAGCCCTGACATGAGAAAGAAAGTTTTAAACTTACAGAAATAGGCCTGTAGGGTCTTAAAATATCTTGGATTCAATGCATGTAGATCATTCTCCATCTGATGACCTCTTAGATTGTCTTGTTTTCCTAGAAAGTCCTTCAACTTTGTCCATACATCGCTAGGATTATTGCATGTATCTACATGAAAGAGGAGATCCAAAGAGATTCTCAAGCACAATATCCCATAGGCTTCATCCATTCTGTTGAAGTATTTTGATTTCTTTATGGATGAAGTAGGCCCGACTTCAATCCCCATGGTGACCCTATACAAACCCTTGCTTCTAAGTAGAAGCTCTATTTTGGGCTTCCACTCAAAGTAGTTGAAGGGTTTCAAGATCAATGAAGAAGATAGTCGATCCATAGTAATATGTGGACTACCCAATATAATCTATGAACATGCAATAAAAGTGAATACTCCCTCACAATAATGGCTCTGATATCATGTAGGATTAAACCACAATCCAAGACCTAATTGTGAGAAATAAATACTACACTAGCTAATTGCAAAAGAGAGAGAGGAGAGAGAAAATTAGAATCAATCTTCACACATAAGAGACTAATAAGCCAACTCTAATCACCTTGTATTAGTCCTTGATCATGGGTACAATATATGTGAATTTCCACAAGAGGAGTAATGCACACTAGGTTGGGGTTTCCATGTGCATGCTCAAGTAAAAAAGTAACTTCTCCCACTTGCAACAATTAACTAAAGTCAAAAGTTGCTACTAATAAGGAAAGATAAAAAAATATTAGTGAGAACTCTACACAAAGTCAACATGCATTCCATAATAGAAAAAACTCTCCTAGAATAAGACTAGAGTCCAAGACTGGAACTAAAGTCCTAATTGAGAGAGAATTTCATAAATATGGAAAGTCAGTAAAAATAGGTAAGTAAGTGAAATGGGCTAACTCCAATAATAATATGGGTAGTTCTCGCTTCCTTAGGAGAATAATATTCTTGCTATCTAGCCATGAACTAGGAATTGTCTCCCAAAATTAAGGAAATATGAATTATCTCCTAAAAAATAGGAATTTGCCTAATGGTGGCTAAAAATAGGATTTTTCCTCATGGTGGATAAAAAATAGGATTTTGCCCAATAGGAATAAGTACAGAAAGATGTACTGAGATGAAAACTGTCAAAATAGGCCAATTGGACTAGATGGGAAACCACCAATATCCACCTAGATGTTGTGTAGGGATCCAAGACAGCCTTAGAAGTGCAAAACCCATAATTACAAAGAAGTGTCCCTATTACAGAGAAACGTGTTGAACTGAAAACTGTAAAGATGATATAGATGGAATTTGGAACAGGTGGGTGGCCACCAATATCCACCTAGATCAGTCCTCCCCCCTTAGGAAGAAATGGTCTCCATTGCGTTGAGTGCCAGGGGAAGAGGGGAAAGCGTTTGTTGAATATGAATCTTGGTGAGTTGCCTGCCTTGCTGGAGAAGTTGCGTTGCTTGGTCTATGGAAGGCTATCGTGAACATATTGCTGGCAGGGTTGAATCTGTTCCACCAACCCGTTGTCTCTGGGATTGACGGGGCATTGTGTAGGAACCATTGTAGGTGAAGAAAAAATATCTTCTTTCTCTTCTGCAATTTTCTTTTGCTGGATAAAAGGTGTTGAGGCTGCAATGGTTCTAGTGGCCTTCTACGCATCCTTTGAATAGATTGTGAAGAGGCTAAATTTTACAGTATGAGAGATTACCTTGTGGCACTTTTTTGGTGGAACAATAGTCAAAACTACCTCTGGTATACTGTAGAGCTGACCCCCCTGAGTAATAATGACACTACAGGGTCGAGTCTCATAAACAACATGACATTTCCACATATATGGTTGGACCAAAATAACACCACATACATAAATAGGGGCAACATCACATACTACCTCATCCTTGAAGGGTTGGATTCCATAGGAGAAGAGACATTGTTGGATAACATGAAGATCTCATCCTTGGAGAAGCCACCCGATGTTGTATGGCTCTGGATGTGGTGTAGTCGACAACCCTAACTGTTTGATGAACTAAACTGAGATGAGGTTATTCTAGATTCTTCTCTCAACAATGAAATGCAACAGGGTCCCCTTCACCCACATCTTTGAATGGAAGAGGATCTCCCCCTCTTCAGGATATGCTGGTTCTTCTGGTTGAATTGTTGCGGTCGTGACAGTATTAGTGGGTTCTGCATCGATGATATGTTGTTTTTCATTATTTTCTCGATCATATTCTGAATCAGGGTTCAACTCCTTATTTTTGATCTCAGCCACCAATGACTGTTTTGAGCGACATTCATCAGTGTTGTTCCATGGGATTTTGTGGAAGTCACACACTTCCCAGTGTCATTCTTCTCCTTTACCTTACCCTTCTTTTCTTGTGTCTTCGACTATTTTTTGGGAGGCTGTTGGTTAGGGTCGTCTTTATCGTGCTTTGGTTGTTTCAAATTTGCAGACCTGAACTCCTATTTTTTCTAGTGCCCAAATTTCTGCTCTATTTTGACAACATAACGATAGGAAGCTCCCAGTGATGAGATGTTTAGGAAATCCATTTCGGTTTGGATGTACCTATGCAAATCCCCACGGTATTTTTGAACCAGATGCCGCTTGGAGTCTTTTATACCCACCTTGTTATGTAAGGTATGTAAAGTATTTGTGAACTCCAACACTGTTTGGCCCTTCTCTTGCCGCAGTGTGGTCCATATCATGTACTGGTCTTCATAGTTATCAACAGGGTAGTATTGTTCTTTGACCGCATCCACAAAAAAATCCCAAGTGGGCTTGGCCCCATATATTTTAGATTCCTCTGTGGAACTTTTCTCTCATTAAGTTTCCCACCAATGTTTGAGATGGGGGAGAGCCTTGATGAGTGCAAAGGTGATCTTTTCCCTATCGGGAAAATTGTGAACAAAGAACTAATATTCTAGTAGATTTAACCATTTTTATAGGGCATCCGCATCTATCTGACCTTCAAATACAGAAATATCAAAGTTAAATTGTACCTTTAAGGGAGAAGTTCATCCAAATTGGTTGCTTGATGAATATGTTCATGTTGCTATCGGAAGGCGTTGAAGGATTTGGTAAAAATTCTCCATCATTTTGTCCCTATCTGTTGTGCAAGAGCTTGCTCAAGCAATAGGTTAATAGAATCTTTTTCTCCGTCGTTTTTCTTTTCTTCCTCCATGGAGGGTTTCTTGGGCATGTGAGATCGATTTTCCTCAAGAGAGACAAGCTCGAGATCCAATTTTCTATACTCTGACCTCGTCAGGGACATGCACTGAAAAACGATCAAGAGCAGCCTGCTCTGATCCCACTGATCCAGATTATTTTCAAAACCAAATGAAAGAAGAGATATTACAACGAAATACACATAAATATTTCTAGAAACATAGAAATACAACAATAAATTATTTCTATTAATGAAAGAAATGTACAGAGATTGTAAAAATACAGAGTGTAAGACTGACTAGAATGGTGACAACTTTATCTCTGAGAAGAGATGTGACGGCTACGCTCATTCGCAAGAATATGATTACAATGAGGCTTTGAAGGAATTTTTACAATAAACATGAATGCCAAAACCCTAGACATCCAAAAACCTAACCCTAGGAGATGAAGCACCAAAAGTCATGTGGGCCCCGTTGTGGTAAGTTAATACATCAACTTCCCGGGGTCATAACTTTTGCATTTGATCTCCGTTTTAGGCGTGTGATAGCCCGTTGGAAAGGTATTTTCGAGAAATACACATTATTCCATCAATATCTAACTCTGTCAACAATTTGACTGTGTAAATCCCCAAAAAAATAATTTTAGGGCCTCAAAACAACCCCAAAAGTACATAAAGGTGTACTGAGATGAAAACTTCCAAAATAGGCCAGTTGGACTAGATGGGAGGACACCAATATCAACCTGGATGTTTTATAGGGATTCAACATAGCCTCAAAATTTCAGAACCCATAATTACAAAGAAGTGTCCCCATTACAGAGAAACGTGTTGAACTGAAAACTGTCAAGATGAGCCAGCTGGAATTTGGAACAGATGGGTAGCCACCAATATCCACTTGGATCAGGAGCTCTATTTGTGGATAAATCTTCCTGACCAACCATGTGTGATCCTGATATATACCTTCCATTAGTTAGAATATTTTTGAAGGAACTCGGTCTGATACCAATTGTTGAGCACACACTTATTTTAATTCAATCACCACAATAAAAGAATCACACATAAGATCTATCAACTACAAAACATGAAACACAATATTTACATGGAAACCCTTTCAGAAGAAAACCACAAAAACTTCTCTTTATAACTCTTCATAGGCACCAACCTACTAGAGACACTAATCCCCACTGATACAAATCCTTATGGGAACCAACATAATTTTATGAATCTCTGTAGACACCAACCTACTGGAGACACCAATTGGAGGAGATCCGGTGGCACTATATATATAATATATATTGATTATGTATTATTCAAGTCCTTCTTACAACAATGAATGACTTTCCTTATATAGAGTTTTTAGTGAAGAGACACACCATTCACAATGATCAATTACATATATTAATTATTATTGATAATTTAGTTATACAACAAGTCATCCCTCCTGCAAATTCTTCGTCCTCAAAGCATTGTTATTTTGATGGCTAGATTTTTTCGATTTTTGGATTCTTCATTAGAATCTTCTAAATCTTTGTCATTGTCATTATTTCTCTCTATTTCACACATAAATAATTGTTTTCCCTTGCATTTGTGGCATGACCTCTAGTTAGGTGCATGAAATCTAAAAAAATGATTTTTTTCATCTTCTATGTTAGGTGGTGGAGTCCCTTTGTAAGTCGGAGTAAACCTTGAGATTGGTTCTTCAAATTGAGACTAAGGAAGTTGCTGAAAGAAAAACATTTTTTCTTCTACCACCATGGATTTTAATCACAATTGCTCCACATCCTTGATATCTATTAGTTTAATTTATTTTCTTATGTATTCATTTAATCTCGTATGGAAATTTGTAGGTGTTGATCATCTAATAAATCAATCACATGAGTAGCTAACACATGTAACTCATTAACGAATTCATCCACCGTGTCTGCCTATTGTAATCAAGTGATTTTGGAAAAGACTTCATTTTCCTTGATGTTCTGAAATCTCCTAAAACAATGCTGCCTAAATGTCTCCCATTGATCTAGGTGGATATCATTGGCTACCCACCTATTCCACTAGCTCGAAATACAATTTCCCACCTTGGTAGTTTTTCTACAGTTTTTCGGGTCCCAAAATTCCAAGGCCATTTTGAGGCCCTAAACAATGTTTTTTTTTGCATTTTGGGGCCCAAAGTAATAATTATGTTGGGTGCAATCAGAATGTGTTCTTCTTGGCTACACCTTTCCAACAATCTAATGTGCACCCCAAACGAATATCGCATGCAAAAGTTACGCCCTCAGGAAGTTGATGTATCAACTACCCCCATCGGGGCCCACAAACCTTTTGGCGTTTCATCTTTGAGGGTTAGGGTTTTGGATTTTCTTTATGTTAAAAAGTCTTTTGGAGTCTCATTGTAAACATTATCTTCTTTCGAATGAGCGTATCCATAGTATCTCTTCTCAGAGATAAGATGCCACCATTCTCGCGAGTTCATTAACTCTGTATTTTAATAGTTTTTGTACATTCCTTTCATTAATAAAAATTGTACATTAGTGTATCTTTGTGTTTCTTGCAATATATCTATATATGTCCTTGTTATATTTCTTTCTTCATTTCGTTCTCAAAATAATCTAGATCAGTGGTATCAGAGTACGATGCTTCTTGTCGTTTCTTAGTGCAGGTCCGCGACGAGGTCATGGTATAGAGAGTTGGGTCTTGAGATAATTTCTCTTGAGGAAAACCATCCCAAGAAACCTACCATGGAAAAATAAAATAGAGATGATGGAGCAAGACATCCTATCAATCTGTAGCTCGAGGAGACCCTCATGTCATAGAGGAATGAAATGATGGATACTTTTCCCAAATCCTTAAAAAACTGTCGACAATAGCATACGCGTCTTCATCAAGTAGTCACTTTGGAAGTGCTGCCCCTTTCAAGGTACAAATTAATTTTGATATCCCCGTGTCTAAAGGTCATATAGATGCAGATGTTTTGGAAAAGTGGTTAAATCTACTAGAAGGTTATTTCTCTGTCCACAATTTTTCTGACAGGGAAAATATCACCTTTGCGCTCCTTAAGGCTCTCCCCCATGTCAAACATTGGTGGGAAAATTACTATGATAAAAATTTCACAGAGGAGTATGGAATGTTTGAGGCTGAACCCACTTGGGATTTATTATGGATGTGGTTAAGGAATAGTATTACCCCATTGGGAACTATGATGTCCAGTACATGAGATGGACCACATTGCGTCAGAGAGAATCCAAAAAATGTTAGAGTTCACAAATATCTTCCATACCTTTCACACTAAGCTAGGTATCAAAGAATCTAAGTGACATATGGTTCTAAAATACAATGAGGCTCTACATTAGCACATCCAAACCAAAATGGATTTTTTGGACATCTCATCACTGGGAACCGCTTATCGATATCCTGTCAAAATCGAGCATAATTTTAAGCATCATAACAAGTAGTATTTCGGGTAGGAAAATCCGCAACAACCAAAGTATGGTAAAGGAAGCCCCAACTCACAAAATAGTCAACCTCAAGACAACTAGTCCAAGATATAGGAAAATAAGGGTACTGGGAAGACAAAGAAGGACATTGGAAAATGGTGTTAATTCCACAAAATCACTTGGCACAACACTGATGAATGTCGCTCAAAACATTCATTGGTGGCCGAGCTCAAAGAAAAAGAGACAAACCCTGACTCGGACTTTGATTCGAAAAATAATAAAAGGACACAAATCATTGATGCAAAACCCATTTCTACTTTCATGACCACGACAATCCAACATGAAGAACCATAGGATCCTGAGGAGGGGGAGCACCTATTCCATTCAAATATGTGGGTGAAGGGGATCCTACTGCATTTCATTGTTGATAGAGGAAGCCAAAATAACCTCATCTCAATAGAGGTCATCAAGTAGCTGGATTTTCCGACAACACCACACCCCCAACCATACAATATCGAGTGGCTTTTCCAGGGTCAGGGTCTCCACGTCAGCCATTAGTGTCACCTATCCTACACCATCAAGCCCTTCAAGGATGATGTACTATGTGATGTTTCCCCACTAGAAGTATGTGATTTTATGTTAGTCTATCCATATATTTGGAAGTGTCATATTGTTTATGAGTCTCAACCCCATAGTGTTATTGTTTCTCTAGGGGGTCATCTCTATAGGGTACCAGGGGTAGTTTTGACTATTGTCCCTCCAAAACAGAGCCACAAAGTAGTCTCTCATACGAAAAAGTTTAGCTTCTTTGTGATCCAGTTAGAAGGAAAACATAAGGACACTACAACCACTGTAGCCTCAGCCCAAGACATTTCTATCCAACAGAAGAAGATAGACAATATTTTAGAAGTACATAAAGATGTTCTTACTTTACATACGAGGGTGCCTCCACATTGCCCAGTTAAGCAAATTTATAATAGAGGCCTTCATACTCTTCATGTTGCATATTCACCAACATATTCCTCCCACACTCAGGCATATCATGAAACTAGATTTTGGTTGAACGGATCCAACCCCTCCAACAACAGGTTCATGACATCCTTCAACAAGCTAAGAAGGACAACTTCTTCAACAAGGTAAGTAGTTCACCAAGGTAAGTAGTTCACCAAGGTTCAAATTCAAAAAAATATTCCCCGAGAACTTGACGCAAGAGATACCATTTATTCCTAAGGGAGGAGGAATGATCTAGGTGTATATCAGTGGCCACCCATGTATTCCACTAGCTCGAAATACAATTTTCCACCTTGGAAGTTTTTCTACAGTTTTTGGGTCCCAAACTTCCAGGGTCGTTTTGAGGCTCTAAATGACATTTTTTTGAAGTTTGGGGGCCCAAGAAAAATCCTATCCTGGGCTAGGTCAGAATGTGTTCTTCTAGAATATACCTTTCGAGCGAGCTATCGTGCACCCCAAATGGAGATTGTATGCAAAAGTTACGCCCTCGCGAAGTTGACATGCCAACTACCCCCATCAAGGACTGAAAACCTTTTGGCATTTCATCTTCTGGGGTTAGGGTTTTGGATTTTCTTTATGTTAAAAAGGAATTTGGAGCCTCATTGTAAACATCATATTCTTTCAAATGAGTGTAGTCATCAATTCTCTTCTCAGAGATAAGCTACCACCATTCTCGCAAGCTCATTCACTCTGTATTTTTATAGTTTTTGTACATTCCTTTCATTAATAAAAATTGTGCATTATTGTATCTTCGTGTTTCTTGCAATATATCTGTATATTTCCTTTTTATATTTCCTCATTCATTTCATTCTCAGAATAATCTGGATCACCCATTCCCTTGATTAGGCTTTTGAGTTCCACCATAAGAACCAATCGCTTTCTATCTTATCTAAGTGCACTAATGCGAAGTTAATTTTCTCCTCATCGTCACACATATTGTGTAACTCAAAATACATTCAAGTCAATTAATCCACATTTTTCTTTCCCTGTCATCTTCTCCATCAAATATCAGTACATCGAATCCTAACTTGTGTGTAAATCCATTAAAGGATCCAAAATTGGATGAATGTTTGGGGGGCGAAAAAAAGGAGCGGTGAGAGTGGAAACTATGGCTATTTAATTCCTTATTCCAATTTTCCAATAATGAAACATGGGCCTTGGGATCATTGTGGTTTTCACCACATGCATTTAATCCTTGTTCGACATCACCAAGTCTTCTGGAGAAATTATCCATCTCATTGTTTTTTTTTGTAAATTTTATCTATACCACTGAGTTTGTTAGAGATCTCATCCATTGAGGATTTTAATTCTTTTATATCTACACCACCGAGTTTGTTGGAGATCTTTTTCACAAATGTTTTTAATTCATTTAACTCTTTATTGGGTGATGTATTTCTTTTTTTGGATGACGTGTTGCCTATGGCACATGAGGCCTTCCTTGAAGTTTCTGAATTTCTCAGGGTTCCCTTTAATAGATTTTTAATGCTATGCCTTGAAGGTTAAATGTATTTAAATATTTTAAAGAATATATATTAAAATATATTAGTTGAGTTGAGTGGTGGGCTTCCTCTCTTGGCTTTGGTTTCACTTGCTTGGGTTTCTTTAGTGTCTCATAATGCTAAAATTTTTATTCAACATCTATGCTTTTTTTGTGACTGGCAAAATCAACAACTAGTCAGGTAGGTACTCACATAACACAAGATCGTGTTATCTGACTGCTACCACTATAACCTCCAGGTGTTCCCACAATGCCCCATACACAACACACAAGGTAATCTAGGGTTTTGAACCGGTGACTTCACATAACAGAGTGCCTTAACAACACACTCCATCATCGTCTGTCATACACCTAGAGGAAACTTTTTTTTTTTTAACTTGTATTTTAGTCTTCCTTATTCACACATTATTCACTTTTATGTGAATATTTATAAAACTTGTCCTCCAGGTAAAGAAAGATTAATTTTACTTTTTTCCTTTTCATGTTATTAACTTTTACGTGAATACTTATAAATATTATCCTCCATGTAAAGAAAGATTACTTTTACCTTTTTCCTTTTCAATTTTTTACGTGAATACTTATAAATCATATCCTCCACGTAAAGAAGGATTTGTATTTCCTTTTTCATTTTTAATCGTCCATGCAAATATTTATTCACTTAGAGAGAGGACGTATGGTGGAATTGAGTGCATTTTTTTTAAACCACCAATATACCAATATCTTATCTCTAATACCAATTGGAGGAGATCCAGTGGGACTAGATATATAAAATATATATTTATTGTATATTGTTCTAGTCCATCTTACAACAATGAATGATCGACCTTATATAAATCCTCTAGTGAAGAGAGACACCCTTCAAAATGGTTAATTAAAAATATTAATGATCACATATATTAATTATTAATGAGAATTTATTTATACTACACCAATCCCCACAACTAAGCATTGACTTAGCAAGAGACACAAATCTCTTCATTTGACCAAAACCAACCCCCAATTCTTGCTTTCTTGAATATGACTTCTTCAAACAATCATTCATATTTCCTTGGCCATTTTGCTCACACCCTCTTCACATATCCTTCTTTCTTCTTGAGAGGATCCCCTTTATATAGGATGATATTTATTTTCCTCCCACACATATTTCCCTCCAATTCCTTTTGAATTTATATCTATTGGAGACCATTCATGGAGAGTTGTGTCTATTTGAGAAGACACGTTGACCATTATCTCCTCAAATCAAGGAATGAGTGAGCTTCCTCCTAGAAAATATGAATTTACCTAAGATAAAAGTGGAATTACCAATAAGCCAATTGTTTTGGAAACCCATGGTATTTCCCATGGTATTACATATAGGAGAGAGCTAACAATGCATGTACCCAACATAATCAACATCATCATGCCAAGTCATGAACATGCATTGTTTCCTTTGAAATCAATGAAAGTATTGCTAGAAACCTTATTGCTCACTAATGTCATCTATATCACACCATTGGAACTTATCCTCACACATTCTTCACACATCCTTCTTTCTTCTTGAGAGGCTCCCTTTATATAGGATGATATTCCTTTTTGGCCCACATATATTTCCCTCCAATTCCTTTTGAATTTATATATATTAGAGACACTTCATGGATAGTTGTGTCTATTTGAGAAGACAAGTTGACCATTATCTCTTAGAATCAAGGAATGAGTGTGCTTCCTCCTAGAAAATAAGAATGAGCCAGTTGTTTTGGAATGATCCAAATTTGGGGGTGGAACGAACTGATTAATAGAATGAATACAATAAACACAGAGATATGAAGAACAACACACATATCCAATGAACAATATCTTCTATTGAATAAATGAAATAGGCTGAAACTGTAAAACTGCAGAACTGAAACACTTGCTCGAATGGTGGTAGCTATATCTGAGAAGAGATGTGGCTAATATGTGCATATGTCTGAGAATAATGATTAAAATGAGGCTCCAGAATCCTTTTTGATATTACTCATGAATTCCAAAACCCTAGACATCCAAAAACCTAACCTAGGAGATGAAACACCAAAAGTTATGTGGGCCCCTACGGGTAAGTTGGTACCTCAACTTCACGGGGTCGTAACTTTTTCATATGACCTCTGTTTTAGGCGTATGATAGCCCGTTGGAAAGGTCATTCAGATAAATACACATTTCACTGTCAAAATTTGACTTTGTCTACAATTTGATTGTGGTGAGACAAAAGAAAAATGTTTAGGGACCCAAAACGCCCCTAGAAGTACAAAAAGATGTGCTAACATGAACAAATACAAAATAATTCAGTTGGATTAGGTGGGAGGCCGCCAGTATCCACCTAGAAGATGTGTAGGGCTTCAAAAAACCCCGAAAGTGTAGAACCCACAATTACAAAGAAGTACAAAAGAACGTGTCGAACTAAAAACTGTCAAGAGGAGCTAGTTGGAATAGGTGAGTGACCACCAATATCCACCTCGATCATGGAAACCCGTGGTATTTTCCCATGGTATTACATGTAGAAGAGAGATAATTATGCATGTACCCAACATAATCAACATCATCATTCCAAGTCATGAACATGCGGGTTAACCCTCTCTACATATGTTTATTAAAATAACAAATATATGTTGATTCAATCCAACACTTGGTTAACTCTTGTATATCACAACCTTTATATTTATCATCGCCTATATATTGTTTCCTTTGAAATCAATGACAATATTGCTAAAAACCTTATTGCTCACTAATGCCATCTATAGCACACCGTTATAACTTAGAAGAAAAATAATTAAGGCATAATGGTTGTTAGGGTGGGTTAGACAATCTATCCCTCGCATCCAAAAAATGAAGTTCTTGTAATCACATAAGTATTTGGTGGGTACCTTGGTACCACTTCGAATATTATTTGGTTGTTAATTGTTCAATGAATAAATTAATTGGTTGAAACTCTTTATTTGGATAATTGAGAAACCTTTTTTTTTGTAAATTTTCAGACCCCAACCCAATTTCAGTCTCATTGATTTTTCAGCCAATGTTTAGTGCCCAAACCCAATTTTATATCAGCAAATAAAACTTAGCATAAAATTAACTTAAGAACTGAAACATGAGGATTCTGAACATCGTTTATAATGCAGAAATAAAATATCAGTAGCATATAAAACTTAGAAAATTAATGACGCATAAATTTTTGGTCTAACATTGACCCTGGAAAAACCCACAAGGGGAAAACCAGTGAGAGAGGGATTTTTATTATTTATGGGCTTCTGAGAAATTCTTTTACAGCATTTTCATCTTCATAAATTTACAAACTTATCTGGAGATTCCTGAAACTTTGCTCCTCGATTTCTAAACCAGAAATCCGTACCACTGTATGGATGTCACAACATTAAATGTTGTATGGACTATCCTCATAATGCGTGCCAAATTTATGCTGCAAAAATACAAAAATATCCATCAATGCAATACCTTGAAAACTGTGTCGAATGCATAGAAAAACATGCCCATAATTTACTGTGGTATGGCCCTCGATTTCCGTGCAGGTCCGTACAGACTGTACAGACTTTTCTCATCCAGAAAAATGTGCCCAACAACCTCCTTGATTTTTGTGCCTGAAAATGATGTACAATAGCCTTGGAAAGCGTTCCAATACTCCCAGAAAATCGTGTTGCTCTTCTCCTCGAAATCTGTGCACATTAATGGCTGTACGACCCTTCAAATCCGTACTATATGAACTATTCTTTATTGTTGTCTACTGCCTCGTAATTCATGCTTGTTGTTATTCCTTGGGATGTGTGCTCTCCTCCTGCAAATGATGTCTCTCTTCTCAAAGCTCAACCTCTCTCTTCTCTTTTTTCTCTCTCAACAAAAATGCATGAACAACCCAAGAATGGGTGAGCCCCTCTACCCTAATCAACCTCATGAGGTAGGTGAGGAGTTTTCTAATCCAATGGCTGAGATTAGATTAGATGTGTGGCTGAGATTTAATGTCTCTTCACTCACCCTCACTAAAGTCATAAAGTCACCTTTTTAATTTGCATCTCACAAATTAAATGACTAGGGCCCACATTAGGCACTTTATCACCCCTTAGGCGCCTAGGGAAACACTCCCTCATACTGAGGAAAGTGTTACTCACCAGTCCAAGCTTGTCCTTGAAAAATACAAACTTGCCTCTGCCCAATGCCTTGTTGAGTATGTCTGCAACCTGCTCTTCTGTAGATATGTACTGTAGCTCCACAACTCCTCTCTAAACATAGTCACAGATGAAGTGATAACGAATATCGATATGCTTAGACTGGTCATGAAAAACTGGATTCTCCGAGATTTTAATGCAACTTTGATTATCACAGTAAATCACAGTAGGCCTCAACTTCACACCGAACAATCCCACCAACATCTTGGGAAGCCAAAGGGCCTCACAACTAGCTTGATTGGCTGCCATATACTCAGCCTCTGTAGAACCTAAAGCCACTAACTTTTGTTTTCAACTGAACTAAGACACAATTGATGATCCCAATCCAAAACAACACCGTGAAGTGCTTTTCCTATCACTGACACATCCTGCCCAATCCGAGTCTGTATAGCCAACCAGACGAACTCCATCTCCTCTCTAATAGTCCAAACCATAATCTACCGTACCACAAAGATACCAGAGCACATGTTTTGTTGCCACCTAGTGCACTCTCCTAGGCTCCACCATGAACTGACTGAGAGTGTTGACAACAAAACAAATATCTAGCCTGGTATTGACCAAATACATCAATGATCCGATCAACTGATGATACAAAGTGGAATCCGCCAACTGTGAATCAGAAGCATGAAGCTTCTTCCAGTTGGTAATCATGGGAGTGGTCATGGGCCTGCTATCCCCCATTTGAAATTTGCTCAGAATGTCACACACATACTTCCCTTGTCCCAGGAAGATGTGTCCAGGCTCCTGCCAAACCTCCAATCCCAAAAAGTAATGCATCGGTCCAATTTCATTCATCTCGAACTCTGAAGCAAGGCTCTCCTTCCAGTTGTTGATGAGTCTCTCTACCCCTATAATGAAAAGATCATCCACATATAGCAGAAAAATGAGAGGATCCTCTCCAACCACAATGAAGTATAGGTTGGGATCTGCCTCACTCTTCTCAAAACCCAGCTTCTACAAACAGGCATCTATCCTCGAATACCAAGCTCTGGGAGCTTGTTTCAGCCCATACAATGCCTTCTTCAGTCTACACACATGAGACTCTCTCCCATGCACCTCAAAGCCCAATGGCTACTCAATATACACCTCCTCCTCAATAAGACCATTCAGAAATGCGTTCTTCACATCCATCTCGTGGATCTTCCAACCCATCTCTGCTGCAATGGAGATCACCGTCCTGATCGAAGTGTATCTAGCAACTGACGCAAAGATCTCATCATAGTCAACTCCCTCAACCTATGAAAATCCATGATCCACAAAGCGAGATTTGTACTTCTCAATGATGCCATCTGCAACATGATTTAGTTTATAGAGCCACCTGGAAGTCACCACTGACTTCCCCTCAGGTCTAGGAACAACTTTCCAGACATCATTCTTCATGATGGAATTGTACTCTTCCATCATTTCATCTCTCCATACCTATCTACCAGTGGCCTCCTCAAAAGTGGAAGGCTCAGACTCCCGAATACTTCTCACCATCGCGATGTAGTTTCAAAACCTCTTGGGAGGTTTACTCTCCCTCACTGCCTGTCTGGGATTTCCCACTGAACCCTGTGCCTCCCTTAAAGTGTCCTGAAGCCACTTGGGATTCCTCCTCTATGAAGTAGTGTCCTATGGAGGGGACTCTCCCTTCTCAACCCCATCTCCTGAAAACAATGATCCTGAAGTAGACACTGAAGTACCTGATCCTGAAACCTGTGGAGTAGTAGCTTGTGAACCTGAAACCTGTGGCCCTGTCACCTGTGAACCTGTCGTCCCCAAAACTGATGGCCCCAAACTCTGTGTCACTGTAGTCTGCTGCAAACTCACTTGAATCTGTGTTGAATATTGGTCACCCTTCTCTTTCCCTCTAGACTTCCTAAAGGCTCCGTCCTCCTCAAATTTGACATCCGTCCTCAAGACAGTCTTCCTCAAGGAAGGAAGGTATATACGGAAATCCTTTGAAGTCTCACTGTACCCAACAAAGATCCCTCTCTCTGTTGTGGGCTCCATCTTTGTCCTCTTCTCAGAAGGGACATATGAAAATGTGATGCACCCAAAAATACGAAGGTGCCCCACCTCAGGCTTCTTCCCAGAGAAAGCCTCCTCAGGAGTCATGCTCCCTACATCCCTGTGAGGACTCCTGTTCTGCAGATAAACTATAGTGTAGCATGCCTCATCCCATAGAAATACTGGCAGCCCCTGATCATGTAACATGGCTCTCGCAGCCCCAACAATGGCCCTGTTCTTCCTCTCTGCAACCCCATTCTGCTGCAGGTTGTAAGGAACAATCAACTCCCTCCTGATGCCCTCTCCTGCAAAGAATTCCATGAACTCCTTGGAGGTATACTCACCCCCATTGTCCGATCTCAGGAATTTGATTTTCTTCCCTGTCTGGTTCTCCACAAGAGCTTTGAACTCTTGGAACCGACTGAAGACTTGTCCTTTGGTCTTCATGAAGAAAATCCAGGACTTCCGAGAGAAGTCATCAATGAATACAACATAGTATAGGGAACCAGTCAACGATGCCGAAGACATCGGGCCACATACATTTGAATGTATAAGATCAAGTATCCCTGTTGCTCTATTGTCACTGCTCGAAAAAGCAGTCTTGGTGTACTTTCCCAAAACACACCCCTTGCACAACTCATGGTGCTCTGAATTGAAATCTGGAACTCTTGTCACCATCTCCCTCAGAACTCTCAAAGCCCCATGGTGCAAATGCGTTATCCTCCTGTGCCATAGCTCACATAGGTCAATGCTGCCGCTGGTAGAATGAATCAATGCTCTCATTGGCTGGAACAAAAACTTGTACAACCTCTCATTTCTAGTATCGATCACTTTGGCCGAAGTGATGCTAGACCCTCTGGGGAAAGGAAGCACCTGCCCATCATGGAACAAGACCTCATAGCCCTTCTCCTCAATAGTAGAAACTGACACTAATTTCTTCTTCAAGCCCATAACATATAGAACCTTTGTCAAAGTCATGGGAGGCAAAGACTCCCTCTGAAATGATACAATCCCACAACCTGCCACCTTGACCTCCCAGTCATCTCCAAGCACTACCTCTGCATCTCCACACTGTGTAAGATCTGTCAAGTGCTCACGAACCGTTGTCATATGGCGAGAGGCACCAATGTCAATATACCAAGTATCTGAAGTAGTGGTCCTCGAGGATAGACACACAATCAAGGAAAATTCCCTGTCAAACTTGGTGGAAAACTCTTCCACCTCTGCTGAAGCTATTGTTTGTTTCTTCTTCTTGTTTGGACACTAACCTGCATAATGCCCAAACTTATGGCATGCAAAGCACTTGACTTTGCTCATGTATTTCTTCCCTTCACCCTTGGGCTTGTGTCCTCCCTTTGGACCCTTTTTGAACTTCTTCTTGCTAGTGGTAGCAAGAGCCACATTCTCCTCCTCATGACCTGTAGATGAAATGCCATGTACATAACCTCTCCGGGTCTCCTCCTAAACAAAGTCATCCCAAAGACGTTCCCAACCGGGAAGCTTCTCCCTAGCAACAATGCCCTCCACAAAAACAACCCATTGTTTGGAAACTCCATTCAATGTTGTTCTCACAAGATCACTGTCAACTATGGCTTCCCCAACAGCTCCAAGTTCATCCCTCACCTGTGTCAATCTAGTAAGGTATGTGACCACATTTTCAGCCTTGGTCATTTTTATGCTCTTTAGTTTTTCCCTCAAAACCATTTTCCGGTTCTCATTTGTACTCTGGTACAATTTAGTCAA